>SSNQ01000206.1:1934033-1964980 GCA_006942095.1 Nothobranchius kuhntae | reverse complement strand
TAGTGATGGAATGATGATACCTCAAGGAGTGTATTGACACACTAGACAAACTGTGTCGGCACTGTATTGACACTGTGTTGGTCACTCAATAGTGACACCTGCAGTATTTCTAAAATCATTGCAGGTAAATAAGATGGAAAAGCTTACATGCTGCAAACCAACACCAGGTGTGCAAGATTTAATTTTCTGTAATCAAAATATCATATTATGGAATTTAATTTCAATTTGTTAAGTTGTTTATGAAAGGAGTTTAACATTTGCTTATAACCTTTGTGTAAATGCTACAATGAGTTGGCATGTTAAATCTGAATGTGTCTAATAAAAATCAGAAGTAAAAGTTTTAACTTATGTAAATGTGTTAACCTCTGTGTTAGATCATACAAAATAAAAGACTAAATATGGATTCATTCATGCATTTTTATTGAGGAACAAAAGTTTCTGCAGTGTGTTTGCTCCAAGGCGATTTCTCCTCTTAGACACCAGTTCCCCTGCCTTAGAAAACACTCTTTCACAGGGTACAGATGAAGATGGTGTGCATAAGAATTGAAGTGCAAGTTGATAAAGGTGTGGATATAAATTCTGGTTATTTTTCCAATATTGTAATGGGTCTTGTGTTCTTGGTGTGTTTCTTTCAGCCAGGTAGCGTTGGACTTCAATTATGGAATTGGCTGTAGTATTAGAGGTCATCCTGCTCTCCTCAACCTCCATATCAAGGTGCCTCCAGAGACTGTGTCCTAACAAATAAATTGGAAATAAGTCTGTTAATCATTGGTTTACTATCACATGACAAACTTACACAGAAATAAACAAATATTCACAAAGAAATGTGTTTTCATACCTGAACTGTGTTCAGAGGGTGTGTAATAGACTATTTTTGACAATTCAGATTTTTTTGGTGATAATTTCAACATACCTGGGGTATCTACCAATTCATCATTGCCAAGCCGAGCTCTATAATGCCTCAGCATTGATGAAGTGCTCTTATTGGAGTAGTTAGCGCTGTGGAGCAGAGCCGACACTTCACCTACAATAAAATAAATAGTTAATTTATCTGAAAACAATTTAAGCCTCTTACCAGAGAAAGACTACAAACACATTTACAATACAGAAATAACAGTAAACGTTGCCACATGGAGAAAACAATTTACCTTTTTTGGCGTCAAAAGATCAAAATTATTTCAGACTGGGGAAAACTTCTTGGAACGATCCATGAAGTCAGCGGAGAAAAGTGAGCGTGAGGGTAAGGAAAAATCCAAAATCCAACAGCAAAACTCTATCCAACAAACCCGCAACAAGTCGATACAGTTTGTTTCCTTATAAACACAATTTGGCACGGCGTATCCAAACGACACACTTCCTGTGTCGGTCACGTGATATTTTCTTACAGCGATACACGCACCGATACGGGGTTTCGCTCTTGTGCAGTCGACACTGTGCTGACGCGCCAGTGTCGTTCGTCCCATCACTAGCTCCCTGCCTTTGGACTACTCCTAAATAAAGGATTTATTTTCATCCTCTACCTCCTGCCTGGTTCATCTGGTTTCCTGTATTTTGGGTCCTAAACATCCTACTACACCAAAACGTGACATGTTCAGGTTTTCTCATTTAGTATTCGTCTTCCGTTTGTTGTCAGGTTTTTTTTTCTAGTTATTCTTCTTTCCCTTTTAGGATTATTTCTTCTTTAAAATTATTTTCATTTATAGTTCCTCCTGTGTTCCCCTGCTGTCCTCTGCTCCCACTCACAGCTCCTCCTCATAACTAGTCCTCTGTCATCTCTCACTCCTCAGTGCATACGGTTCAGTTTCGGTCATACTCTGCTGGTTTCAGCGTCCTAGCTACCTGATTTTATTTCTGTCACCTGATTTTTGGCATTAAAATACTTTTGAGTTTTACACTTTTGTGTTTTGATCCTTTCCAAAGCCGACAGTATTAGGAAAATAAAAATAAGATACGCTAGATTAGTATGTGGCAATGTATAAGCCTTATGTAAAATATAAGGCTGAAAAATACAATAGATTTATTCTATTGCAGAGAGGAATGTTTATTTTCTCGTATTACCGCCCCCCCCCCTCCTCTCCCAGCTAGGTAGAGGAGGGGGGACTCCCTATACAGCGTTTCATTGCTTTGTTGCCAACCCCCCCCTCGCCCGTCCTCAGCTGCGAGAACGGTCGTGTGCCGCCGAAGCGCCGCGAAACGGGGACTCCTTCATTCGTCGCCCTTGTTATCCTATTCTATAGGTCACATGGGCCGCCGAAGCGCTGCACGCTCCGCCCGCGCCATGCAGCGAGTTTCGGCGTCTGCACTATTTTTTTCGCAAGCCGCGGGTGAACCGCGTGAGTTTGAACAGACTGCTGAAGAAGAGCGGAGGAAATTGTCTGAGAATATTCCAGAATGTCTACCAGAAAAAGGCCAATGTTACTTACTTACTGCCCTGCATGACTAGGGGAAGCAGCGTGAGCTCTGCATAGAGCGTAATGCTGCGGCAGTATTTATTTTATTTTTCCAGGTTAACTTTTCAATACGAGGCCACGAGGCACACAATAAACTTAGGAAGCATGTTGAGGGGAAACATACTTTTGTCATTGCTTATTTTACCGTTCAACTTACCACTGACACAACAAATATGCTTAAAACTGAAGACTCACCTCCTACTTCCTCATCACCGTCGTCTCTGCTTGACTCCGCTGCATGTGTGGTGTGACGGTGGCTCCACCCCCCGAGGAGTGGAGCCCACAACATGAGTTCATAAAGCTGGCGCCATCTGCTGGATAGGTAGCGCTATATCGGCCATATCGGCCGTCTTTTTGGCCGATAGCCAATAGTGTTAATGACCCCTATATCGGCCGATAATATCGGCCGGCCGATATATCGGTCGGGCCCTAGTTAGAAAGGTACCAGATGACACCCCAAAGGGAACTGGACCAGAGCTGTAGCTGTAAAACACGTGGCATGTGCACGGATTAACCATTCATAATCTGGATTTATGAAAACAAAAGTTAAATGCAGCCAAACCCGACCGGAGTTCATTCTAAATGTCCCGAAGGCAAACGTGTCTCAGCACCTTTGTAGCAGCCACAAATAGACTCTGCAGAATTTTCTCTACCTGGCGCTGCAGACTGATCCCTCAGCCCGGGAAGGTTCATGAGAAACAGCACACCTGCCTAGCAGCTGTTACACAGGCGCTGGACATAAAAGTAGACCTCACGAGAAAGTAGCTTCATTTTAGTAATTCCATTCAAAAGGCTGAATGTGTGCATTAGATTCATTCATCACACACAGACTGATAGATTTCAAACATTTCTTTCTTTAACGTTGATTATAACTGATAATCACGCAAAACCCCAAATTCAGTATCTCAGAATATTAGAATATCAATTAAGACCAATGCAAAACAAGGAAATATAGAAATGTTGGCCAAAGGAAAAGTATGATCATGTACAACACTCAGTATTTAGTCGAGGATCCTTCAGCCTGGATTCCTGCAGCAGTGCGGTGTGGCACTGCTCAGCTGTTAGAGCCCATGTTGCTCTGATAGTGGGTGTGTCCGCATCCGTGGGCAGGATGCTTACGAGTACGGGTCCTCGCCGGTCAGACCGCTAAGACCAGAACCCAGCGGCTCTGAATTCGGACAGTCTAGCCTTCACCCCTACGGTGACCCGTAGGTCCCGTCACAGCCGTGGCGGCAGCTACACGCAAAGGAAAAATGCTAAAGCTAGCGAAAATGGAGCAGGAATATTAAGGAGCTGCAGCAGCTTCACGTCCATCAGCAGCGTTTGTTCACAACCGTTTTCAGGTAAAGTAACTTTGTTTATTCTAGAAGCTTTCAGGACTTACATGCTAACTTTAGATGGCTTCATGTATGTTTTAAGCTACAGACATGCTTTTTTAAATCTTTTTTACACTTAAATTTTAATTTAATTTTTTCTGTTTTGTGAAGCACCTCGCTGTGGTGTTTTCTCTGAGGTATTGTGAAGAGGAAGATGTAATAGACACAATTCCATTTCTATGGAGTTAAGGACAGGAAAGTTTACTGGCCAATCAAGAACAGGGACACCATGGTCCTTTAAGATCCAACACATTAAATAACATTCAAAATACTCAAATTTATTAAAATTGTAAACCTTTGATTGGTAACAATAATATAACAATTATTGACTTTCATATAAAATTTATCAAACAATTCGATAATAATACAACAATAATTATACTAAATAAAAATCCCACCTGACACTTGAGCACATAAATAATCCATGAGCAGGCAGAAAACCCTTACAAGACTCAAGACTGCAGATTGTTTTGGGAAATGCTAATCTTGCTAAAGAGCTACAGCTACTACAAACTTAGAAAGGTGTGTGTCACATGTGATTCAGTGGGCTTTATAGGGTTAAACGAGGAACTCGTAGCTTTGGAACTGTGTTCAGGTGCCAAGTTCTGTTGGAAAATCAAGTCTGCATCTCCTTAAAGTTGGTCAGCAGCAGGAAGCATGAAGTGCTCTAAAACCTCCTGGTAGACGGCGGCGTTGACCTTGGACCTCAGAAAACACAACGGACCAACACCAGCAGATGGCATGGCACCCCAAGCCATCATGGACTGTGGAAACTTTACACTGGACCTCAAGCTAAGCTAATTATGTGCCTCTCCTCTCTTCCTCCGGACTCTGGGACCTTGGTTTCTAAAGGAAATTTACTTTCATCAGAGAACATAATTTTGGAGCAGTCAGCAGCAGTCCCGTCCTTTTTGTCTTTAGCCCAGGCGAGACGCCTCTGAGGCTGTCTCTTGTTCTAGAGTGGCTTGACACAAGGACTGCGACAACCGAAACCAGGTCTTGCATAAATCTGTGTGGTGGTTCTTGAAGCACTGACTCCAGCTGCAGTCCACTCTTTGTGAACCTCCCCCGCTTTTTTGAATGGTTTGTTCCACAATCTTCTCCAGGGGTGGTTATCCCTAATGCTTATACACTTTTTCCCACCACATCTTGTTCTTCCCTTCACCTCTCTAATGTGCTCGGACCTACAGCGCTGTGAACAGCCAGCCTCTTTAGCAATGACCTTGTGCGTCCATGGTGTCACTGGTCTTCCCTGTGATTGTGTGGCCTACAGAACCACACTCAGAGACCACTTGAAGGCTTTTGCAGGTTAGCGTTCGTTAGCGGATTACAGTGTTGCACTATGGATCTTTTCTGCAGTTGAAGTCTCCTGTGTGGGAATATATGTAACATATTCTCACATAGGAGACTTGAGATGGAGCAGTCCGGATGGTTGTTGCCACTGGTTCTGCTTCTGCTGCGTGTCCGCGTTCAGATTCACCTTTGTCTTTGTCCGTAGGGTCGCGCTAATGTCTTTTTGTTTTTTATTGGTGGTGTTAGAGACGTCTTTATGGTGGGTTAACCGGGATTAATAGTCAAACTCGTTAATCCCTGCAACCTGGTTGGAATATTTGCTTTGTGAAGTGCCTTGAGACGACTCTTGTCACGATTTAGAGCTATATAAGTAAACTGAATTGAATTGAGTGACTTTTTATTATCAGAAATAATCATTGTTGTATAAGTGTGGTATAGTATAGTATAGTATAGTGTAGTATAGTATAGTATAGTATAGTATAGTATAGTATAGTATAAGAGGAAAAGAAAGGAGAGGAAAGGGGATTGGAGAATGTTGCCATGACAACCACTGACTCTTAGATGTTAATCAGTTATCGACAAATCCATCCGTTACTTTCTTAAAGTTCCTAAAAATCACCGTAATATTAAGGAAACAAACACTGAGAAGTCCAGCAGTCTAACATTAACTTCTCATGTTTGGTGACACGGGGGGCAAAGGTCAGGCGTCTGGGTGGGTTTGGGGGAAGTGCTGTTTTACTGAGGGGAATCCAGCCTGTTAATCACAGATTAGTTCCACTGCTCGACCCCCTGAGCACCATGACCCTCAGGTCACGGAGGTAAAGGGTCGATGTCAGCGTGACTAAGAGCAACATTTTCACTTTCATGTCAAAACCTCAAACAATGGCAGCTTCTCAGAATTAAAGACTGGAATAACTGTGCAACTGAGTTGTGTGAATTAATCGTTTCAATGTCTGCAGTTGTGAGGCGAGCTTCCTCACAGGCAGCAATGAAGGATGAATGCAGAGAAACTCCTGCCTCGAAAACACACAACAGGTGAGTACAGACGAGTCACAGCAGGAAAAACAACAAAGGTGCTTTTCTTCTTTTCTTCACTAATTATTAATAAAGAAATAAAAAACAACTGCTTCAAAGAAACAGAGACCTTGAGCAGGGTTTCTCCTGGCTCAAACTGAGGCAGAGGTGGTACCATCCTGACCGTGTACCAGCACATGCACACTCTGTGCATTCAACTGCTTCACCGTTTTAAAGGCAACATATGTTTTCATTAAGTGTTCTAATCTAAACTTCTGTTGATGAATTGAATATTCCATTGGGCAACGTTTCAAGTGAAACAAAACTGGTTTGCTGGTAAAAAATATGAAATAAAACAACAAAATTATCAGGCTGAAATAACAGACTTTTATTATGAAAGGCTCAATAATATGCATTAGATTGTTGTTTAGTTCCTTTTTCCATCTGATATTTGTAGTTAAAATATTTATAAATATTTGACCTACATTTCAGTAACATTTTAGGTTTAACACTCATCTTAGTCTAAATAACCCATAAATATATCCAGTAAAACATAATGCATTTCATTAACAAACATTTGTGTTGGAAATGGTAATAACATTTAATTTCTGCTGCTAACAATGTAATGGTGGCATGTCTGTTATGTACGGGTTGGCAATAATCCAGTTTAAGTTATGTTCAAACATAGAAACGTTTGTGAATTATATACTACAACGGCCTGCCGTACTTCCTGCTCCTGTGTGTGGAGCAGACTTGTAGCAGTAATGTGACTCGTACCTGCAGCGGTTCTAAAACAGCTGGTGGGGACTTTTCATCCGCTTGTAGAGTTTAGTCTTTCTTAGTTTTACGATCATCATATATTTTTCTGTGCGCCACTTGATGCTACCCGTTAGCTTTAGCATTAGCCAATCTGCGTGTAGCTGCACTTGTGATCCCAAACTTTGCTGGTTCCTTTATTTTCCTCCACTGCATCCAGATGACCACACTGCGCCAGTAAAAAGCATTTTTCTTACACGTAACTTACTTTTGTTCAATAAAGTTCTGGGGAAAATAGTAAATCAAAGATGTTGCACCCGTGCTACGTTTAAAATTAGACAGACACGCACAGAAAGTTTATTTCGACGTGCTGTACAGCCCTGCTCTGATGTGGAAGAGCCTGGGGAGAAATCAGGACATCAATAGCACCAACCATAGATATGTACCAACCAGCGAGAAAAGCAATTTTTGATCTTTTTCTGCAGCAGTTTTAGCGCTTTTCTGTGCACCGCTGCTGATACAGCGCCCCTATAGTGGTGCAACACTGCAACTGCAGTTAAAATAACATCCATACAGCTGGGGGCTGAGTGAAATCAGGCTGGGGCGGCACAAAATTAGCTGGAGGCGGCCGCCACGCTAATTTGAATGCAGGAAAAACCCTGCCTTAAGACTACCTAATAATCAGTGGGTTATCCTTCTCCAAATAAGCAGTTTTATGGAAAGTCAATTATCAACTATTTCAAGTTTACCTTTAAGAGCAACGTCCNGAGTTTTCTGAATCAAAAGAGCCTCCAACATGCCTCCATCTAAAAGGATAGATTATCCAGAGTTATCTCTGTAGTTATGCTGCTATAGGCTTAGACTGCTGGAGGATACACTGACCACTTTCCACACTCTACTGCTTTCTTCTACAATCTGCTCTTTAACTGTATTATTTCCTGCTATTTCAGCTGTTAACTTTATTTTCTCTCTAAGTGTTTTTCTCCCCAGAAGAAGCTACAACGATGTTCTGCTGAGCTGTGGTGGCCTCATGGAGGGGGCCATCGTCTAGCACACTGCTGCTAACCACTTAAACTTTCTCCCTCTCCTGATAATAACTTTTTACTCTCTTTGACGTTGGATGTGCTACTACTAGTTTACCCGTTTAATTATAGATCCACTAGGATAAATACAATAAAGTTTATTTCTCACCTAATAGAATATTTACTAAGAAATCACATGCTGTAAAGTCTCTGACACAACAAGTCAGTGACTCGATGCAATCTGCTGGGTTCCTTATAATGGAAATTTTTAACTAATTGGCATTATGAACAGAAATCGATTGGAATGTATTATTTTGTGAAGTGCCTTGAGACGACTCGTTGTGATTTGGTGCTAAAAATGATAATTGACCCGCACTTGTATAGCGCCTCTCAGAGTAAGGACTTCAAAGCGCTTTACACTACAGTGTATCATTCATCCATTCACACGCTCATTCACACACTGATGGTGATGAGCTACGATGTAGCCACAGCTGCCCTGGGGCGCACTGACAGGCTGCCGAGCACTGGCGTCACCGGTCCCCCTCCCGACCACCATCACCTGCTGAGCTACTGCTGCTCATGTAAAACCTGTCCTTTAGGGAGGCTTTAATGGTATTGCTGATCCAACCTTTAGGTCAACGTCTCTAAGATCTGAACAGAGATGAAGCCATTTTTGTGTTTGCTAGCATCATCTAGCTGTGACAGCCTTCTTCAGCTGGATTGGCTCCAAAAGTTACCAAGTTGCAAATGAAAACCTGATGATTACTTCCTGGGAGTTTCCTTAAAATCTGTCAAAGGTTCGAAAGATGTTTAACAAGAACGGGGCAGCAGCAGCTCAACACGTAGAGCGGGTTGTCCAGTAATCGGAAGGTTGCAGGTTCGATCCCGGCTCCGGACAGAGGATTCTGCTGTTGTGTCCTTGGGCAAGACACTTAACCCACCTTGCCTGCTGGTGGTGGTCGGAGGGACCGGTGGCGCCAGTGCTCGGCAGCCTCGCCTCTGTCAGTGCGCCCCAGGGCAGCTGTGGCTACATCGTAGCTCATCACCATCAGTGTGTGAATGTGTGTGTGAATGGATGAATGATACACTGTAGTGTAAAGCGCTTTGGAGTCCTGACTCTGAGAGGCGCTACACAAGTGCGGGTCATTTATCATAATATAAATGGATAGACTGCTAATAGGAAAGATGCATTACTGTTAAAATCTAGCAGGTGTTTTAAATGTGCAAGGTGTAAAAAAAATGTGCAAGTTCTGCACAGAAACTGGACATAGTTCTGAATGCCGGCAGAAGTAAAGCAATGTGGGACAAAGCAAGCAAATCCTCAACATCCCTGCGATACAGAGAAACGACTCAAAACTCATCACTGGGGTGTAAGCGTTTGAAAAAATTTGTTTTTTATTTTATTCGTCCATGACATCAAAGATCTGAGAACCTTCCCTGGACACTTTCAACCCGCTCCATCTGGTTCCAGTTGTCCGGAGAGGCGATAACCAACGAGGAGAACAGTTCCGGTCCAACATGTGGTCTACACCTATCCCTGCTTTATCCACTTTTGTACAAAGTTCCCACCAGCTGTGACCGACTCCACACCGAGAACCGGACCCAGAACACCGCCGCTCACGCCTCAGAGCTTGAGACTCTCTGGTCAGAAGTCTCATAATGAGCTCCAGATTATCTCACCAGGTCCAAGGTGGCGCTTAATTTACTCCAGATGTCCGGTTACGGCTTCACATCGGCAGTAACATCAACCTGCTGGAAACACTCGAAGATCGCAGAACCCAGCTCGTGGAGAGCTGTAGATCTGGTTTCACTTCAGAGGTTTGGGAGGCGACTAAAATCTTGTCGAGCAAAACTAAAAATTCACAATGACAACAATCCTACATGACAGAAAGCTGGAAAAACATCTAAAAGGCCAAAAGATCTCTGTGTCACACATTAGTTAGGATGTGACTGTCCTGAAACTCTCAGACTTTCTGTATTTAAAGTTTAAAAAGGCCTGAAAAATGGACCTTTCATGTAGACTATTTGTTCTTATACCTATTTTAGTAGGAGTGCCTTCTTTTTGTTGGCGAAGCGGACTTCCCTTGACCTCTAAACTCAAGGAATGTGTGGTAATACATAAACATCTTTAAGTTTATTTCTATAGCGCCCATCACAGAAAAAACCACAGAGTGCTTCACAAAGATCAACAAAACCTTCATAAAGTCAGAAAAGTATTATCAAAACAAAACTAAATATGAAAATTATAGATCATTAATGTTGGAATAAACAAAAATATTAAAGTATAAGCAGTTTTAAATATCAGGTGCGACATTAAAAGCAGACTCTTTGATGCTCCACCTGAGACATTAAAAGCAGATGCTCTGATGCTCCACCTGAGAGTAAAACTGTAAGGCTTGTCACCAGCATTCAGACATCAATTCTGCTTGCTTCACAGCCAGACAGGACACGTTAAAAAAAAAAAAAAAAAAAAAAAAAAAAAAAAAAAAAAAAAAAAAAAAAAAAAAAAAAAAAAAAAAAGTTAAAAAAAAAAAAAAAAAAAAAAAAAAAAAAAGGAAATACGTTTGCCTCTCATTTCTTCAGTTATCGTGATAGCGCTACGAAACTTCTGGTGAGTGATCCTAGTCTGACCCCCAAGAGAAATAGACAGCTGAAGTTTGTGGGCGTGGCCTATTCTCTTAAATAGCGCCCCCTAGGACCATTTAAACTAATAGCCCCAAGCCATGCTTTGACTGAGGATTACGAAATTTGGTACACTAATGTAGTGTCTCAGGACCTACAAAAAAGTCTCTTGGAGCCAAGGACAAAGTCGCACAGGAAGTCGGCCATTTTGGTCCAAGTACGCGATTTAGTGGTTTTCGCACACGTTGTTTGGAGAGTGATGCTCCGTCGCCCTTTTCACCAATCACTTTCAAACTTCTGCTGTATACTCTTAAGACGTAGGGGAAAAAATTCAACCGTCGGATTTTTCAAAAGTTGAAAGGTGTGGGCGTGGCTAAGCCTCAAACTTTGACCTTTCGCCATTACTTTACTTGACTTAATAACTCCCATGTGCATGATCAGATCTTTTTCAAACTTTGTCTGTGTGATCATTGACCATATCTGTAAAAAATGACAATGTGGACAGCTGACATCACCTAAGCCCCGCCCCCTGACTACAGGAATTCTATTTTTTTATGCTGAAATGCCCATATTTGTCCCCTCTAATTCAGTCAACATGACACCAAGGTCATACACTGTCTTCATGATGCTGTATTGACCATTCAGATCTGATAGCTTTCCAGAAAGGGAGGGGCTTTGATGCCTTGGTGAATTCTGGCGTAACGCCGTAACCTTACAAATCATTTTAATGGTGAGCTCAGAGGGGATGCTGAGTCAAGGTGAGGTGCGGACTAGGAGGCCATTCGCGGTTTCTAGTGTCGGGGTGGTTGATGTTTCTGTTCTGCCAGACGTGCCCTGGTGCCCCGGGCTGCCGGTCAGGCCGGAGCGGCGCGGAGCGAGGGCCGAACGACGCTGCTTGCAGCTTTAATTATTCTTCTTTCCCTTTTAGGATTATTTCTTCTTTAAAATTTATAGTTCCTCCCATGTTCCCCTGCTGTCCTCTGCTCCCACTCACAGCTCCTCCTCATAACTAGTCTTCTGTCATCTCTCACTCCTCAGGGCTTACGGTTCCGTTTCAGTCATACTCTGCTGGTTTCAGCATCCTAGCTACCTGATTTTATTTCTGTCACCTGATTTTTGGCATTAAAATACTTTTGAGTTTTACACGTTTGTGTTTTGATCCTTTCCAAAGCCGACAGAATTAGGAAAATAAAAATAAGATACGTTAGATTAGTATGTGGCAATGTATAAGCCTTATGTAAAATATAAGGCTGAAAAATACAATAGATTTATTCTGCTGTAGAGAGGAATATTTATTTTCTCGTTTTACCGCCCCCCCCTCCTCTCCCAGCTAGGTAGGAGGGGGGACTCCCTACACAGCGTTTCATTGCTTTGTTGCCAACCCCCCCTCGCCCGTCCTCAGCTGCGAGAACGGTCGTGTGCCGCCGAAGCGCCGCTAAACGGGGACTCCTGCATTCGTCGCCCTTGTTATCCTATTCTATAGGCCACGTGGGCCGCCGAAGCGCTGCACGCTCCGCCCGCACCGTGCAGCGCTTTGGCGTCTGCACTATTTTTTTCGCAAGCCGCGGGTGAACCGAACCGCGTGAGTTTGAAAAGACTGCTGAAGAAGAGCGGAGGAAATTGTCTGAGAATATTCCAGAATGTCTACCAGAAAAAGGCCAATGTTACTTACTTACTGCCCTGCATGACTAAAGGGGAAGCAGCGTGAGCTCTGCATAGAGCTTAATGCTGCGGCAGTTTTATTTTATTTTTTCAGGTTAACTTTTCAATACGAGGCCACGAGGCACACAATAAACTTAGGAAGCATGTTGAGGGGAAACATACTTTTCTCATTGCTTATTTTATCGTTCAACTTACCACTGACACAACAAATATGCTTAAAACTGAAGACTTACCTCCTACTTCCTCATCACCGTCTCGTCTCTGCTTGACTCCGCTGCTCCGCTGCATGTGTGCTGTGATGGTGGCTCCACCCCCCGAGGAGTGGAGCCCACAACATGAGTTCATAAAGCTGGCGCCATCTGCTGGATAGGTAGCGCTATATCGGCCATATCGGCCGTCTTTTTGGCCGATAGCCGATAGAGTTAATGACCCCTATATCGGCCGATATATCGGTCGGGCCCTAGTTAGAAAGGTACCAGATGACACCCCAAAGGGAACTGGACCAGAGCTGTAGCTGTAAAACACGTGGCATGTGCACGGATTAACCATTCATAATCTGGATTTATGAAAACAAAAGTTAACTGCAGCCAAACCCGACCGGAGTTCATTCTAAATGTCCCGAAGGCAAACGTGTCTCAGCATCTTTGTAGCAGCCACAAATAGACTCTGCAGAATTTTCTCTACCTGGCGCTGCAGACTGATCCCTCAGCCCGGGAAGGTTCATGAGAAACAGCACACCTGCCTAGCAGCTGTTACACAGGCGCTGGACATAAAAGTAGACCTCACGAGAAAGTAGCTTCATTTTAGTAATTCCATTCAAAAGGCTGAATGTGTGCATTAGATTCATTCATCACACACAGACTGATAGATTTCAAACATTTCTTTCTTTAACGTTGATTATAACTGATAATCACGCAAAACCCCAAATTCAGTATCTCAGAATATTATAATATCAATTAAGACCAATGCAAAACAAGGAAATATAGAAATGTTGGCCAAAGGAAAAGTATGATCATGTACAACACTCAGTATTTAGTCGAGGATCCTTCAGCCTGGATTCCTGCAGCAGTGCGGTGTGGCACTGCTCAGCTGTTAGAGCCCTTGTTGCTCTGATAGTGGGTGTGTCCGCATCCGTGGGCAGGATGCTTACGAGTACGGGTCCTCGCCGGTCAGACCGCTAAGACCAGAACCCAGCGGCTCTGAATTCGGACAGTCTAGCCTTCACCCCTACGGTGGCCCGTAGGTCCCGTCACAGCCGTGGCGGCAGCTACACGCAAAGGAAAAATGCTAAAGCTAGCGAACATGGAGCAGGAAAATTAAGGAGCTAGAGCAGCTTCACGTCCATCAGCAGCGTTTGTTCACAACCGTTTTCAGGTAAAGTAACTTTGTTTATTCTAGAAGCTTTCAGGACTTACATGCTAACTTTAGATGGTGTCATGTATGTTTTAAGCTACAGACATGCTTTTTTAAATCTTTTTTACACTTAAATTTTAATTAAATTTTTTCTGTGACGCACCTCGCTGTGGTGTTTTCTCTGAGGTATTGTGAAGAAGAAGATGTAATAGACACAATTCCATTTCTCTGGAGTTAAGGACAGGAAAGTTTACTGGCCAATCAAGAACAGGGACACCATGGTCCTTTAAGATCCAACACATTAAATAACATTCAAAATACTCAAATTTATTAAAATTGTAAACCTTTGATTGGTAACAATAATTTAACAATTATTGACTTTCATATAAAATTTATCAAACAATTCTATAATAATACAACAATAATTATACTAAATAAAAATCCCACCTGACACTTGAGCACATAAATAATCCATGAGCAGGCAGAAAACCCTTACAAGACTCAAGACTGCAGATTGTTTTGGGAAATGCTAATCTTGCTAAAGAGCTACAGCTACTACAAACTTAGAAAGGTGTGTGTCACATGTGATTCAGTGGGCTTCATAGGGTTAAACGAGGAACTCGTAGCTTTGGAACTGTCTTCAGGTGCCAAGTTCTGTTGGAAAATCAAGTCTGCATCTCCTTAAAGTTGGTCAGCAGCAGGAAGCATGAAGTGCTCTAAAACCTCCTGGTAGACGGCGGCGTTGACCTTGGACCTCAGAAAACACAACGCACCAACACCAGCAGATGGCATGGCACCCCAAGCCATCATGGACTGTGGAAACTTTACACTGGACCTCAAGCTAAGCTAATTATGTGCCTCTCCTCTCTTCCTCCGGACGCTGGGACCTTGGTTTCTAAAGGAAATTTACTTTCATCAGAGAACATAATTTTGGAGCAGTCAGCAGCAGTCCCGTCCTTTTTGTCTTTAGCACAGGCGAGACGCCTCTGAGGCTGTCTCTTGTTCTAGAGTGGCTTGACACAAGGACTGCGACAGCCGAAACCAGGTCTGTGTGGTGGTTCTTGAAGCACTGACTCCAGCTGCAGTCCACTCTTTGTGAACCTCCCCCGCTTTTTTGAATGGTTTGTTCCACAATCTTCTCCAGGGGTGGTTATCCCTAATGCTTATACACTTTTTTCCACCACATCTTGTTCTTCCCTTCACCTCTCTAATGTGCTCGGACCTACAGCGCTGTGAACAGCCAGCCTCTTTAGCAATGACCTTGTGCGTCCATGGTGTCACTGGTCTTCCCTGTGATTGTGTGGCCTACAGAACCACACTCAGAGACCACTTAAAGGCTTTTGCAGGTGTTTAGCGTTCGTTAGCGGATTACAGTGTGGCACTATGGATCTTTTCTACAGTTGAAGTCTCCTGTGTGGGAATATACGTAACATATTCTCACATAGGAGACTTGAGATGGAGCAGTCGGGATGGTTGTTGCCACTGGTTCTGCTTCTGCTGCGTGTCCGCGTTCAGATTCACCTTTGTCTTTGTCCGTAGGGTCGCGCTAATGTCTTTTTGTTTTTTATTGGTGGTGTTAGAGACGTCTTTATGGTGGGTTAACCGGGATTAATAGTCAAACTCGTTAATCCCTGCAACCTGGTTGGAATATTTGCTTTGTGAAGTGCCTTGAGACGACTCTTGTCACGATTTAGAGCTATATAAGTAAACTGAATTGAATTGAGTGACTTTTTATTATCAGAAATAATCATTGTTGTATAAGTATAGTGTAGTATAGTATAGTATAGTATAAGTATAAGAGGGAAAGAAAGGAGAGGAAAGGGGATTGGAGAATGTTGCCATGACAACCACTGACTCTTAAATGTTAATCAGTTATCGACAAATCCATCCGTTACTTTCTTAAAGTTCCTAAAAATCACCGTAATATTAAGGAAACAAACACTGAGAAGTCCAGCAGTCTAACATTAACTTCTCATGTTTGGTGACACGGGGGGCAAAGGTCAGGCGTCTGGGTGGGTTTGGGGGAAGTGCTGTTTTACTGAGGGGAATCCAGCCTGTTAATCACAGATTAGTTCCACTGCTCGACCCCCTGAGCACCATGACCCTCAGGTCACGGAGGTAAAGGGTCGATGTCAGCGTGACTAAGAGCAACATTTTCACTTTCATGTCAAAACCTCAAACAATGGCAGCTTCTCAGAATTAAAGACTGGAATAACTGTGCAACTGAGTTGTGTGAATAAATCGTTTCAATGTCTGCAGTTGTGAGGCGAGCTTCCTCACAGGCAGCAATGAAGGATGAATGCAGAGAAACTCCTGCCTCGAAAACACACAACAGGTGAGTACAGACGAGTCACAGCAGGAAAAACAACAAAGGTGCTTTTCTTCTTTTCTTCACTAATTATTAATAAAGAAATAAAAAACAACTGCTTCAAAGAAACAGAGACCTTGAGCAGGGTTTCTCCTGGCTCAAACTGAGGCAGAGGTGGTACCATGCTGACCGTGCACCAGCACATGCACACTCTGTGCATTCAACTGCCTCACTTTTTTAAAGGCAACATATGTTTTCGTTAAGTGTTCTAATCTAAACTTCTGTTGATGAATTCAATATTCCATTGGGCAACGTTTCAAGTGAAACAAAACTGGTTTGCTGGTAAAAAATAAGAAATAAAACAACAAAATTATCAGGCTGAAATAACAGACTTTTATTATGAAAGGCTCAATAATATGCATTAGATTGGTGTTTAGTTCCTTTTTCCATCTGATATTTGTAGTTAAAATATTTATAAATATTTGACCTACATTTCAGTAACATTTTAGGTTTAACACTCGTCTTAGTCTAAATAACCCATAAATATATCCAGTAAAATATAATGCATTTCATTAACAAACATTTGTGTTGGAAATGGTAATAACATTTAATTTCTGCTGCTAACAATGTAATGGTGGCATGTCTGTTATGTACGGGTTGGCAATAATCCAGTTTAAGTTATGTTCAAACATAGAAGCGTTTGTGAATTATATACTACAACGGCCTGCCGTACTTCCTGCTCCTGTGTGTGGAGCAGACTTGTAGCAGTAATGTGACTCGTACCTGCAGCGGTTCTAAAACAGCTGGTGGGGACTTTTCATCCGCTTGTAGAGTTTAGTCTTTCTTAGTTTTACGATCATCATATATTTTTCTGTGCGCCACTTGATGCTACCCGTTAGCTTTAGCATTAGCCAATCTGCGTGTAGCTGCACTTGTGATCCCAAACTTTGCTGGTTCCTTTATTTTCCTCCACTGCATCCAGATGACCACACTGCGCCAGTAAAAAGCATTTTTATTACACGTAACTTACTTTTGTTCAATAAAGTTCTGGGGAAAATAGTAAATCAAAGATGTTGCACCCGTGCTACGTTTAAAAATGGACAGACACGCACAGAAAGTTTATTTTGACGCACTGTACAGCCCTGCTCTGATGTGGAAGAGCCTGGGGAGAAATCAGGACATCAATAGCACCAACCATAGATATGTACCAACCAGCGAGAAAAGCAATTTTTGATCTTTTTCTGCAGCAGTTTTAGTGCTTTTCTGTGCACCGCTGCTGATACAGCGCCCATATAGTGGCGCAACGCTGCAACTGCAGTTAAAATAACATCCATACAGCTGGGGGCTGAGTGAAATCAGGCTGGGGCGGCACAAAATTAGCTGGCGGCGGCCGCCACGCTAATTTGAATGCAGGAAAAACCCTCCTTAAGACTACCTAATAATCAGTGGGTTATCCTTCTCCAAATAAGCAGTTTTATGGAAAGTCAATTATCAACTATTTCAAGTTTACCTTTAAGAGCAACGTCCACTGTGTCCAATTTGTCCTCCTTCATATTTTATTTTGTTATTAGTTTGTTTTCCAGCACGAGTTTTCAGTCTAGAGCAGCCTATGGGCCTTAATCATCTGTGCAAACAAAGCCTGCACAATCATTTTTTTATTTATTCCATTTATTTAATTCTTTTTAAAAACAAAATATCAAAATGAACAAATAAATACAACTTATGAATACCTGAAGGAAAAGGAACGGACAGAAAATCTCATGTCTACCAGAGATGAAATTTTCTCTACCAGTAGGTGGCAAAAACACGACATCGATACTGAAGTAAATGTCCCGTTTTTAACATCTAATCGTAAAATAGAGAACAAATGAAGACATCTTACAGCTACAGCTGCAGGTATGATTTCAGCTGTATAAAACTGTGAGTGTGTGAATGAGAGAAAGAGAGATAGAGGGGAAAGGTGATCCATTTCCTTCTAGCATGCTAGCTAGCTGTTTTCTGTAGCAGAAGAAATACATTCAGTGAAGCAGATTGGCCCAAAATTCACCATTTTCCCCTGGCAACCAAATGTGATTGGCTGTTTAGCTGCAACTTAGGGGCACTGTTTCCAGCACACTGAAGCTATAGAATGAACGAACGAAAGAATTAATTAATTAATTAATTAATTAAAATTTTTTATTGTGTCTTACATACCATATGTCCAGCCCCAGTGGGCTCATAAGACACCCATACCATCAACATAAAACAAATAACAAAATAATAAATACAACATACAATAACTTATCTAAATGGGCAGATCTGCCGCCTCAACCAGGCTTTACGAACAAAAGTAGCCAATTTATCCACATTCAAATTAAATAACCATTTCATCTTATCGTCATTGACCCAGGGTTTCCCCCAGCGCTGTATAAGCCTGGCGGGTCGCCAGGCTTTACTTGGCCACCCGCCAGGCTAAGCATCATGCTCCGCCCCCCTCCCCAACCGTACCGTGTCCGCTGACACGAACGGTGCGACGAAACTAGAGCCCTCCATCAGCTGATACTGGTGAGAAACAGGAGCAGAACGTGTGTTGAAATCATATCTTGGACAATATAACACAAAATTTAATTCCGTCCTTTAGTTCAACCTCTCCTAAATCCCAAAGTCGGTCCTCTTCAGGAGTTTGAGTGAACCTACCAGTCTCTACGGCCAGAAGAACAATACCAGTTCAACATCTGAACCATCAAAGATCTTTGGTTTCTTGTCAGGTTTGCATTTACATACGACTCCGTTTCAAATACATCTTTACTTTGTAAATAAATCCTTAGTTTTGGCTTAGCCGTGATCCCAATCGACCAATTATTTTTAAGATTAGACACTAAATGTGATCCAATTTAGGATCCAAACACTGCAGGGAGATTATCTTTCAGCTAAATTATTTAACCCAACTGGTGCAACGAGGTGCTTCTCAGGTCTAATGGGCTCGACACACGGGAGGCCACATCGCCTCTCCTCCATTCATTTTCAATGAGACATGCGTGACAAAGCGATAATCGCGGGTCTCCCTCCTACCAAGCGAAATGCGAAAAACGTGCGTGTGAAATTTTGCGCTTGTGCACGTGTCGTGCACAGACGACCCAGCGACGCGATCCCAGAAAGTTGAAACATTTTCAACTTTTCATCGCTGTCGCTCGGACGAGGACCAATCAACGGAGGTTTCATTCACTGACCAATGAGCGGACAGGATTCTCCGTACATCTCCGAGCAAACATGGAGGAGAAGTTGATTATTATTATGTTTTATAGTAAAATCAGAAGTAAGATTTCACATAACTCTAGCAGCACCTTGTGAAACATCATATCTACCGCTTTATTAACTCTGAACCGCTTAAATAACCTTAATTCCCTCCAACCTGACACAGCCAATCAAAACAACAGAAGATTCGATTTCGCCATGGAACAGAACGCGTAGACGGCTTTGCCGCTGGCCGCTGCAGCGGGTCGCCTCCCGTGTGTCAGGTAATAAAAGCGACAGCGACGAATTTCGCTGATCGCGGTCGTTTGTCGCCTCCCGTGTGTCGAGCCCCTTAAACAAACAACCATGTGGAAAGACGCATCTGGTGGTCGTTGAAAACACAACAGAAGTCCTCACTTTGACAAAGTCTCTTATTGCTCCAAACCACAGAAGATGCCAAAATTCATCAGTCAATCAAAGACGCCCTGCAGCTCTTTTAAAACTAAACATTGGATTTAAGACTAGATGCCGCTGAGTGAGCACTGTTTCTGTTTTAACAGATGTGTTTGCCTTCCATGACAAATGCTTCATTTTTCAGGATGTAGCTGCAGAGCCAGCTCCAGAGACGAGCTACATCCATCTGTAAGATTTTTGAAACATTTCCCAACAGACCAACCTCGAACCCATCTGGAGAAACAGACTCGGCGGTCTCTGCAGCGGGAGTTCAGCAGCACATCAACAACAACTATAGTGATTAACAGCCCCAGAAACAGAGGCGAGATTTGGCGCCACACCTGCAGAAACATGGAAAGCGAGGAACAGGTCTATGATTACACAATCGTTATCACTACTTTTACACCATCATCTTGGTCCTTAGCATGTTCCAACCTCCTTTCTGTGGTTCCAGAATCACAGCCAGCAGTTTCTGCTCCACATACTCCCAAGATTCTCTTGTTCCTTTAAGATCACGTTCATTGAGAAACTAGTTTTTAATTATTATTATTGAAAAGAATCGGGTCTGAACGTGAAAATGTTCTTCTACCCCATTTCCAGCATTAGCTTCTGACAGAAGATCAATGGAAAAACGATGGGGGCTGCATGGCCTTCCCTGGGTGACCCTAATGGGTCATTTTGTTACTGCCTCAAGAAAATAATTAGAAAATATGAAAACATTGCTAAGTATCCCTTTGCACTTTCTGATATTTGGACATCTCTTCTTTGATTGACTAACAGCCATGTGACTCTAGCTGATGCTTTTTCTTCACGAATAGCACAAGTCTGAGGGTAGGGTGATCAGATCCCAACTCACCAAAATGTGGGAAGTGAAACTCCAGATAAAGTGCCTTTCAGCTCGAACCGCACCGTTAAAGCCGTTTGGCTGTCAGCGAGTCTGCTAACATGCTAGGTTTTGAACGCGCACTCGCCCCTCCCCTCGGGTAACTTCCCTCATACGCTTCTGCCGGAACCGGGAACCCGTGTTGCCAGACGTTGTGTAAATGCTCGTAACAAGAATTTATTTTCGGATTTGACAAACAGTCCTGCAGTACATGAATCCTGACCTGGAGGGCTACGGTCAGATGACCGAAGTAGCTAACCCGTTAAAGGTGAGACGGCAAACCCAGAAATGACAGCTAAATAAGCTAAATGCTTACGTTCACCCTCGGTTTCCAACGTTGTGTTACTATAACCTTTTGTTTTTCCAAACCAAGTTTTGGAACTTAATGAGTTTCTTATCGTCTCTGTATGTTTAAATATCTGTAAATGTAATTTTTTACTAATATTTACTGTTTTACGGACAGTTTTAACTTTTACCTCCTTAATGCTGCAGTCTACGGGGTGGCTCAAGGTCCCCACGGCAGGTCGCACCAAGCCCCCATAATTCGGGTGTGGATATGAAGCAAAACAGGAAGTGACAAAAATTGCAGTTCCACCCTCGTCCACTAGGGGCTGGTGTCAGAAGCAAGCAAATCCTCATTGACTCCCATGTTAAAAATACCTATTTCACAGCAGAAATAAACATGTTTACAGCCTGGTACCAGAACATGTTTTAGGTTTAAATGATCTAGTTTACACTCATGACAACTCTGAGGGGGGTGAATGTTTTTCTCACTCTTCTGTTTAAGTGTATTAAAAGCCTAAAATTCTGTATAATTAATGAGCATCAGACCCACGTGACCGCAGAGCTAGCTCCGTGGAAAGACCTCAGTAGAGCCTCGGTCTGGCCTGGAAACTGTTCTGGGATTTTGAGTCTCTGTGTGTGTGTATTCTTGTTTGGATATTATTTGTGCAATTGTTGGACAAAATGACTTGCTGTGGCATTAATTGCACTAATAGAGCGTCCAAGGAGTCTCCACTTCATTTTTTTCGGTAAGTAAAATTATATTTATGTATTTTAGGTCACTGCCGAGCTGAGCTTAGATTTTAACATGTACTGTTTAACCATGACATTTAAATGTAATAGGGTAAACCCCAGTGCATTTAACATAATGCTGCACTTTAGAAAATGGGTTGAAATAGAACATGTTGGTGGAGCTGGGTTCCCACTATCAGCTTGTGGAGCTCTTGGGAGACCGATGTTTTCCACCCGGTTCTCCCCTCCCCTCAGCGGCATCTCTGTGCATCTCAGATCGCAGCGGCGCTTGTCTGCTGTGCGGCTGCCGGCTTGTGGAGCTCTCGGAGACCTCTGTGTTCCACCCGGTTTTACCCAGCGGTCAGCCCGGCGTATCTCTGACTCAGAAGCTCTGGTGTTGTGCACAGTTAACTCTGGTTGTAGCTAGGTAGCTACCTCCGTTAGCTTAGCTCCCACCTCAACGTTAGCTTTGGGTTAGCTTCAGGTTAGCTTGTAGCTAGTTCGACCGGGTGTCGTCAGTTGATCCCAGCCTTACAGCCCCACCCTCAGCTCCACCTCTCTTCCCTTTTGTGGAATTGTCTGGGCTTGACGGAACCTGTGACACGGTCAAAATGGCGG
Source organism: Nothobranchius kuhntae (assembly GCA_006942095.1). NCBI lineage: Eukaryota > Metazoa > Chordata > Actinopteri > Cyprinodontiformes > Nothobranchiidae > Nothobranchius > Nothobranchius kuhntae. Next base: position 1,942,943 of record SSNQ01000206.1, on the reverse strand, counting down.
TGGTGGCCACCTCCCATTTTGGCTTAAATACTTATAATTGGAGCCTGTGGACACGAATTGTCCAGTATATATGTCGATGGGTTGCACACGTATAAACGCCTCTTCAACGCTCCTCTATGAGTTTGTGTTGCAGTAAGGCTCAGGTTTTCACAAGCTGTAGAGCTGATCACCAGCTCCTTTGTGGCGTGGCAACGATCGTGCCCAACGTTCAGACGAGTGGCCTTCGCTCTGACAAACACACAAATCTCAACATTGTTTTCTTACTCTCAGTTTTGATTAATGAGGTCGTTGAGGGACTTAGCTCCTTCAGGGCTGATAAACCCTGCAGACCCTGAGTGAAAGAGCGAGAGAAGAACGTGACGTGACTCTAAAACAAGTCAGTCCCATTCAAATAAACCAAAGCTTCACCAGTTGAGAAGGTCGGGACAGACGGCGCTGGGTGGGAGTTTTAAAGTGAGGGCAAAGGTCACAGACAGAACGACAGAGGAAAAGAAAAATATTTTATAAGCCACCCTCAGGCTGCATACGATGTGTTCGAGTCATAACAGAGACGTCCTTCATCAGCCCGCTTCAGCCAGACTAATAAAGATAAGCATCTCCACATGTTCACCAGTTCACCAGCATCACAAGATGCTTCCAGAGCGCCCAGACACCCCAAAACCAGCTCAGTCCACACCTGTACAGGACGAGCCAAAAGCCACTTCATGACCTCATGATTCATAAATCTACAACTGATTCACTTTTGATATCAGCCCTATGAAAGATGGCCACCGTAGCAGCTTGCCAAAGCAAACACTGAAATGGTTACGATCAAGTCGATGTTGGGCTGAAATTCTCTGGAGTCGTAGCTGATAGTCATTCATAACATTAGATTGTACAAAATAGACCGGTTGTTCCGGATTAAACCAAAACATCCATAACGGCACAGTGACTCCTCATCCTCCCTGCAGCATTCACAGACCCACCTGACTGCACCCTGGTCTTTGGCAGGTTAAACGTTCATAAACTAGACACCATGCTATGGTTTCGTGAAGTTTGGACAATAATCCTCATTTTGTAGCTTTGCCTCGTCTCCGGATCCCTGCAGAACCCCGATCCGTACCTTTCAGAGACAACGCTGCTGGATTCGATGCTTTTTCTATTTATACATCTAAAACTCTGATTCCAAACATTTCTAACCTGCTGAAGTTGGAGCCTGAATGGTTCGCTCATTGCGACCTACGCAGCCATGTTTGTTTTACCATAGTGATGTCACACGGGGTCACAGCTGGACACAGACAGAACTCCTCTGTCAGGGAGTCGGTTTCAGAGCTGTAAGTGAGTCTGACTGCGAGTTTTCCTTTTGTTCACCTGTTGCAAAAGAGATGAGTGTTTCTGAATGTGCCCAACAGGTATGAGGCAACATTACGTCACCTGGTACTTATTTGATGCGGTCATGTGTGTCACAGCTGCAGCAATTAAAACCAGCCTCCTGGCACCGTTTTTACTATTAAACATAATGGTTAAGCACATCTCACTGAGTAAATGGTTACCAAATTCAGATATCAGAACACAGATGTGCCCCAGATTACACCAGGACCCCTATAAACATTGTTTAAAACAGATCTCAGATCATTTCACCAACAAATTGCCAATAATCTCCCACAAAAGTTCATTGTTTTTGAGCTCATCATCCGTTCAAAGTACTAAAAGATCTTAGTGCTAAAATAAAAACCCAAAGAATAAAGAAATGGAATAGAATTGCTACTTTAAGGAGCATTATGCAACTTTTTTATATTTTTTAATCATTTTCTTGAGCCAGTTTGTGCTAAAATGACCCTTATAGCAGAGCTACTCAATCCCATGCCTTGAGGGCAAGTTTCCAGTACATTTGAGTGGTTTCTCTGCTCTGACACATTATATTCGGTGTTTGAATCACCTGTGCAGCAGCTTATCAGGCTCTGCAGAGGCCTGTTAATCACCTGCTGATTGAAATCAGGTGTGTTGGAGCAGGTTTAAAACCAAAACGTGGACACCGGTCTTTGAGGCCTGGAATTGAGTAGCTCTGCTTTACACCGCCCCCTTTTAGTCAGAATACCGCACTTGCGTCTTCAGAGTATCCAGACCGCTCCCCTGAAGTTGCGTATGTTGCGTGAAGCAGTAACGCTTAGTGGCAATCCATGTTTACACCTCAGGACAGGTGAGCTACACCTGGTTAGCTTTTACTGTAACGTGTTTGTCGTGGTGGAGCCTCGGAAGAGACAAAGAAAACTTTTATCTGGTGAAGCTAAAAAAAAAAAGAAAGTATGATCACAACAGGAGTCAAACAAGAGTTAACGTTTGGAGTTTTCTGAATCAAAAGAGCCTCCAACATGCCTACATCTAAATAGGATAGATTATCCAGAGTTAACTCTGTAGTTATGCTGCTATAGGCTTAGACTGCTGGAGGACACACTGACCACTTTTCACACTCTACTGCTTTCTTCTACAATCTGCTCTTTAACTGTATTATTTCCTGCTATTTCAGCTGTTAACTTTATTTTTCTCTCTAAGTGTTTTTCTCCCAGAAGAAGCTACAACGATGTTCTGCTGAGCTGTGGTGGCCTCATGGAGGGGGCCATCGTCTAGCACACTGCTGCTAACCACTTAATCATTCTCCCTCTCCTGATAATAACTTTTTGCTTTCCTTGACGTTGGATGTGCTACTACTAGTTTACCTGTTTAATTATAGATCCACTAGGATAAATACAATAAAGTTTATCTCTCACCAAATAGAATATTTACTAAGAAATCACATGCTGTAAAGTCACTGACACAACAAGTCAGTGACTCGATGCAATCTGCTGGGTTACTTATAATGGAAATTTTTAACTAATTGGCATTATGAACAGAAATCAATTGGAATGTATTATTTTGTGAAGTGCCTTGAGACGACTCGTTGTGATTTGGTGCTATAAATGATAAATGACCCGCACTTGTATAGCGCCTCTCAGAGTAAGGACTCCAAAGCGCTTTACACTACAGTGTATCATTCATCCATTCACACACACATTCACACACTGAATGCCGTTTCTCTCCACTGGAGGCCAATTGTTGGTGTTTGGAGGCTGAGAGCAGAGGTGGACCTAGCCTGGCGGCTGGAGCTTCAACAGAGTGAAGAAAGACGCCGTAAAACACCAGGAAACGCGCTGAAACCTGGACCATGAGAAGGAGAAAAGGGTTTATATGGACGGTGGAGGTGACCAGCCCGATCGCACATGGGGTGAAGAACTCCGACTGGTCCTTGTGGGGCAGACCGGATCTGGAAAAAGTGCGTCTGGAAACACCATCCTGGGCCACAGACGGTTCCTGTCGCGTATCAGCGCCAGCTCCGTCACCCAGGTTTGTGAGCTTGGGAGCGCTGAGCTGATAGAAGACACACAGGAGGATGTTCGGGCTGTCACGCGGAAGAGGAGAATCACGGTGGTGGACATGCCAGGTTTTGGGGACACCCACCTCAGTGTGTTTTTTTTTCTTAAGGTAGCGCGACTCATGTTGCGAATGACGCAGTCACCAATTCTTGTTATGTGTCTTACCCACGTATGTCTGATCTTTGAATTGTGTGTACTGAAACTGAATTTCATTTCTCCGTATGTCCTGCACATGTGGTAGATGACAATAAATGACTTTGAATCTTTGAATCTTTGATGGTGATGAACTACAATGTAGCCACAGCTGCCCTGGGGCACACTGACAGAGGCGAGGCTGCCGAGCACAGGCGCCACCGGTCCCTCTGACCTCCACCAGCAGGCAACGTGGGTTAAGTGTCTTGCCCAAGGACACAACAGCAGAGTTCTCTGTCCGGAACCGGGATCGAACCTGCAACCTTCCGATTACTGGACAACCCGCTCAACCTGTTGAGCTACTGCTGCTCATGTAAAACCTGTCCTTTAGGGAGGCTTTAATGGTATTGTTGATCCAACCTTTAGGTCAACGTCTCTAAGATCTGAACAGACATGAAGCCATTTTTGTGTTGGCTAGCATCATCTAGCTGTGACAGCCTTCTTCAGCTGGATTGGCTCCAAAAGTTACCAAGTTGCAAATGAAAACCTGATGATTACTTCCTGGGAGTTTCCTTAAAATCTGTCAAAGGTTCGAAAGATGTTTAACAAGAATATAAATGGATAGACTGCTAATAGGAAAGATGCATTGCTGTTGAAAAATCTAGCAGGTGTTTTAAATGTGCAAGGTGTAAAAAAAAAGTGCAAGTTCTGCACAGAAACTGGACATAGTTCTGAATGCCGGCAGAAGTAAAGCAATGTGGGACAAAGCAAGCAAATCCCCAACATCCCTGCGATACAGAGAAACGACTCAAAACTCATCACTGGGGTGTAAGCGTTTGAAAAAATGTAGTTTTTTATTTTATTCGTCCATGACATCAAAGATCTGAGAACCTTCCCTGGACACTTTCAACCCGCTCCATCTGGTTCCAGTTGTCCAGAGAGGCGATAACCAACGAGGAGAACAGTTCCGGTCCAACATGTGGTCTACACCTATCCCTGCTTTATCCACTTTTGTACAAAGTTCCCACCAGCTGTGACCGACTCCACACCGAGAACCGGACCCAGAACACCGCCGCTCACGCCTCAGAGCTTGAGACTCTCTGGTCAGAAGTCTCATAATGAGCTCCAGATTATCTCACCAAGGTCCAAGGTGGCGCTTAATTTACTCCAGATGTCCGGTTACGGCTTCACATCGGCAGTAACATCAACCTGCTGGAAACACTCGAAGATCGCAGAACCCAGCTCGTGGAGAGCTGTAGATCTGGTTTCACTTCAGAGGTTTGGGAGGCGACTAAAATCTTGTCGAGCAAAACTAAAAATTCACAATGACAACAATCCTACATGACAGAAAGCTGGAAAAACATCTAAAAGGCCAAAAGATCTCTGTGTCACACATTAGTTAGGATGTGACTGTCCTGAAACGCTCAGACTTTCTGTATTTAAAGTTTAAAAAGGCCTGAAAAATGGACCTTTCATGTAGACTATTTGTTCTTATACCTATTTTAGTAGGAGTGCCTTCTTTTTGTTGGCGAAGCGGACTTCCCTTGACCTCTAAACTCAAGGAATGTGTGGTAATACATAAACATCTTTAAGTTTATTTCTATAGCGCCCATCACAGAAAAATCACAGAGTGCTTCACAAAGATCACAAAACCTTCATAAAGTCAGAAAATTATTATCAAAACAAAACTAAATATGAAAATTATAGATCATTAATGTTGGAATAAACAAAAATATTAAAGTATAAGCAGTTTTAAATAAAAGGGCAAGTTCATAAAATTAATTATTGTAAACCAAAGAACAGAAATATCATAAAACAAATGAAACATCATTTTAAACATTTTATACAGATGAAAAAAAAGATTTACATAAAAGCAGCTTTAAATAAAAGTGTCCCAAGTTGGACTTTAACTCATTCGCTGACAGCGTTTCCCACCGTTTTTACTGTTTTTTTTAAGAGTGACAGAACGTTGCGCTCTAGGATGATGTTGACACCAAAACTACCGAAACAAAGAGTAGCCTCACCTCTTACATCAGGAAGAATCCGTGCGTTTCGAGCGTTATCCGTTCTTTCATAATCCGTTGTTGAATTGTGATCGGCAGACGCTTTTCCGGTTCGCGCCTCACTTTTTTTACAGCAGCGGCCCAAAACAATCTCCTAACACATGGATGTTCTGCTTCCTGATCACGTGACGTGTGGCGTATGCGGATGAAGATCGGCTTTAGAGCTGAGATGTTTGTTCTCACGGTGCGGGGGCTCGTCCGACGCCCACACAGTAAAAACATGCAAATGACGACTTTGTCATTGGTAATGAATGAGTTAAAGGTGACCTGACTGTCAATACACGTAAGGACAAAGAAAGTTCAATGATAGCTACGTTAGCTAGCATAATAATTTGTTGTACGGTTATGTAGCCTGAGTGGAAGTAACAGAGGGGGCTTCCAGTGCAATAATCCCAGTCCTCCTTGCTGTATCTCTAATTTAGGTCCCAGAGGCGTTTCCGAAGCTTTCAGTGGAGACAGGACTCCTGACGGGTTAAATGCTGCCAGAGGCCTTGCAGCTCCGCGGCTGTTACGTTAACAACTACGCCAGAAAACGTGCCAACAACAGGTTGAAATGGTAAAATTACATTGTTTTTATGGTTGTTTAACAGTATCCATTGCATTAGTCATTCTCCTGTATACTGGGGGTGTGGCTTAGGGGCGGAGTCTGAAGGAAGGGGGTTGGACTTTAGAGTTTTTTTTATGTAGTTTGCTAGACCAGCTTTTTCCAAGAACATCAACCCTACCTTTAAGAGGAATGTCTAAAAAATTCCAAACACAGGCAGGGTCCGAAATTAACACTCACCAAATGCGAGTAAATTGCTCCATTTGGCGAGTAAATTTTTGAGCTCTACCTGCCACCTGGCGAGTAAATATTTGAGCTCTACCTGCCACCTGGCGAGTAAATATTTGAGCTCTACCTGCCACCTGGCGAGTAAATATTTGCACCAAATTAGTTATGTTTATCAGTCGTCTTCCATGGATTTCTGATACTCCTCCCGCCTGCATGCAACTTACACAAACGTACGCGAAATGTGAGCGCCGCATCCAACGTCATTTCCACCTATCCCATTCAATCAGTTTATCAAGTTAGCAGTTAGCTTCGTGTTAAAACTAGCGGTGAAATGTGGTGGTTTTTAACTGGAGTCAGCCAGCCTTCCAAAAGAAAACTCGTCGAACTGGAAGAAAAACCACCAGGACCAGTGGCAACCAGAAGATTTTGTGAAAAGTGGCGAACTGGAGGTGGCGGAGTCGTGAGACAATGGCTACATTATGATGGCCACGTAGCGTTGCTGCCTTTCACAGACAACTGGCCCTCGGCATTCTTCAAATATCCAAAAAATGCCCGTGCTTCCCACTTTGTCTTCTTTGAGGGATAATAAATGTCCCGAGCGCCGTCTCCTCTGGCCATTATTTCAGCTTTAGCTTAAAGAAAGTTTTGGTCTTTAAAACAAGACGGTTATTATTATTGTCTACTTTTTTACCAGGGTTTACCGCTACACCGGTTACCGTGACAACCCTAGCCCTGACACACTTTCAGATATTCTCAAGGTGCAGCTGTGTTCTCCAGAGATCAAGGACTACGACCCAAATGAGGCTGTAATGCTTTGGCACAAAGACGGTGTCAGAAGCAGGAGGCCAGACTTCATGGACAGAAAACAAGGAGTCTGACTAGATTTCAATGAAAGAGTTCATAAAAACATCTCTAAAAATAAATAAATAGTAAAAATGACAAAAGAGTTGTTTTCCTTATTAATTGATGTTTTAATTATTTTGCCACTCTGTTTGGAATCAACATATTATAGAATAACATGCTTTAGGTAGATCTAAATCATTTAGAATTTTGGCCGGTAAAAGATATGCTTGGCCGGTAGATTTTTATCATCTACCAGCCGACTTGGCCGGTGAGTAAAAAATTTAATTTCGGACCCTGAACACAGGTCAAAGATAAGCTCCAACAAGACCTTTTCAAAGATTTTGTGAGATCATTCATCTCGTTTCTGTCAGACTTTCAAATTCGGTTCTTCTGCTGGAGAAAGATTTAGTTTTCAAAAGCAGCCAAAGTCCAAATCAAGTATTTTTAAAGACCTTCAGGAAGATCAGAAAAAAACTGTTCCAAAGTTTACAGTAAATGACTGCTTGGAACAAAACTAAATGGGTAGTTTGAACCTTTTATGCAGCATGTTTCCATTCCCAATCCCTAAACTACTGAAGTGCCCACCTGAGACACCTGAAGCGTGACCCTGCCTGTCTCTGGTTACGGAGCCATTTGTAGTTCTGGAGCTACGAATGTTTGACCGTTTGAAACTGAGAAGTACAAAGAAGCTTAAAGCGACCTCTTTCATCGTCACAGAGCTCTTTCCAGCAGCTGTTCTGTATCTCTCCAGTAATACCTTTCCCTCAGGGTTAAAGGTTATGCAAAGCCGTTCCAGACACACGGGAGTATCCCAGCTGGATGTAATGATGGGGAGGAGAGATGGATGGAAGGATAGGAAAGTGGACGGATTAAAAATGACAGCAATGGCGAAACTGAAGCAGGTATATGGGTTCTGGTATGCAGATGTGCCCAAAATGCTTTTCTCTTTCATGTTCTCAGTGTGAAAGGAAGAAAGTTAAAGATCAAACATAAGGGCTGAAAAATGGTACAAGCTTGTTAGAAATGAGACAAAACAATCACATGGCTGCTAGTTTTAGATATCAGTAATTATCCATCAGTACAAAACCAAATTATGCAAAAATGCTAAACTCTGATTATAAAACGTTTCTTTATTCACACCAACTGAATTTGTTCTTCTAAAGAGAACAAAAGTTCATCAAAAACCTCACAACTTTCTCTCAGATTAAGAGAAATTTTGCAGATCTGTAACAAGAAACAACATTTTTATATTTTCCTAACAATTCAGATTTTTCCAAGTGAGTTTCTGTGGGAAAAGCTGTCCACATTCAAAATCTTTATAGCTCTTAAAATAAACTCTTTAAAGTAACTAAATTAGTTAGACAACAGTAACAGCTCCTGTGGATCGCTGCTGTCTCAGAAGCAGCACATCAAACCGTTTTAAATGAGTTGTAACAGTTCAAGGGCACAAACGTCCTTGGCAAACATCTCACCAGCTTCTGTATCTTCCAGAATGAGCCGCTTCAGGGCCTTGTCATTTTCATGCTAATAGGCTGTTGCTGGCCACGCCCACCCATGACTGGTTCATATATCAGGGAGTGGCTTAGAGTAGAGCTGCTGTTCCTCCAGCATCCAAAGACAAATGTGTTCTTAAGCATCTACAGGGGAGGGTGATAGCGATGTGTGTGTGTGTGTGTGTGTGTGTGTGTGTGTGTGTGTGTGTGTGTGTGTG
>SSNQ01000206.1:1906868-1933830 GCA_006942095.1 Nothobranchius kuhntae | reverse complement strand
TACATACATGTAGCCAAACCACAACTACTATAAAGTATTTGATATTCTAGATGTATTGATGTGGCAGTAATTTACTGTGATTAGCCGTTAGCTTGCCATCAGACATGACCTAAAACCATTTTTCCAAACCGAGGTCGTTTTCTGACTGGTCAGCAGTTTTCCTAAACTAGACCACCATTCTAGTCCCCCATCTGGTGGGAAAAGCCACATTCAAGTCCGGCTGGATTCACATCCACACTGAACGACTCCTGTCAGGGTCAGAGGTCATAACGTTCTATGAACTAGCAGCTTCAAAGTTTAACATGACCTACTGAGCCACGGAAACTTTTGGGAAACATAAATCAGCAAAAGGAATTTCTTGTTATATAACTCTGTGTTAAGGAATCTAATTCATTAAATGTGAGTAAAAACGCTTTGGTCTGGTTGATTTATGACCGTCAGAAGGTTTAAGAGTGAAGGTATGGGACTGTTATGTAACAGACGGCTTTAACTCCCACACCTGTTTTCAGCTGCTCTCTTAGCTGTAGTGCAAAGACAACATCAAATATAATACTGAAGTCAGAGAGATCTTTTTAATCCAGACTGGCTCATTTTTCTATTATATACATTACGTGTTCAAATGGGACATGTTCATGCGAACATCAAATAATGTGATAATAATCCAATCCAGAGCTTTGATCTAAATCTGTTATTGAGTCCAACTTTTTGACCAAATAAAAAAGCAGCTAGCCACTAGCACTAGCCGCTAGCGTGCTCTGACTCCAGGCAGCCATTACTTGTATCGTCACGCCTCTGCTCGATCAGGAAACTTCTGAGTAGGGCTGCTCGATTATGGCAAAAACAACAATCACGATTATGGTGACTGAAATTGAGATCACGATTATTTAGGACGATTTTTCAATTTATGTTGATTTTATTTGTTTCTATTCAGTCATAAAACTGCTCAGGGCACAATCAGGACAAAAATAAGAAACAAGATGATCACTAAAATAACTCCTGATTCCCAGTATAAAAAGACCGATATACTTATAGCTCATAGTCTATGACCCAAGGGCTATAGACCTTGGTTTAACTCATGTAAGTCTAACCAGTACAGACCCAAATACCAACATCTAGCAAATACTGACAGCAAGAATTATACAGTGGCATTTATAACAAATACATGCAAATAAATTGATGTTCACAAAATGTTGCATAACATTTATTTAGTCGTGTCAAGGTGCTGTAGGAGCGTGCACTAGCACCGTGTCCTCAGAGAGATTAGTTATTATTTATCAACGTGAGGAAGTTATTTCTACCTTATTTATAAACCATTTATTTACAAGTCCATCAGTTAATGTAATAATTGTCCCAACCACAGCTGCACCCCCCACCCCCCAACCCGGTCTCACATCAATCAGGGGCAAGCTGCACGTGTGTTTAGCATGCTGCACGCGCACATTTAGCCGTTTTTAGTGGCTCAGGAGTCCGCAGGTGCGGTGTGTGTGTCACTAACTCTGGTTACTCCAACAAGGAGCAGACTCTGAGAGCTGTTTCTATAGCGACTGACACATCACTACATCATTCCCTTTCCTAATGTCCTGAAGAACGGTCCGGAGCGCAGGCGGAGTGTTTAGCTAACCTGCAGGAAACGTCGACGACAGTTATCCTGAAAGTAGCTAAGGGTTCCCAGAGATGTTTCTGAGATGTTCACTAGGTACTTTTAAGATTTAAAAAGTCAAGAAGGGGGTCTGAGAAGCTGTTGGAAATAGCGTCAAAGTCGCTAAGTTGGCAACACTGTGGGAGGAGCGCTTCATTTGCAACTCAGGGCAGCGCAAGCGGGAGGAGCAAATAATCGGCTTGTTTTGTTTTTTATAATCGTTCAAAACTCAGATCGTAATCGTGATTAAAATTCGATTAATTGAGCAGCCCTACTTCTGAGTCAATTTTCTGCTCAAAACTTTGCATTTGGCTTCGTGGATTTTATTATTTGGGTATGTTTGTTTGCGTTTTAGCGAGCCTTTTCAATGTGGCTGCCGAACGGAGTTCTGTTTATCCTGTGTGTAGAGAGACGGGTTAAACCCCTCCCCCACAAAATCAGGAAATGGCCAAAAAGGCCATGTGCATAATCTTGTTAGCAGATGCAAATACATCATGAATTTAGCTTAACGTGATAGATTTTTTTCTCTGGACGAAATATTAAAGCATGTTTACACATAAAGAAAATAAATAGGTCACCAACAGAAGAGATAAAATAGGATGAGTTTTTGTTCCATTAAAAATTTGGTTTGGTATCTAAAAGAGATAAGAACATAATAATTAGCAGGGGTGTAACGGTACGCTAAAATCGTATTCGGATCGGTTCAGTAGAGCTCGGTTCCATTAATTTTTGGTATATTATTATATTTACTGTGTTTTCCGGACTACAAGTCGCACTTTTTTTCATAGTCTGGCTGGTCCTGCGACTTATATACCAAAGTGTCTTAAATACCAAATTATGCATACCGCGCTGCTGCGGGCCGGCTCCGGTCCAGGGTTCAGCTCCTCTGCCACGCTGGGAGGGTTTCAAACACCGCCATCCTCTGCTGGAGACCGTGGCGCGCTGCTGCGCCCTGAGTGTTTACACTGTTATTGTTACCGGTACTTGTCTTGCAATGTGAAATGCTTGGTCTCAGATTTTGTAAGAAAAATAATAAAATTTCCCCCAAAATGCGACTTATGTGTTTTTTCTTTTCATTATACATTTTATGGCTGGTGCGACTTATACTCCAGAAAATACGGCATTAAAATGTATCTAAAGCGGCTCCTATAGTTAGCAGAACCAGGTGTCATCACAGGCTGCTGATCTAACATGATGTATTTCATGATTTCACAGGTTATTTGTGCAGATACGAGTCTCACGCTCCTACAGACAAGTGTTGTGTTTGACTGTTGATGCTCCGTGTTTTTAATTCTGCAGAGAGCCTTAAAAACTCACCTCACAAATAACGAGCTTCCTCCGCGCCACATTTTTTGTTGTATGATGAAAACTTTGCATTAGTAGTCCCGGGAGAAGTTCAGCAGACAGGTTTGCAGTTTTGCCGCTGCGTGCCCGCACTAGTGACGGGAAATATGGCTCTGTCATGGGAGCCGTACATTAGTCGGTTGTTTATCTCAAAGAGCCGTTCAGAAGACTGGCTCCTTTGAACAAAGTGAAGCCAAGAGAGAGGGGGTGGGGTATCAAGAGCAACGTCTTCCTGCGGTGTCCGTGAGGGCGCACGGGGTTGGTTAGCGTTCCTCCCATAGATATGTATATAAACACGTGTTTATATACATATCTATGGTTCCTCCTACGTCCGTCACAGCGGTGGGTGGGGTTTGAGCGGGTGTAGGGTTGTCACTGTGTGAAAATGTAACCTCACGGTTATTGTGACCAAAATTGTCACGGTTTTCTGTATTATCGCGGTATTTTTTTAAACGTGTTACATTTTCTAAATAAATGTCAGGAAAATATTGTCCTCAGTTTGTGTCTAAATTTTGCCTAAAATGTGTTATTTTGTAATTATGTTGTTTATTTGTTTACATTTTTCCCCTTTAGTCTTTAAAATACCAATATTTGCCCATAACTTCTTATTTTTTGTCTGTTTGATGTCATCATTTTAAAAATATTAGACCAGATGATACTCAGTACTCAAGTAGCCTTCTAATCAGATACTTTTTTACCCTTACTTGAGTAATAAACCCTATATCAGGAAAATATCGTCCTCGGTTTGTGTCCTTCCAGTGAGCTTTGCAGATGTGGGAAAATGTCATCAGGCAGTAATCGTTGTTAAATTCATAATTATTCTCGGAGAGAGACCAACTCTTATCTGCCCCTGGGAGCCCCGTAATGCATAGCGTCATTTCAACATGGCGGTGTCCGCGACACGGTTTATATGCAGGTAGCGGCGCTGCGGCTGCTTTATATAGCGACTCGTTGCATTCTCCCTCAATCCAAATCCTCGGATCACGCATTTTAGCTAAAACGCTAACGTTAGCTTGCCTTGCGTTGACTGTAGAGTTGTGGGTGATGGTCACGCAGATGTGTCATGAGATTTGAAGCGTTGCTGCCTTTCACAGACTCTTTTTCTGCTCGTGCTGCAAACAGGATAGCCGTCTTCTATCAACTGTCCCTCGGCATTCTTCAAATATCCAAAAGATGCCCGTACTTCCCACTTTGTCTTCTTTGAGGGATAATAAACGTCCTGAGCGCTGCCGTCTCCTCCTTTGGCCATTATTTCAGCTTTAGCTTCAAGAACGTTTTGGTTGTAAACAACAAAGTGCGCATGTGCCGCCGACAACTTCAGCAGATGATACGGTGGCTGGTAAGGGTCACCGCGCCTACACCGCAGCCACGGTAACCCACCGAGATAATTTTTTTTTTAAAACAAGACGGTTATTATTATTGTCAACTTTTTTACCGGGGTTTACCGCTACACCGGTTACCGTGACAACCCTAAGCGGGTGAGTTTGACCGACTTCCGGGGAGGTTTGTTAAGATGAACGGCTCTCTGCAGGGACTCGGCTCTCATCATTCACTTTGAAAACCCGTTCAAAAGATTCGATTGGTTTGTGAACGTCACATCACTAGCCTGCACAGTGTGAGAGAAGGGAGGGAGGGGCGAAGCGACGCTCCACTCAGCATCTCTACAGGCTCCAGTAGCAGCGACGGCCATCTGGTTTTATCTGCTCTGAAAGGCCTTGATCAGAATTTGCAGGTCACATTTTTAACCCTCCCACTGTCCTAATGGGGGTGAGGTGGTGCTCACTCCTCACCCCTGCCACGTGGACCTCAAGGGATAAACCATCTACCCTGCTCAATGGTCAACTTTCCTCGCGGGGTCACACCCATTAGGACAGTGGGAGGGTTAACCAGACTGAGCACATGCCGCCATCATGCGTCAATAAAGCGTCCGTGCGGAAACTCGCCTAAGAACTTTTATCCACTGCCCTTAAATCAAGCAAATAAAAATTTATTATTTAACGGAAAAAATAAACGGAAAGGTTCAGCACACCCCCCACCCCCGTGAACCGTTACACCCCTAATAATTAGACTTTTTTTATAATGTTGCGTTGTTTTTTATGGCTTCACACTGGACTGGGATGAAAAGGTTTGTTCATGTTCAGCTCAAGAGAAATTCCCAGATGATCTGAGTCCACGAGTAGATCAGAGTGAAGTTTCAACTCAATACTAAGGATAGAAGCAGTTTCTTATTTCCTGTAGTCTTCTAAAACTGATCGCCCCGGCCCGATGTAGCCGGAAGAAAACTTTCCAACCAGCTGGATGAAGACTCCTCCGTGACTTTATTTGTCCCAGATGTCCCCACTGGGGTCTCTTGTCTCTTGTGTCATGAGATGTGTTCGCCTGGCAGGAGTCCAACCTGAGATTAGTTTTCACTGGTTTTAACGTCTCAGAGGCACCAACATGTGTGCTGCAGCCACTCTGCGACAGCGCTGCTCAAACAAAGAAAATCCAGACAATAACAGAAGGCCCGGTTCTGCTGAAGGTTCTGCTCTCCACAATAAAAACCTTCCATGTTTGTGGCTGATTTTTGGAATCGGCCCGTGTCCAAACATCAGGTCATCTAGTGTTTCTGTACTTTTACAGTAAAAACAAGATTTTCACAATAAAAGCACGTTAATTATGTATCTGCAGTTTTTCTAAGTGAGTAACACATTTTTAGGAACTAATGATTGTGTGAGATGTTGTGGCCTTCATTACTTAAACATATTGGATCTAATTTCCCTGTAATCATGTTTTACGCCCTGCTGTGGTCTGAGGTTGGTATGGCCAGAGGCAGATGATGGTTTAGAGGTGATGCCATGAAGGTGCTGAGAAGGTTTAGACCTGGATCCAAACTCAGGAGATAACGTTATGTGGTCCAGCAGAACCTGAACAACTCCAACCTGCTGCCTTTAAAGACCCTTTGGTGGTTTACTCCGATAAATAGACTAAATTTAACAGGAAATAATTTTAATTCAGTTGTTTTTCTTGACTGAGAAACAACGTTTTTAATCACAAAGCCAGATTTGTTTTTCACTTCTAAATTCATTTACCCTAAACGCCTGATGGTGATCAAACATCTCACCCCACCGACTCATACCTGGTTCTTGCAGCATCCCGGAACCAGACTCGCCTCCGAAGTCTGCGTCAGGTGATGCGACGCTTCTGGGTAAAAACCCGAGGAGGCAGAAGGTCCACCTCCAGAGCAACATCTCCGCTTTATTCACCTCAAACTCTCACAAAAGCTGGAAGTAAACGTCTCCTGGGTCCCAACTCCATCCAAACACGAGCCACAGCCAGGAACACTAGCTGGTGCTCTCTTCCTCACCTCCTCTGCGTCTCTTCAACCTTTTCTCCTCCTGCAGCTCATCAGCACAAGCCCCGCCCACTTCGGTCTCCTCTCCTCCAATTAGAACCCTCCCTGTGATTTATTTTCAACTCTTATAATTTTTAAATTTGATGACCTGATTACTGTTCTGAACAAAAACCAAGGAAACTCATTGTTTATTCTTTATATAATAACTATTAATGTCTTTGATATGTTTATTTAAATAAATGTAAGTTGCCTGAATAAAAATGGGGATATATATAAAACATGAAATCAAAAATTACGCTAAAGATTAAACAGTTTAAGAGTTCATTGTTGCACAAAATGAATCAGTTTTATCCTGCAGGTTTTTGCTCACTCAGATTGGTAAGCTATGGACACTAAGTGGTGGAAAAAACATGTTTGGGGTGGGGTGGGTGGGGAGATGAAAACAGTGGCGGATTTAGCTATTTGGGGGCCCAGGGCAAACACAGACATGGGGCCCCCTTACACTTATTTTTCGACAATCTTATCTTTAACTGGATTTGCGAAACTCTCCCCTCTTCTGACACGAGTTATCTTCCCTTTTTATTAGTCCTCCTCTTTTTTCCTGTCTTTCTCTCCCTTTGAGTGCTTTCAATATTTGCTCTGCTTTCTTTTCCCTGTCAGTGCTCCTGTGTTTTTGCCTTACTTATTTTCCATTTTGGTCTCTGTTTTCCTCCCTTTAAACATTTTCCATTGTCTTTCCTTTTCTGCTTCCTTTTGATGTTTACATCGAGAAATGACGTCACTTTCAGAAGTGAAAATAAAAGCTTTTTTAAAGCAAGCTGCTTCTTTCTCTTATTGGAGCCACTAGGATAACTCCATGTCACGCTTAATGTTTTGACTATCACTTCGAGTTTGTTACGAATGCTCCCGCCTCTCTTCTTCTTCTTTGTGGTCTTATGGCACTTGGCAAACAACAATTTGGTGCATTACTGCCACCAACTGGATTGGAGTGGAATGACTACCAATTACTTCCTGTTTGTGCATCGGCATCTTAAAGGAATTGTCCATTGTGGGATTAACAGAGGGGTGCCAGCAGTCAGGGCTAGGGGGGCCCCCAACATAAGGGGCCCTCAGGTGGCCGCCGACCTATGCCTAATGCTAAAACCGTCACTGACTGAAAATATTAGGAAATAGATCATATCGCATAGAAAGTAAGAAATGAGAGGAAGAATGTTCTCCAAAGAAATACAATTGGTGAAATAAGGGGTTAGTTTAAATTTATAGAGTGTACAAAATCTGAGTTAGAAGCTCCACCTTCTGCTTCCCCTTAATCTCAACATTCCCAAGATTTTATATATTTCAGCTTTGTTAACAAAATTAGGCTAAAATGGTCTCTTCCTTCCATCAGTTGTCTATACTTACTTATGCATGCAAGGTCATCGGGGGCTGGTGCCCATCTCCAGCTGTCCCTGGGCAAACAGGCGGGTACATGCTGGACAGGTTGCCTGTCCATCACGGGGCAACAGACACACAGGACAAACCAAGCACACACACAACAATTTAGAGGAACCAATCAACCGGACAGTCATGAGCTGTTTTTAGAAGACAATGCCGTCAATTTGCCGCAATGCTGAAACGGCATCAGCGAGCCGTAGGTCATTTATCAGACCATGCCGGCAATGTTGCGCCATCGTGTCCTTTTCACTAAAGATTACGCAATGGTGGTATAAAGGGGGTATGGGGGCGGTCTTTGCACTGCTGTGGACTTCGGTATAATCTTGGACATAACTTGCTGTTTATTGCGATCGAAGCCACTCCTAAAGGTGTCTGTCCTCCACAGTCCCTGTGCCATCTCTAGTGGTCTGAATCCCAGCTCTAATGGAGAAAAGTTCCAAGAACGCCGCATCGCTCCAGTACATCAGCTCAGCTGATTCTGTTTACCATTTTTACTTTCATTTTTAATAAAGTTGCCGGCCGGAGCTCGGCAATAACTCCCCATGTGATCACGGCACTTCCCACTGTTGTGCCAAGGTGTAATCGGCGATTACACCTTGGCACAAGTCAGAATATTATCACAATATTACTACCAAGCGAGGCGGAACGAATGCCACAAAATTTGTGCAGTGGTGTGTTTATAAGACAGACCTAATATTACGCTGTGTTGTTGGCACGGTGTGTCTTGTAAAAGGGGTTATGTTTTTGGCCTGTGGGGGAAGCCGGAGTACCCAGAGAGAACCCACAGATGTACAGGGAGAACGTGCAAACTCCACATAGAAAGACCCCAGGTTGGGATTTGAACCCAGGACCTTGTTGCTGCCAGCCAACAGCACTAACCACTGCGGTACTATGCAGCCCAAAATAGTCTTTTCTAACTGGTTAAATACACTCAACAAAAATATAAACGCAACACCTTTGTTTCTGCTCTGATTTTTCATGAGATGGACTTAAAGATCTAAAATTCATTCCAGATACACAATATCACCATTTCTCTCAAGCATTGTTCACAAATCAGTCTAAATGTGTGATAGTGAGCACCTGTGCTCTGCTGAGATAATCCATCCCACCTCACAGGTGTGCCACATCAAGATGCTGATCTGACATCATGAGTAGTGCACAGGTGTACCTTATACTGCCCACAATAAAAGGCCACCCTGGAATGTGCAGTGTTTTGCTTTATTGGGGGTGTGGGGACTCAGAACCGGTCAGTATCTGTGTGACCACCATTTGCCTCATGCAGTGCAACACATCTTCTTCACATAGAGTTTATCAGATTGTCAATTGTGGCCTGTGGAATGTTGGTCCACTCCTCTTCAATGGCTGTGCGAAGTTGTTGGATATTAGTGGGAACTAGTGCATGCTGTCGTATACGCCGGTCAAGCACATCCCAAACATGCTCAACGGGTGACATGACAGATCTGTCACACTGTGGATTAGAATTCATGGACACACCCATCTTGACTCACAACGGGTAAGGCTGTTGTTTTAGCGTCCAGAAATCAGCAGAGAACGTCTCGGCTAGTTTAAGCTAACTTTAAGCTAACCACACGGCAGAACTCCTCCAGGCTTGTGTTATTTGCAGAGATAAAACATCAACGTTGCAAGTCAGTGGTAGAGTTGAGCTGCTGTTGTCCAATCCCAGGCGAGATGTCCAAATATCAGGAAATAATGCTCCGAAACCTGCCGTCTGAAGCTCAGCTGCGATGTGGGTAACTTTTCTGAGAAATTATAAGATAAATAAAAAATACAAATAGCGTGGACGAATACGCATGCAGGACAGCACAACACATGTGAAAGTGTTATGGGGAGGAGGATTAGCATTGTAAACTGTGAAGAGCAGCATTGGCAGAAGGAACAAAGCTTCTACTGAACTGTCCGCTTCCTCCTCAGAGTCGTGTATCTGCGGCGTGAGGGCAGCATGCAGAAATGGCTGTGGAGGGGGTGGTCTGGGTCACTGCTGACGGTCCGAGCCATAGATCTGATGGCTTTAGTGTTTAGGTGGGAAACATCTGTGATGGGCAGGCAGATGATTTTAGATGCAGTGTTAGTGACCTTGGTTAGTTTGTCCCTTTTGGTGATGGACAGGGGTCGCAGTAGAGAAGGATAGGTTAGGTAATGCTAATGTGTGACTAAGACAAGCTGTGATGTGATGGAGAGGTCACAGAGCTTGTGAAGGATAGAGTTTCTGCTGAGAACGATTGTGAATGTAGCGTGTTGCTCAAACTTACATTTATTGTCCAGTGTGAGTCCCCAAGATATTCAAGGTTATTGACACAATTGACTGTTTTATTGGGATGTTGGGTACTAGGGGATGCGGTTGGGTTGGATTATGAAAGTGGGTGACAGACCGGTGGTAGGAAGTTATAACAAGACATCGCAGTGAAACAGCCAAAAGTGGAATACCAGTGGGCAGAAATAAAGACATGAGAATATTTACAACTAGAAAGATGATATTTATGCTAGGAAACATCTGGGCAGAGAAATCTTAGTTAGGGGCTGCATGGTGGCATAGGCACTGGTGCCTCGAAGCAAGAAGGTTGCGGGTTAAAAGCCAAATTGGTTTCCATGCCCCGTTGCATCCTCGGTTATAGAACAAGAACTTTGGTATAAGTGCGGAACAGATAGAGTGGAGTCCGCGTGGCTTGCGGACTGCCATTCACACCAGCTCTGGATAGTGCGTGGAACTTCTTTACAACCTTCCTCCTGCTCCTGTCATTTTTCCACTTCATCCAATCCGCACACAGCGAAATAATAAAAACCACGTGGAAAAATCAGCAGCTGCGTATCCCGATCTGCTCCACTCCGTAGCCGGTGTGAATGCTTTTATTAGACTCAAAGATTTCTGGTCTTTGCAGAAGTCGCGTGGTTTCCACACTCCGTGTAAATTAGGTGGCACGGGGAACAGTGAAGAAAACCAGTTGTATGCCATCGGGGGAAGGGCACAAAGAAAGCACATTCATGTTTGTGTTGTGTAACTCATTCGCTGCCAGCGTTTCTCATAGTTTTTACAGTTTTTTTAAGAGCGACAGAACGTTGCGCGCTAGAATGATGTTGACGCCAAAACAACCAAAACAAAGCGGAGACTCACCTCTTACATCAGGAAGAATCCGCGCATTTCGAGCGTTATCCGTTCTTTCATAATCCGTTGTTGAATTGTGATCGGCAGACGCTTTTCCGGTTCGCACCTCACCTTTTTTTTTTTACAGCAGCGACCCAAAACGATCTCCTAACACATGGATGTTCTGCTTCCTGATCACATGACGTGTGGCGTATGCGGATGAAGATCGGCTTCAGAGCTGAAATGTTTGTTCTCACGGTGCGGGGGCTCGTCCGACGCCCACACAGTAAAAACATGCAAATGACGACTTTCATCGTCAATAGCAGTGAATGAGTTAAAGAAAACGCTAAACTTCTCCACTTAGGATAAGGTTGTTATAAATCTCTCGCTTCTCCCTAAAACTTTGGGTTTTGTGCAGACACCAGACACAAACGCAGCCACTCTTTAAAACATGGAGGTGTGCGGACCGGGCTTTAGGATTAGCTTATTTAAAACTAGATAGAGCCAAGCAGTTCTCCTCTGAACATCTCAGTCTAATTATCAGTTTAGCCTCCGTGTTTGTTTCCTCTAGCACCTCTCTCTGTTTTCTCTGATCCAGTTAGTCCTCTTTGTTCTCTAACCTTCCTCTGTCCTAGAACCTGACCATCTCCTCTGGATGTCCAGATGTTTTAGATCCGCGCGGATCTTCATCCTCTCGTGTCTCTCCCTCCTGCATACTTTCCTAATTTCTTCTAGACGTATGAAGTGTGTTTAAGCTTTTCCACCTGCATGTCAGTCTGTCCTCTCTCCAGGGTTCAAGGTGAGGGGAAGGTCACGAGACGCTAAGTTCCACTTTAAACGGCTTCAGGTTGCTCGAGTAATGTGAACCTTCAGTGATCTGCTTTTATTGGTTTCCTAGACATCTGAGACTTTTCAGGAATCTGCTGATGTTCCTGGTGTTGGTACAGGAGAACATGTTTACTTTGATCTTCCTTCAGGATTTAACAGCAAAAGCAAGCAGAAGATCACCTTCACAGAGCTCATATCCAGCTCAGGGAACAAGGTAAGGGTTTAAGCCTCCATGCCTCGTTAGCACAGCAGACTAGAACGGCGTCTGATCCCTCAGTATCAGCTGGTTTCAGGTCATTTAGGTCTTTAGGAATGCCAACACACGCTGAGCAGAACCTTCTGGATTTAGAAGTCTACATAGAAAGTGGATTCATGCTGTAGATGAAAGGTCACTATGTTGGTCAATATATAGGTGGAAATGGACCCTTTTGGTACGTTGCATGAGCATCGGCCTGGACAGCATGCTTCAGAAGGTTCTCAGTTTTCCAAACAAGGAGGAAATCTTGCTTCTCATCCAAAGAGCTTCTGAGTTCATTCAGAAAAATGCCAAATTAGAAGATCTAATGAGAACTTTGTGTACGTGAGCCAGTTCCCAAACCGCTTCCCCGAATTCCCGATCCTCCGTCCTGAGGGTCGTGAGGGTGTTTGGTGTCCTGCTCCATGTGAGATCTTTAGATTTTGATCAAAGTATCACTAAAAGTGAAGGAACTACTTGATTTTAGAGTCAACTTTAGTCTGTTTTTCAAACATCTCCTAAACCACTGGTTACATTTTAATGGGACAGTAGTAACCTCAGGAGGTAGAGCGGGTTGTCCAGTAATCAGAAGGTTGCAGGTTCGATCCTGGCTCTGACCAGAGAATGCTGCTGTTGTATCCTTGGGCAAGACACTTCATCTGCCTTGCTTGCTGGTGGTGGTCAGAGGGACCAGTGGCGCCTGTGTTGGGCAGCCTGGCCTCTGTCAGAGCGCCCCAGAGCAGCTGTAGCTACATCGTAGCTCATCACCACCAGCATGTGAATGGGTGAATTACTGATTGTGTTGTGAAGCGCCTTGGGGGGGGTTAGAACCCCAAGAAGGAATTATACAAAAACAGGCCATTTACCATTCCAATAACACTCAGAAAGCGAATTGGCTCCCAACGGGAAGGGCCGTTGTCGGTTTAACGCCCAGGAAACAGCAGAGAACATTTCAGCTAGTAGAAGCTAGCTGTTAGCATTAGCAACTCCACCACACAAAACTCCTCCAGGCTTGTGTTGTTTGTCAAGATAAAACATCAGCGTTGCAGAAAGAGAATAGTTTAATTAACCTAAATGAATAGCTTCAATTGGTAGGAAGCTATTTAATTAAGTTTATCCAAAATAAATTATTACAATTGTACTAATAGTTTAAGTTGGATAAACTTAATTAAATTGCTTGTTACCAATTGAAGCAATTTTTTAAGTTGGATCAACTTTTTCTTTTTACAGTGTATAGAGCCGTGTTGCTGTTAGCCAAATATCAGGAAACAAGATCCTGTCGTCTGCTCTGCTCTGAAACAGCCACTCATTTATAGTAGAGACCACTGAACATGTGATGACAAACTTACCTACATCCCAGCCCTGACAGTGGCGCTGTCGAGGATTCAGCTTACCAAACAGGAAATGTCCACATATTCATGTTTTAATACAGTTTGTGCCTCAGCGTGCCACCTTGCTGTACATCATATCGTACATGATGACTCACAAACTTCATACACAAATGTAAAAGTAGCGCTGAAGCCTGAACCTGGACTCTGTGAGGGTGAAGCTACAGGGCGTCGTCGTCGCATAGCCCTACCATTTGAATTCAACAGTCATCTGCAACAACACAACTCTTTATTAGATCTGCGAGTTTACAAACGGGTACTTCAGCCCACAAAACCCTCACACAATACTTATCTCAAATCAACGAGATGAACAGGAGGGAAACCCGTAACACGTGGGCTTTCATGGCAAAGAGAAAATGTACGATACATGCTTGAGGAGATCAAAGTTTCTGAAATCAAATGTCTCTTTGTGTGGATATGAAAAAATGGCACTTGTCCTCCAAACTCAGCTGTTTTTCTGGAACTCGCTGGCAGTATATTAGATAAAGGCAAAATGCTCACCCTTTAGACGAAGTACAGACACGTGTTTCACACCTCTCTCGTGCACTACATCACTTTGGACAAATTCTGATTCATCTACCACAAAAATCAGTACAAAAAGGTCAGCAGATTTTTTTGCATTTATGCCAGACTCAAACACAAATTTTGTTCTGTGCATCCTTTTTTGTTTCTGAAATCCCAGCCGAGTTTACTCTGTTCAGTCCGTCTGATCCACGGCGAGGCTGCATCTTCACACGCCGAGGTAAACGAGGCACTTGGTAATTAGCCACTTAATGTCAGAAAACAGTTCGGGTCCGACGGGCGCGGAGTAAGAAAACAGGACGGTGGACACCCTTCATTAATCCGTCTGTAGGGGTTGAATCAGAGCTTAAAGATCTGACAGAAAACAGCTTTTTATTAATCTGCTTTGGCAAAACGTCGGTGATGAATACGCAGAAATAAAAACAAACGAGAGAAAAGTCTGTTGCGATTTTTAAACACTAGAACGGTGATGTGACAGCTTCACTCGGACGCATTTGGCTTTTGTCTTCAGCTCAGGTGGATTTGCTCGTCTGTGCCGGACTTCAGTGCGAGTAAAGGGGATGAGAAACGCTGGGAAGCTGGAGCGACCTCTGAACCCTGCTCACAGCACCCTCCAGTCCCCTGGTGTTGTAACTGGCCTCCAGTAGAACCACTCCAGTTAGCACCAGTCATCCTCCTCCTTGTCCCTGAGACCTCCTATTCCCCTGCTCCCAGATCCAGGTCCAGACCCGAGGGTGAAGTGGTACCCGTTAGGCACCCCACCCACCCGTCCTGTGGTGGGTGCGGCGGCGCTTCCCTGTGAGGATGACGCAGTAGTCCTGACGCTGTGTCCCCCTCCATGGCTGCTCACAGCATCCTGGAAGTCCTCGCCCTCTTCATGAAGGGCCTGCTGAGAGGAGTCTACCTGCTGCCGGCTGGAGTCTGACCCGGGACAGGTGACGGGTATCTGGGACTCACCGTGGCCCGCGAGCAGGCGGTCGTGCTCCGAAACTCCTCGGATGAAGCGACTCTGGTGTCCCGTCGCAGCAGCGCCAGAGCTAGAGGATGGAGCAGAGGAGCTGACGGTCTTGAAAGCCACAGCAGGACGAGGTGTGAGTGGCGTCTGGGGGAGCTGCCTGCGACCACGACCTTGTGTGCTGGTACCAGAGGGAGGACCGGATTTAACTGCAAAGCTCCCCTGCTGAGAAAAAAACCCAAACATCTCAAATGAAAACATGAAAGAGTCTCAGACTTTGTGACCTGGAACCAACTCCCATCCTGGCTGTGCGCTCCTGCAGCTTCCCAGTGAACCAGAACAGGGCGAGTCAGAGACTTTCTATAGATGACTGAACTTCTTCATTGTGATTCGGATGTGAACAAGGACAAATCCTCTACAGAAACCTAAATTCAAATCAAACCCTCCGGCTTGGTTCCATGATCAGCTTTAAGCCCCGCCCCTCCATGGGCTAAAAACTACAAAAATACCACAGAACTGTTTTCCCAGGAGTTGCATCCTGTTATACTTCTCATCCTATTAGGTGTAGCTGTTATGACTGCCTGTAGGACAGTGGGCGGGGCTTCTAGCCCTTGTTTCTGGGTGTTCATACAGGTCTAACAACCACCTGAAAACAGGAAGTTCTGGCTCTGGTTGGTCTTTATAAATGATTGAGACCAGATGGCTGAGGACAAAATACCCAATCATGTTTTGATGTTAAAGATGCGCCGATTCTCGTTTTGAGGTTAAATTCCAGTTTGATCTGATTCTAATTGGTCTCGAAGCAACAGTGAGCCAACAGACTTACCTTTTGGGTGCATTTTTACTCTATTTGCACAATAGTCATTTACTCGCGTTGTTGTAAAAAAGAAAAGCTGGGAAAAACAAATATGGACACATTTAAATTCCCAAGTGCAAACATCTGCTGATGGTTCAGGAGCCCTAATCCAGCTGTGAGGAACATCTCATGCTGACCTGTTTGAGGAACCCGGAGTCCTGACCCTCTCCTGGAGACGTGGACCTGCTGGGACCGGCTGACCTGGCGTGACCCTGCTCCCTGGTGCCGTAGCGCTCACAGGAGTAGTACCGCTGCTTCTCCCCCACTGACGAGTGGTGTCTCCTCTCATGGGGGCGACTGCGATCCCGCTCCCTCGCTCTTTCTCTGGACAAACCCTCATCTAGGGGGTCGATAAATGAACCTGCACAAAGGTCCACGATGTTAGAGAGAGGATGACATCATATCATATGATATCATATCATATCATGTCATGTCATATCATATCATATCATATCATATCATGTCATATCATGTCATATCACATAAAATAAAATAAAAAATATAATATTTTAATTATATTGTTTAAATAATATAATATAATATAATATAATATAACATAATATTATATTATATTATATATATTATATAATATTATATTATCTAATATAATAAAGGAGTCTTCAACTAGATTTGGGCCAGAGTTTCTTCCAGCAGAAACTGTGAGGGCCAGATGTTCTTCTAAAATAAATTTATTGTATCTTAATTTATTAACATTTGATATTTTAATTCGTTTTTGCATTTGTCAGTGTTTGTTCTTATCTCCTTTACTAAACCAAGCCACTAGGGGGCGACTGCAACATATCAGGTTTCCTATTTGTGAAGCGTGTACGCTCTCCTACTTGACGTCGTATTTCAAGTATACTATTTACCAAAAAGTGCTCGACCCTTAGTTAGGAAGTGTTTTATGTTACTTTAATTTTACCTAATCAGCTTGTTTCCTTTCTTAATTATAATTCCATTAGCTGGCTCTGCCAACCAACCAAACCTGCTGTTTACTTGTACATGTGATGCTTTCTTCCCATGAGCATGTTTTGCCAAGACACGGTGATTATGCGATATTAAAGTGGAAAGTGCAAAAACGGAGATTCTAGGAACTGCTGCAGATTAAATATAAAATGTTGACTTAGCGCTGAGTTTGTACTCATTTCTGATTAAAGACTTTTTGTTTAATTTGATATATAAAAGTTGACTATGATTTTCTCTATTCCTGGTTCAGTAATAATGGGGGGCAGGTGGACAGGTCTGCGCGGGCCGCTAGTTCACATTCACTGTTCAATATAAAATATTTTAATAATTCTATACGCTCGGTGCAATAATAACACCAGAAACCCATTCACGGTCACGTAAAGTGCTGGATCTGAAACGAGCTGAAGCAGTCATTTCTCTCTTTGGTCAGTGTTCTCTCGTTTCACCCTGACGTAACAATAAATCCTGCGGAGGACCCGTCTGCGTGGTCTTTTATCTCGGCTGAACCACCGTGCTGGGACTCTTAACCGTTGACACCAGAACTGTCCTGCCACCACCTCTCAGGCTTTTATCTCTACCTGATGATCCCTGACGGAGAAGGCCAAGAGTCTACAAACAGAAAGGAATTTAACCTTTGGCTGGAGTCCAAGGCCTTGGCGCCATCTAGCTCTTCAAACCCAGGGTCCCATCTCAGATCTGAAAAATGTGCGCTTTGTTTTCTAAATGAGTCTAGTGCGAGACACACTGGTAACAGTCGTGCAAAGTCTGGCCAATTTCATGTTTAAGTGTAATTTGTGCTCATTTTACTTGCCATTTCATTGACTCATGTAGTTAGATTCTCTTTTTGAAGGTCACAGCTCAAACCAGACTCACTATTTTACTAGACAAGTTCCAGGAAGTTCCTGGGAAGACGAGATGGTGACAATCGGTGTTTCTCAATGCCAAGGAACCTTGCCTTGATGTCTTAGCTCTGCCCTGGTTGCCTAGGTCAGTGGTTCCCAAACTTATTTAGCCGCGCACCCCCTTGTCTGTCCCGACCATGTCGACGCACCCCCCAGCCCCACATCAGGGCATGGATATATACATATATATATATATATATATATATATATACATATGTATATATATATATATATATATATATATATATATATATATATATACATATATATATATATATTTTTTTTTATATACATTTATATATATATATATATATATATATATATATATATATATATATGTATATATATCAGGCGTCAAGCTAAACAGACAGGGTTAAAAAAAATATGATCGACCTTTTTCCCCATCACTTTCATTTTTTAAATAGTAATTAAAAAGCATTCGATACCATTACAATTTCCTTTGATTTAATTTTAAATAAATATTTAGAGTGCCCAGGTAGCACATAAACAATGCAATTTAACGGTTTTCTTAAACGTTTAACCTGTGGCCAGAGCGCTCTCCTTCCTTCTGCTCTGCGTAAACCTGAGCTGGTCACCTACTTG
Source organism: Nothobranchius kuhntae (assembly GCA_006942095.1). NCBI lineage: Eukaryota > Metazoa > Chordata > Actinopteri > Cyprinodontiformes > Nothobranchiidae > Nothobranchius > Nothobranchius kuhntae. The sequence continues at coordinate 1,915,724 of SSNQ01000206.1, read as the reverse complement.
TGCGTAATCAAATGTCTATAGGGGAAAAGATGGAAACGATATTTTGCCTCAGACCGACTTATTGCTGTTTTATGGTGTGGCTGAACCTGCGATCCGCTGCCACGTGGACTGGAATAACAAATGCTGCAGTAATGTGAGATGTGGTCAGGTTCATGAGGAGTCACTGGCTGGAGCGGCCTGAAGAAGCCGGCAGCCGTCGGCGAAACTGTAGCGTCAATAACAGGTAACAAAACCGTTTGTGTTTTAAAAAAGAACAACAACATGGAGTTATCTCCCGTGTCACGTGACGTTACGTGACCACCGTGGAAGCCGCGGTCACGTGATGCAAGTCTGTTCCATTTAACCGTTTTCTTTGGCCAAGGAAGGACCGTGTCCTCGTAAGCAAGGCGCCTGGCCTCGCAAGACATCGCCTCGCATGGCCAGGCGCCTTGACACTGAGAAACACCCAGGGAATATCCCAGGCTTCCTGAATTCTAAACCATTGTGTCTCCATTTATTGGCCGATTAGCAGATCTCGAGTGGGGAACACATATCGACACAACACCGGGACTGGAGAGCAGGAAACTGTCGGTTGCTGTAGCAACCCCAAGCCACCGCCTGGCGCTGCCCATGTCAACAACTGGTTAATTCTGAGATCAGGACAGAAGAAAAGACAGCAGCGTTATCACAGATGTAAGACCTCTAAGCCAGACACAGCGTGACAATGGCGGCTATGTCTTGCTGGTTTTGCAAACGGGACACCCTCCCCCTACTGGTTACCTGCATATTGCAGCTTGAGAACATGTCGCCGTAATTTCAGATATGCACACAAACGACACTTCAAACAAACACAAGTTACGCGATCTAGCAATGATACACGCCTACGCGTGATTAAAAGCAAGTACATTCGGCCTAAGAAGATGGAAGAAGCTGGGATGGTTGCTACATTTCTGTTTGCTGTTATTAAACAGCAATGGTAAATCCTGGTTGTGTGGTGACATCTACTGTTATCATTTCCTACTGAGTTACTGCCAGTCAGCATGAGTTACCCACAAGTCCCGCTCAGAGACTCTAACAGGCCAGCTAGTACCCAGGGCAGGTACTCATTTGGTTCCCGAAATGACTGGAACATCGTTTTCCTGCTACAACAGACACACACACATCGTGAAGGTCTGATAAAATTAACTGGTAGTTCATATAGTTGAAGCAGAACTAAAAGTGCGTGAAAATGCACACATTTTCTGTGACGCTTCTGCATCTTTCAAGTAACCTTTAGGTGAAGTTTTAGTTTTTACTTCATTGCACCGTGAACGTTAGACGGTCTTCTGCTAGTCTCCAGACAGAATGTATTTTTAACCCTCCCACTGTCTTTATGGGTGACCCCGCGAGGAACGTTGACCATTGAGCAGGGTTGACGGTTTATCCCTTGAGTCCATGTGGCAGGGGTGAGGAGTCAGCACCACCTCACCCCTGCCATGTGGACCTCAAGAGATAAACCATCAATCCTGCTCAATGGTCATCATTCCTTGCGGGGTCACCCACAAAGACAGTGGGAGGGTTAAAGATCTCTAAGTTCGTAGAAATAAATGCCCCCCGACTCACGCGGGGACATCGAGAAACCTTCTTGTTATTCTAACTTGTAGCACGTCACGTCCCGTAAGATGCTTTAATCCTACATCAGTTCAACGTTTCTCTAAACCAGGGGTGTCAAACTCCGGTCCCCGAGGGCTGCTATCCCACATGTTTTAGTGTTTTCCTGCTTCAACACTCCTGATTTCAATCAGCAGGTGATTAACAAGCTTCTGGAGAGCCTGATGAGCTGCTGCACAGGTGTTTGAACTGTGTTGGAACAGGAAACAACAAATAGATGCAGGATACCAAGGACTGGAGTTCGACACACCTGATTTCAACACATCCTCGGACTGCAGGTCTACTGGTGGTTCCCAGAATATCTGAAAATAGGACAAAGGCATATCTTTTAGTTATCAGGCTCCTCTCCTGTGGAACCAGCTCCCAGCTTTAGTCCGTGAGGCAGACACCTTGTCTACTTTTAAGAATAGGCTTAAAACATTTTTATTTGATAGGGCCTATGGTTAAAATCTGATGTTAGCCTAAATCTGGACAAGTGGGGGAGTAGAGGGAGGTGGAGTGGACAGTCGGTAAAGACGGCTCTCCCTTGCCCTGACTCCAACATGCCTCCATCTAAATAGGATAGATTATCCAGAGTTATCTCTGTAGTTATGCTGCTATAGGCTTAGACTGCTGGAGGACACACTGACCACTTTTCACACTCTACTGCTTTCTTCTACAGTCTGCTCTTTAACTGTATTACTTCCTGCTATTTCAGCTGTTAACTTTATTTTCTCTCTAAGTGTTTTTCTCCCCAGAAGAAGCTACAACGATGTTCTGCTGAGCTGTGGTGGCCTCGTGGAGGGGGCCATCGTCTAGCACACTGCTGCTAACCACTAATACATTCTCTCTCTCCTGATAATAACTTTTTGCTTTCCTTGACGTTGGATGTGCTACTACTAGTTTATCCGTTTAATTATAGATCCACTAGGATAAATACAATAAAGTTTATCTCTCGCCAAATACAATATTTACTAAGAAATCACAACGTAACCATGTGTGTGTGTGTGTGTGTGTGTGTGTGTGTGTGTGTGTGTGTGTGTGTGTGTGCTCTGTCTTCTCCATCCCCAGTGAGTCGTGGAGGATGGCTGCTTATACTGAGCCAGGATCCTCTGGAGGTTTCTTCCTGTTAAAAGGGAGTTTTCCTCTCCTCTGTCGCTGCATGCTTGCTTAGTATGAGGAATGCATCAAGTCACTGACACTAGTCAAATGTTGGAGACACTAGTCAGTGACTCGATGCGACCTGCTGGGTTCCTTACATAGGAAACTTTTCTGATTGGCTTAATGAACTGACCTGAATTGGAATGTTTATTGTGTGAAGGTCCTTGAGACGAATCGTCGTGATTTGGCGCTTTATAAATAAACTTTAATTGAATTGATCTAAACCATGAAATCATTTGGTCTCACCAAGAGTGCTGGACGGCGGCACTGATGACGTTGTATCTAGAGACTTTTGCTTCTTGTCTTTGTCGTTGTCCCTGCGCCGATGGCAGTGGTGGTGGTGATGATGGTGGCTTCTGTCCTGTTGGGGATCTGTAAGAGACTGGTGCCGAACATGTTCCAGGCTGTATTCCCTCAGCTCTACCTCCTGCAGGTGGCGCTGTGGCGACAGAGAGGACGCCGAGCGTTTTATGGGGCTGAGGTCAATGATGGGCTGGAAGAAGAAGGTAAAGTTTTAAGAGAAAGCTGGATAAAAGTGACTTAACCCAACAAAATATTCACATCAAACACAAAAAAGACGCAACCTTTTGTCCAAAGGTCAGACCTGACGTCTTCCACAAATGTTGAAGTTTTAGAAGAATGAAAACGATTCAGCAACTAAACAACTTGAGGCTGCAGAACCTTTAGCAGCTGGTAGGAGCTTCTACCAACAGACAGAGACGTGGTGACGGTGGCTGGGTGGGGGTGACACCGGCCTTTCTCAGTTCTGTTCAGTTAAAACTAAACACAACCCAGTTTAATGATATATAAATCCTGCAGATCTGGAACTGTGGAAACCAAATTTAAACGCTGAAATGTCTTTTTTCAGCACCGTCTACAAATCTGATCCAATCGATTTTTCTTTAGAGGTAAGGACGATGTCACTCACCCCACAAACTTCTTACCTCGAAGAGCGGCTGAGCCAAGAGCAACCCAAACTGGAGAGATGAAAACTTTAAAAAGCAGCAATAATTTATCCTGATTTTAAGGTTTGTTTCCTTTTAGTTTAGAATTAAGTTTCTTAAAAAACAAAAAATCTAATTTTATTTAATTAAAAACTAATTAAATCATTTTAAGAATCTAAGATTTACAAATATAAAAAAAATCATGTACAATTAATTATATAAATTAGAACTACAAAAGCACCTTATTTCATTCAGGACTAAATGAAATGGCAATATTATTAAATAAAACACTTTTACTACATTTAAGTTAACATTTACATGATTTATTGAATAAAAAGTCATTTCCACCTATCCATCCATCCATCCATCCATCCACCCATCCATCCATCCATCTATCCATCCATCCATCCACCCACCCATCCATCCATCCATCCATCCATCCACCCATCCATCCACCCATCCATCCATCCATCCATCCATCCATCCATCCATCCATCCATCCATCCACCCACCCACCCATCCATCCATCCATCCATCCATCCACCCATCCATCCACCCATCCATCCATCCATCCATCCATCCATCCATCCATCCATCCATCCACCCATCCATCCACCCATCCATCCATCCATCCATCCATCCATCCATCCATCCATCCATCCATCCATCCATCCACCCATCCATCCACCCACCCACCCATCCATCCATCCATCCATCCATCCACTCATCCATCCATCCATCCATCCATCCATCCATCCATCAATCAATTCACCCACCCATTCATCCATCCATCCATCCATCCATCCATTTTCATCCGCCTATCCAGAGTCGGGTCGCGGGGGCAGGAGCCTAAGACGAGGGGCCCAGACTTCCCTCTCCCCAGCCACTTGGGCCAGCTCCTCCGGGGAAATCCCAAGGTGTTCCCTGGCCAGGTGAGAGACGTAGTCCCTCCACCGTGTCCTGGGTCTACCTTTAGGTCTCCTCCCAGTTGGATGTGCCTGGAAAACCTCATCAGGGAGGCGTCCAGGAGGCATCCTGACCAGATGCCCGAGCCACCTCAACTGGCTCCTCTTGATGTTGATGTAGTCATTTTAGTTTATTTTAATAAATGTAGCTTTCAATTCAATTAATCACAGATTAAAATCACAAGTTTTTAACCAAATTTTCATTTGAATTATTTAAAAAAATAATGTTTAAATTAAAAATGTGACTGAATATAAGAAATAGAGACAGTTTATTAACATGGAAAAAATGCAAATTTTCATTTAATTGATTTCAAAATTAAATTAAATAAAAAATCATTTGAATTTTATTTCATTTCCATTTAAGCTTAATGAACTACTTTTGAACTGAATTTATAAATCTGAAAACATCCTGAATGATTTGACTCTGAAGATGAAACAAAGAAATATGAATAAATGAACAGAATATTTGGTTTCTATTAATGTTATTAACCCTCTGACAGGTCTTAGACTACAGGTAACATGATGAAAAAGCACGTTTCTATCTGGCTCTGCTCATTCGTTGCATAAAGGAGGTTGATTTGCTGCTTCGTGTTCTTATCTCACAGTTTGGACAGTTGCTGCCATCAGAAACAACAATTTCACACAACATTGAGAATAACCAGAATAAAGAGTCTTTTTCAGTCTTAAAAGCTTTCATTTCAAATGCTGATTTGTTACTAAGCAAACTCGCCTGTGAGACTTTAGGATGGCAACACTTGGCTTCAGATAAAAAAATGAAAAGTTGTTTTGATTTTCCATTCAATACGAAGTCAGAAAGATTTTAAGGCTGAATATCAGAACAAACTGAGAGAAAAGAGAGAATTTGTTTTAAAACCAGAAGAGCAGCAGAACCGTTTCTACCTTCCACACCACAGACACACAAACACGGTTCACCGTACTGAAGCGCTCCCTCCACAGATGCCTCTCTACACCTAATGGATTATGTAAATGAGTCTAGGACAGGTTTTAATAACATTTACATGGACATGACTGGTGGATTCTGGAGGACATGAGTGTAGACGGGAGAGAATAAAAGCAGGAAAAACAGGGAGGGGAGACGGACGAGGAGGAAAAAGCGATAAAACAGGTGGCACAACAGGTGGTACATACTGCCAGGTGAGTCCCGGGGGCGTGGCGAGGGTGGCTCCGCTATCAGACAGCACATACAAGAGGAGGTGGGCAGAAAATTAGCAGTGAGCATCAAAATAAGGGATAAAAGGAGGACAGGAGACATGAGAGGAGATGAGAGCTGCAGGCTGACGACTTTCTGGATTTTTAGTTCTGTTTCCAGAAAATGTGTGAAATGCTGATCTTCTGAGAACTTTTATCTATGTATCTAGACTTTATTAACTTATTAGCTTATGTAGTTTGAAGTCACTTAAAGAGACAGTGTGTAGTTTTTACCATTAATTTCTGAAAATATGCATCAACATGTTGTTGAAAAGGAATTAAATGATGCCCAGCTGTTGGAAAATATTGGCGACGTCGTAACATATAACCATAAAAATCAGGTCTAAAATACACGGGAGCGGGTCGAAGTCTCTGGACGACGCCATGTAAGATTGCAATGTTTCCTTTTACGGGAGCCCGTGAGGACAAAAAGCATTTACTTTTGTCAATCTTAAATGTTGTTTTACACATTTACCTCTTCACTTTTGTCATTGACGAAAGGGATTTTGCTATTAATTCGCTCGTTATGTTGTTAAAGTTCGCACTCCCCAGGGCTTTTTGACCCTAATGGGCACCCGTTGGTAAGGTCTTACTCTAAAACAAAAACACTGCTTGTTTGCAACGATTTAGGTGGCTACTGCCCCCTATCAGCAGAAAAAATACACATGGTTTCTTTAAACGATTCTACAGATTTTCACTCCATAGTTGCTGATATTTGACGCAGCCAGGACGAAAAGCTGCGTTTCCACGATGGGAGGCGTTTCTGGGATGGGGGTTGTTACAGTGAAAATGCGCTGGCTCTGTCCTTTCAGGACATCACTAAGACATCAGCGAATTACCACCACAGACATCATACCCACGTGAAGTGGAATGGTGCTGCCTATTGGAGCTGGGGTAGTAGGGGGCCGCAATCTTGGATGGGTCCCCATTCGCCCCCAGTGCATTTATTTCCACTGAGGAAGGGGTTTAGCCGACCAAAAATTCTGAAATTTGGCATGGCATGAAAATAAAAATATAACTAGATAAATTGCATTTCTTGCAGAAATGCTGTTTGAATGCTGGATAGCTTAAACTGTTAGCTGAATCAGCTTAATAGCTGAACTGAAGCTGAAACTAAGCAAAACTGTCAAAATGAGCTGAATGTATTGAAAGATGTAAAAGCAAAAAGCAACAAGCAAATAAAGCACAAAAAGTAAGTGAAGAATCAAGAAAACTAATCCTAAACAGCAGAAAACTGAAATCTGTGAACATTTTATAAAAATCTGGACAGCTAAAATGTCTAAACACCTGTTATTTCAGTAGGACTAGTTTAACAGTTTAATTTTTACATTTAGCTGAACTGTGAAATTAGCAGCATATGCTAAATTCAGAAACTGATTGCTGAAGCTGCTGAATAGCTGAAGTGAAGCTGAAACTAAGCTAAAATGTCAAAATGAGCTGAATGTATTTAAAGATTTAGAAGCAAAAATCCCCAACAAGTGTAATAAATCTCAGAATATAGGTGAAGAATGGATAAAAATGCTAAACAGCAGAAAACTTTAATCTTTGAACATTTATCAAAAACTCGAAATTTGAAATGTTAAACAGCTGGCGTTTGAATGAGAATAGTTTAACAGGTACATTTTTACAATTGGCTGAACTGTGACTTTAAAAATATTTGCTGATATCTGAAACTGATAGATTAACATATGTTCAGATTTGATATGGGATGGATGAAGGGTTGGATGAATGAAATAACGGGTGGATTGTTGGATGGATGTTAGATGGTTTATTGGATGGATGGATGGATAGAAGCATGTATGCATTTATATGTGGATGGATGGATTCCTTAGACCAAGCCGATCGATTTGATGTCTCACATGCGTGGGTGTGTAATTCCATTTTGCCAGAAGATGATTGACCTCTCTCAACCAATCAGGGAGCTGGGAGGGAGCGGGGCACTTTCCCACCTTCTGACGGTCAATCAAATTGAACTTGTTTCTAGTTTTAAGTACAGATAGTTCAAAAAGAGGAGTCCGTTATTGGCTCAATATTCAGCTTTTTATATTCATTCCTATGAGACTTGGTTAAACTGGTCGGCAACAAGATGGTGCCTGTGCTTGGCTTAGCCGCGGTCACCGGCCACTTTTTCAAACTTTTCTCCACTAACCTCTTTTCCACCTTGCTTCTGTCTGCGATCCTCTTCAGTAGTGTCCCTGCTACCATCTCCTATGATCGCCAGACTCTTTTGTCCTTCCGTTCGTTCACGATCGCCCAAGATGTACCGAGGACGTACCTCCCTGTTTGTTTATCTGAGTGGCGCACTGGCCCGGAGCCAAACGACGGTCCCGAAGTGCTTGTCCGGTCCCGGGAAAACGTCGGAGGAAAAGAGGTAAACGAGCAGGAATCCAGGTGAGAATAAGACTTCTCCTCATTCCTCAGTGGTTTCTCCTCCTGTTCCCTCCATAAGTGGTTTTTACAAACACCGTGGATCTAACCCCGCTAATTTACGTCCACTAACTCCAGCTGTTTCTGATTCCTCCACCTCACTCAGCATGGCTCTATTAAATTCCTGCTCTGTTAACAATAAGTCCTTCCTGCTCAATGATTTAATTCTGTCTAAAAACCTGGATTTTCTGTTTCTGACTGAAGTTTGGCAGCAAACATCTGATTATTCTGCTCTGATTGAACTCTGCCCGAGTGGTTATTCTTTTCTTAGCCAGCCCCGGGGTTCTGGTCGTGGTGGAGGCCTAGCTGTTGTTTTCAGAGACCATCTTCCATGTAGCTCTACAACCTCTGGTCACTTTGCTTCCTTTGAACTGCAGCTGATTAAAGTCGGGCGTAAGGACCCGTTCTACTGTGCTGTGGTCTATCGTCCACCTGGTCCAAACAGTTCTTTCCTTCAGGAGTTTAGTGACTTTCTATCCTCCACTGTGAAGCTGTCCAGACTGGTGATTGTTGGTGACTTTAACATCCACGTTGATGATCCC
>SSNQ01000206.1:1871177-1891600 GCA_006942095.1 Nothobranchius kuhntae | reverse complement strand
ACGCCTCTTGTGTAGCGACACCAGCCGTCTGCACTGCTCTGGAGTGGTTCTGGCCCGTCCTTCCACACAAACGTTCTTTTGGACTTCTTTTATGAACTTTGATCTTCAGTTCTCTCCATAGATGTTCTGCGGGATGTAGGTCAGGTGTTGGCTGGGCCATTCAAGCGGCTTCTTTAAAACCCCTTCCCTGTTTCCTCGGCCTAGGGGCAGCAGTATCTCAGCAGGTAGAGCGGGTTGTCCAGTAATCGGAAGGTTGCAGGTTCAATCTCGGCTCCCACCAGAGAATGCTGCTGTTGTGTCCTTGGGCAAGACACTTAACCCACCTTGCCTGCTGGTGGTGGTCGGAGGGACCGGTGGCGCCAGTGCTCGGCAGCCTTGCCTCTGTCAGTGCGCCCCAGGGCAGCTGTGGCTACATCGTAGCTCATCATCACCAGCGTGTGAACGGGAGAATGACTAATGGTGTGGTTTTCCCAGCTGTATAATATTTATCCATTTTAGCTTCCATAACATGGAGGTTTGCTGCATTTCTCTGTTCTAAATATGTCAGTTGGACTAAATCAGCAGCTCCTCATAGGTCACATCGAGCTCCTCACTTACAAATATCAGATCATCTTAGGCGCTATAGCAACAACCTGCAGTTCAACGTGCTGTTTGATGACAGTTTATTTCAGTTCATATTCATAATGATTGGCTTTGTAGAGAAAACAAGATTTAAATAAATAAAATAAAACAAACACATTCAGACTCATGGTGCAATGAAGAAAACGGTGCAAAGATTCCAGATCAAAGCAGCAAATTTCGGAGCGCATGCGTTTGTTTGGATCAATATTTTTTGACATTGTGATGTTAAACAAACATACAAAAATAACAAGAGATGCACAGACGCAAAGAAAAAACACATAAGAGTCTCCAGAGAAGCGCTTCTGCGTGCGAGTGTTTGCATTTTGGTTCAGGGCGAGAGGGAAAAGGACTTTAATGGACATGAAAACATGAGAGGGTGAAGAAATGATCGTTTCAAGCCCAGCCTGAGAAACGAGCATCAAAGTGAAAACTGGATGAATATCGGCAGCAAATACGCTCATGAGGACTCAGGCAGGTTAGAAGGAAGCATGATCAATGGTGAAGGAGTGAGAGGGGGAAACAGAACACTGGACTGCACCGCTGCTCGCTCTGGGTCTTTGTTTGTGTCTTTCTCTGTCGATTCACAATAAGCTGAGTTATATTTGGAGATGTGACCGCGTCAGACCTGGGCATTTTTAACTGGGGCAAGGGCAGGCCAACTTCAGACCTGATTCAGTTCGACAGCTGTGTGCTCGCTGGAACGGCTCACATTAAGTCTGCATGTTAAGAGGTAAGCAGCAGACGGAAGGACTACCTGAGGGCTGCTGATATGTAAAAACTCCACTCCTACGTCACTAGAAGTCTCACAATCACAGGTTGGATGGACCAGAGTCTCCTCACTCACAGGCCAGAGCCTCCTCACTCACACCAGAGCCTCCTCACACAGACCAGAGCCTCCTCTCACAGGCCAGAGCCTCCTCTCACAGGCCAGAGCCTCCTCACACAGACCAGAGCCTCCTCTCACAGGCCAGAGCCTCCTCACTCACAGGCCAGAGCCTCCTCACACAGACTACAGCCTCCTTACACAGATCAGAGCCTCACACAGTCCAGAGCCTCCTCACACAGACTACAGCCTCCTCACACAGGCCAGAGCCTCCTCTCACAGACTACAGCCTCCTCACACAGGCCAGAGCCTCCTCAAACAGACTAGAGCCTCATCACACAGGCCAGAGCCTCCTCACACAGACCAGAGCCTCCTCTCACAGACCAGAGCCTCCTCACACAGACTACAGCCTCCTCACACAGGCCAGAGCCTCATCTCACAGACCAGAGCCTCCTCACACAGACTACAGCCTCCTCACACAGACCAGAGCCTCCTCACACAGGCTAGAGCCTCCTCACACAGACTACAGCCTCCTCACTCACACCAGAGCCTCCTCACACAGACCAGAGCCTCCTCTCACAGACCAGAGCCTCCTCACACAGGCCAGAGCCTCCTCAAACAGACTAGAGCCTCCTCACACAGACCAGAGCCTCCTCACTCACACCAGAGCGTCCTCACACAGACCAGAGCGTCCTCACACAGACCAGAGCCTCCTCAGACTACAGTCTCCTCACACAGACCAGAGCCCCTTCACAGAGACTACAGCCTCCTCACTCACACCAGAGCCTCCTCACTCACACCAGAGCCTCCTCACACAGACCAGAGCCTCCTCGCACAGATCAGAGCCTCCTCACACAGTCTACAGCCTCCTCACACAGACCAGAGCCTCCTCACACAGGCCAGAGCCTCCTCACACAGACTACAGCCTCCTCACACAGACTACAGCCTCCTCACACAGACTACAGCCTCCTCACTCACACCAGAGCCTCCTCTCACAGACTAGAGCCTCCTCACACAGACTACAGCCTCCTCACTCACACCAGAGCCTCCTCTCACAGGCCAGAGCCTCCTCACTCACACCAGAGCCTCCTCTCACAGACTACAGTCTCCTCACTCACACCAGAGCCTCCTCACACAGGCCAGAGCCTCCTCAAACACACCAGAGCCTCCTCTCACAGACTAGAGCCTCCTCACACAGACTACAGCCTCCTCACTCACACCAGAGCCTCCTCTCACAGACTACAGTCTCCTCACACAGACTACAGCCTCCTCACTCACACCAGAGCCTCCTCTCACAGACTAGAGCCTCCTCACACAGACTACAGCCTCCTCACTCACACCAGAGCCTCCTCACACAGACCAGAGCCTCCTCTCACAGGCCAGAGCCTCCTCTCACAGGCCAGAGCCTCCTCACTCACACCAGAGCCTCCTCTCACAGACTACAGTCTCCTCACTCACACCAGAGCCTCCTCACACAGACCAGAGCCTCCTCTCACAGGCCAGAGCCTCCTCACTCACACCAGAGCCTCCTCACACANTTCAGGGCGAGAGGGAAAAGGACTTTAATGGACATGAAAACATGAGAGGGTGAAGAAATGATCGTTTCAAGCCCAGCCTGAGAAACGAGCACAAAGTGAAAACTGGATGAATATCGGCAGCAAATACGCTCATGAGGACTCAGGCGGGTTAGAAGGAAGCATGATCAATGGTGAAGGAGTGAGAGGGGGAAACAGAACACTGGAGTGCACCGCTGCTCGCTCTGGGTCTTTGTTTGTGTCTTTCTCTGTCGATTCACAATAAGCTGAGTTATATTTGGAGATGTGACCGCGTCAGACCTGGGCATTTTTAACTGGGGCAAGGGCAGGCCAACTTCAGACCTGATTCAGTTCGACAGCTGTGTGCTCGCTGGAACGCTCACATTAAGTCTGCATGTTAAGAGGTAAGCAGCAGACGGACGGACTACGTGAGGGCTGCTGATATGTAAAAACTCCACTCCTACGTCACTAGAAGTCTCACAATCACAGGTTGGATGGACCAGAGCCTCCTCACACAGACCAGAGCCTCCTCTCACAGACTACAGCCTCCTCACACAGACCAGAGCCTCCTCTCACAGACCAGAGCCTCCTCACACAGAAGCCAGCATGTGGTTTCCCAGAAAAGTCCAGAATAAATACAGATATTTCAACATTTCGTTACCAAATTACTATCTTTCCTTTTAGTAATTGTAATTATTTTATCTAAGAAAAAGTGTTCTTGCTATGCTTTGAGAAAAAAACTATGAAAAAAAAATCCCAAACAACTCCTGACTTAGACAAATCTTCTTGACCTACAGTGCAGAGGTCTAACTACACACATCCCCATGTAAACTTCCTGTTTTTGCCTCATTTTTCCGCATCTTGGATCTGTTGTTGATCTGTTGCAGAGCCTGACAGCAGATGAACCGACCCTGACAAACAAAACCACAGAGCCTCACATACGGACAGAAGCAACATGACAGCAGCAGGCTGGGTGGGGCTGACGACAGAAAACTGACATATGCCTGAAGATGTTTGGCAGGTGGAAAGCGGCGGAGATGGAAGGGTGGAGGAGAAGAGGAGTGATTCTACCTTATAGGCGATTCGGGGAGGACATTTCTTTCCCAAACCTAGCGGAGGAGACATGTCACGTAGCATCTCGTACATGTCACGGTAAGTTATGCGTCCACTTCCAGGGAGGGAAGGAAAGGGTCAAAGGAGGTCATGAAGGCAGGGAGAAAGATTTCCCAGAGATCAAAGGTGGGGTGGAGTGGGTGGGAGGGGTAAGGGATGTTAGCAAACAAGAAAATGGGGGAGGGGAAGACAGAAAACAGAAATCTTTGTTACTAAGATTTCCAGGAAGTCACACTCTGGGATGCCATTACAGCGTGATGATCCAGGAATGGATCCCAGAGGAGGAAATAAGGGAATGTGTAACCCATGTTGTGATCAAGCTCATGTTGGAATTCTTTTAGTTTTTTGTTCTATTTTGTTTTTGGAAATTACTGCTTTACTATGTTACGGTTTCCTTGTTAGTGTTTTGGTAATTCCTTTTCCGACCTTTATTTAAGTTTTCATTTCAACACGGGATTCTCGTGATGTCACGAACTCCCGCGAGATTCTGACGTGTCATAAATATGGTTGTTTGAGCGTACACATACACATGAGCAGAACGGCGTTCGGATGAGCGTGCCTTCCAGCGTTGGTAGCGGCAAGTAGGCGTTGTTTGAATCAGTGACACGAACTCCACTGGTTAAGTTGTTAACGGCGCACGTGTTTACCGTCCGAGGACGCGGGTGATTCGTGGGAATCTCCACGGCGACAACCAGTGAGCAAGGGCGTCAGTTTGTTTTCAGAATAGCTGGGGACTATAACCATACACTTGAGTGGGGTTTAAAAATTGCTGGGGACAATAAAGTAGGCTAGCACAGGGGTCGGCAATCCGCGGCTCTGGAGCCGCATGCGGCTCTTCCATCCATCTGACATCTGTGCTTGTAAAATAATGAATGGATATTTAAATAAAAAGCTTTATATTTTACTGCATTAATTTTACATCTGTATGCTAATTCTACATGTAAAGATTGTCTGCGTAAACCTGAACAGGTCCAACCCGGTCTTACTGTGAGACCGGGTTGACGCGTCACGCTTGTGCGTAATCATATCAGTGCTTTATGAGCTGAAGAGGATGTGAGATTCTCCTCAGACGGCTCCTGGATGCGTCGCCACATTGGAGACAGGAACAAGCGCTATTCAGCCAAAGTTTCATCATCAGGAACATTTTCTAAGTGACAAGTCTCTCTGAGAGACCGGGTTTGGAAAACACTCGATTCAGTGGGAGGAACCTTCCCGCATGCGCTCTGGTTCTCTGGGTGGCTCTGGGGTTAATCAAGTTTAATTGTTTCTCTTTGCAACAATCTTCACAGGAAGGCAAAACAGTTAAACGGCAGGTTACAGATATTTCCATTTGACTGTTTATTTTGACAGATGAACTCAAGGATGTTGCTTGGTTTGAAAGAATTACCCCGACGCACACTGATGCGCATGGATGAGCTGACATTTTAATCGTTAACGCACATCGCGGAGATAAATTATTCCCATCAGAACATCAGAGCTTTATACTGGTTCAGCGTGGCTCGGAGCGCCCACGGTGGACAGTGAGCTGAAGATCTGGGGTTCGCAGCGCAGTGCAGAACCGGCGCATGTGATAAGATTTCCTCCCACTGAAGCGTTCTGGAAACCCGGTCTCTCTGAGGGATGTGTCACTTGGAAAAATGTTCTTTTTATGAAATTATGAAACTTTGGCTGAACAGCGCTTGTTCCCGTCTCTAATATGGAGACGCATGATGCGTAGAGACATTTGATCACGCACAAAGTTTATGTGGAGCAGAAGCGGTCGGGCCACGGCAGGTGAAACGTTCCTAGCCTACATGAAGGGAAACTGTTTAATTGTAACATTAATGTGTTACTGGACACGCTGGTCTGGTTGGTTAGACCAGTGTTTGAAGTGGAAAACACACACACACACACACACACACACACACACACACACACACACACACACACACACACACACACACACACACACACCTATTAAAATAATGCTGATAGCATGGACTAGAAGACAGGTGATGGTTTACGTATTTAAATGATGATCAGGCTGCTGTAAAATGTAATCTCCATCCACATCCAGACACAATTATCCTCTATTCTGTCTCTAGTTGCTCTGCTCTTGTCTGGGCTGACGTAGCTGATGGAGCGCGCGGCGCGCCTAACTAGCGGCTGATGCACATTTTACGCATTTGGAGAGATGGGCTGGATGCTTTGCTTTACTGGAAGATGTTCCACTTAACGCACGGGTGTAGACTACATATTAATGACAAATGAATGAAAATTAAATTGTGAGTTTTTACTTCATATTTTATAAATAAAAATGACGGGGAAAACATTTATGACGTCTTTTTAAACTAAATTTTCTAGCGCGACCTGCCTGCTTCACTGAAATCACTGCTTATTAAGGTCCGTCCATGGGAAACGGGTAATAATGGCTCTTTG
Organism: Nothobranchius kuhntae; assembly: GCA_006942095.1. NCBI lineage: Eukaryota > Metazoa > Chordata > Actinopteri > Cyprinodontiformes > Nothobranchiidae > Nothobranchius > Nothobranchius kuhntae. The sequence continues at coordinate 1,885,090 of SSNQ01000206.1, read as the reverse complement.
ATGGGAACAGGTTGCCGACCCCTGGTATAAGATCTGAGCTGGTAAAACAAAAATCCTCATCAGCAGGCGTTTTTGAAAGTGGGGGGGACACAGCTGCCAATCACAAATTTTGCCGGGGACATGTCCCCGGCGTCCCCGGTTAAAATGACGCCTACGCCAGTGAGTGACACTTCTGTCAGCCACTGAGGATGCACGAGTGTTTGTTTGTTTTAGACTCATATAAATGGTTATGATTATAAAAGCATTTTGTTTGTGAATGTGGTCTTTAGTTAATTTGACTACGTAAAGAAACATTTTGGATATTTAATGATCCAATAAGGAATTTTTAGCCCTTTAGGCCTTTTTCTTTGGGCCCTGGCGCCTCCCAATCGGGGGCCTTTGGAGTTTCGCGTCCCAAGTGTCAGTGATGGTTTGCGTTCCCCGAGCACACACGTAAACAAAGCACTGTTTGGTTTCGGATGCATTAAGATAAAATAATACTTGAACTTTATTTTAGAAGAGCTGCCCTGTGTGAACGTGCTGACAGGATGGAGGTTGTGAGTTCAAATTCCATTTAGGAAATTTAGTCAGTTGTTTTATTTATTCCAGGGGTCCTCAGCTACATTTGTTCAAGTATTGTTTTCTTCAGCAGACACCAGAGAAGGTCAGATGCTCTTCTAAAATAAAGCTCAAATATCGTTGTATCTTCATTTATTACACTTTAAAATGGCCTGGTTTCCATCTGGGCTGTCTGGTTGTGGTTTTAGTTGTGTTTGGAGGATGTGGACAGTTGTAGATGTTTGGGACATGAAACTGTAGAGGCCCCCAGTCGGGGGGTGTTAGGGTTAACCAGGTGATAGCCTGTGTTGTAGACATGTGGCTCTGTTTATCAGGCCAGGTCCCGAGTGTGGAACTGCATGTGAAGACTTGTTTTTGGACGTATGCGTGTCGTACCGATGGCGAGCCAGTAAGATGCTGATACTGGAGATGGAGACCTGCCAACCGTCTTGTGCCTTAGGAGGAACATATAACAGACTCGTATATTCACAACAGAGGAGCTCTGCTCTGTTTTTGCTGTTTTTGTTGAACTGTGAGTAAACGCTTAACTGAATCTAATCACTGAAACTGGATTTTCAAATCTTAAAACGACACAGCTGTCAAATGCTGGTCATTCTGACTACTAAACTTTTTGAACCCTAGAAAGTGCACTGCTATGTGTAAATATTTGTGTATCCATATGTGCATCAATGTCTTCCCTTTGTAAGTTCTTGCTTAATAATATCACATGAAATGAAATCTCATGTTTAAGTGTTTGGTTTGGCAACACACATCTCGTCTGTGAGTGAATCTTGACGTCTGGCGCCCGTAGAGCTTTTCTTTTACTCCCACCATGTTGGGTAGAAGGTGCCGGGTAAAGGATGAATATTATCTGGGTTACAAATGTGCTCCAGATTTCCTTTTAAAAGATGGAAAATGGGAGAAACCTGGTGGGAAAATATGCATTCATTAATACCCGTTTTCTTTTAAAGGAGAATTCCCCGGAAAATGTGAGTGCCATTTAGATTTAATCTTCCAGATTTGGGTGATGATGAGAAGCGGAGAGTATTTTAGAATGATCTTGAAGATTTGCAAACCTTTAAAACCATCTTTTAAGGTTTTTCAAAACTCAATTTTCAGAGGATTCTTCCTTTAAACGAGCCTTTAGCTTTACATGCTAAACGACAAAAGCAGTAACCAAAATGTAAACAAAGCACACAACGCTCCCTCCTCGTGACTCCTCTGGGTTTTGTTTTAAATAAACATCTGAGACATCCGATGCCTCATGCTGGAGCCCGACTTGCTGCTTTGTTTCCTGAACTCGCCGTGGTTACGTGCCAGCTGGTTGGTACAGGATCCATGAGCGTTTGTGTGCTCCAGTCATTCTCTGCCATTTTAGGACGAATGAGAACAGACATTGGTGGTCGACGACCGTCAGAAAGCAAAAGGACTGTGGGAGTGCAAACCTTATAAGCCACCCTGTTAGGGCACTTCTTCCCCAGGCCCAGGGGCGGCGAGATAAAACGCAATAATTTGTACATATCCCGATAGCATATCCTCCCACTGAAAGAGACGAGACATGTTGAAAGAGTTAGGTCACAGGAAGAGCTCCCTGTAAACATGATGGGTTAGCGTACACATTATTGTCTCTCATAAAGAAAACTGTCATGAACCTCAGTCAAGATCAGTTCTTCATTCAGGAATCAAACTCACAGCCAATCAGACCAATCAGGTGTAAATGTGTCATTAAACATGTTACGAAGACACATGATTGTAATTAAAATGTTCAAACAAAACCGGCTAATTGATGTCATCCATCGACGTAGACACAACTGTGTTTTATTCAGGTAGATCTTGCTAGCGTTCCAAAACGCCAGGCTGTTCCCCCACAAGTGGACCCTTTTCCACTAGCGCCTACTCAGCTCGACTCAGCTCAGACTTACTCTACACAGGTCGGGTGGTTTTCTGTTACAGTTGGCAAATGGCTCCATTGGGTTGGCGCATCCTAGCTGGTCAGGCAGAGTTCAGAAAGTAGTGAAATTTGTGATTTAAACGTGACACAAAAGTAGGGCTGAAATGGACCCTCGAATAGTTTGATTTAGGGCTGAACGATCGATCGTTTTTGGACTGAAATAGCGATTTCAAACAGCACGATCACGCGACCGTTAAAGATGCGGTTTTAGCGTTTTTGACTGATACAGGATCAGTTGTGTAACTTTTTTATACATCCGGGGTTTTCCCTGTGTGTTATGGTGGCGGCAAAAGCCAGCGGGGGGGGGGGGGGGTACCGTCCAGAGCCGAGCCCAGCTCCACAGCTGTCAGAGCTGCATGTTCAGGTTATTTCCCTGTTTAATGTCTCCACACACAGCGCTGCTAGAGCCGATAGTAATGCACCGTAGGTGAGCCCGGGACAGAGAGAGAGAGAGAACGTAGTTGAGTAAGGGAGAGAGACACTCCTCCCACATCAGCAGGTTCAGGCTGGTTTCTAAAGCTGGGTTTATGCGTCATCAGCGCGAGAGCGGAGTCGCACACTTTAGTTGACTTGAAAGCTCAACTTGTCTTTTAAAAATGGTTTGAATGTTTCTGATCTCCAATCTGGTCCGGGAACGCCTTGGGTTCCTGCCGGAGGAGCTGGTGGAGGTGGCCGGGGAGAGGACGGTTTGGAGCTCCCTAGTTGAGATGCTGCCCCCGCGACCCGGACCCGGATAAGCGGAGGAAGACGACGACGACGACGACGATTTCCTCCATGCATTTTTGCAGTAGAACATGTTTTTATAAAGCTCCTCTAGATAAAAATCACAAGTTGCTTCACAAACACATAAAAAAAAGAGAATAATGGGATAAAATATTAGTAGCTTTAACTGTTTTTATTGTATGATTAAATAGTAAATATTTACGTGAATGATTTGTTGATTAGAATCTAGACCATCTTCTCACTTCGTCTACAGGATGGCTTGGCAGGTTAATGTTGGACCTTTGCAGAAAATCGTGAATTGAACCAAAATCGCAATTTCTGCTAGAAAAATTGCAATTCAATCTGTTGGGTAATTCCTATATTACCCCCAAGTTACCTCGGAAAATTCAAAGCATACACAGAGGGATTAGATTCTTTAGATTATTGTAATCCTGCCAACAACAACAAAAACACCAACAACTTTGCAAAGGGTGAGAGCAAACTGACCTCCGTCTCCTGTGTGTATTTGATTTCTCTCTCACCCTTTGCAAAGTTGTTGGTGTTTTTGTTGTTGTTGGCAGGATTACAATAATCTAAAGAATCTAATCCCTCTGTGTATGCTTTGAATTTTCCGAGGTAACTTGGGGGTAATATAGGAATTACCCAATCTTTTGTTAAATGTGTTGGGGAAAAACCTGACCTTACTTGTTTTTACGTTTGGGTGTTTTCAGAAACTCCTTTCTGCTTTAGGCATTTTGATCCAGTATCTGAAGTTTTCTTTAGTCCTGTGCATTCTAAGACCAAAGTGTTTTCCATTAGTTAAAAGCAAACTGGTCAGGTAGGAAAATTAGCTCAAATCTAGAAACTTCTCTTGTGATTGTGTAATTTGTGGGTGTGAACATTTTGTGAAATAAATCCCTCCGTGAGAGCTCCGGCTCCTTTGTGAGAGGAAAATGGCTTCCGTGTTGTATGGTCTGATTCTCTCACCCTCTACAGAGTTTACACTTTGCAGAGTTTGTCTGTTTAATAGGTTTGTTACAGTTTACTAAATTTAAGAATCTAATCCCTCTGTGTGTGTGTTCTGACTCCCTTTAAGGTAATTTAGGTTTAAGGTAATATAAGAACAATAGTATAAATTAAAATACGCAACATAATAGTGAATAATGCTAAATTAAATTACCTAACACAATCTTTTCCTAAAATAGTTTCCTAAAATAGTTCAACCCTAGTTTGATTCATTAAATCCTTTGAATCATTTGTACTGATTTGAAGCTTTAAATGTGCACGCCACAGCCTGGACACATTTTACTGGTGCACACTCTGGAAACCAGGAAAACGGAGAAACCAGCAAAGACACAAACCATTTTAAAAGGCAGAACCGCTCCAAAGTTTAAATTAAGAAATAACCTCCATATATCGCCCAGCCCTGCCTGGAACCACATCGAAGTTAGCATTATAAAAGGGGACACAGCCTGGTACCCGTTATTGGTGGAAACACTTTGGAAATAAGTTAAACCAAGCCGAGCCACGATGAGTGGGTCCTGGTAGAAAAGGGCCAATAGTGTACTAAAAAGGGAACGTAACGTGAGCGACTGAATGATGAACAGTTTGAACACAGCCTGAGAGTTAAGCAGTGATCATGTTAAGTGTAAAAAATCACAAGAACTAAACTTCTTCAGCTCTTTACCCTGTTTTCTTTTTTCTTCTGTTATATCCAGCTGTGAAGCACTAATCTGCTGAAATCAGTTTTTTGTTTCTTTTAGCTTAAAAATAAACAAATAGGCACAAAACCTCCATAAATATTGGAGGAAATCTCCCAACTCCTCATGAATGACATCCTGTTCTAAAAGGTGGTTTTCTGTTTTCACTGTGTGACGTTTTCTAAAACCCTCAGTGAGCCTTAAGCACGCCGACAGTTTGACATAATGAATCTGACAGTGAAAGAGCTGAGAAAAAAGGCTGAATTTTACCCCTGAGAGCAGCTCATTTATATTCAGAGGAATAAATTATAAATCCTCCTCCGTAATGTCTGTCAGGTGACGGGGACTTCTTAATTCATTTATCACGCCTTGGTTGGAGTCCTGACTCGGTGACAAGACTCCGGAGAAGTCTTCGTTAAACTTAACGAGCCTCACATAATCTGAGAGATTATGCTTCACTGCATTTAATTCAAAGCTCACATTTTCATTTAGCCGCAGAAACTATGTTAACTGGGTTAAAAGAAAAGAATTAGCCTGATATTAACCTGATTTTTCCGATCTGAGTGATAGAAACTGTCAGAGAAAAGGCCAGAATGGACATCATGTGCAACACTAAATTTACACGCATCCGCTGAGTCAATGGGTGATGGGTGGGAGGTCTCGTCAGCAGCCTCAGCCAACTCGTTTGGCTCAAAGCCACTCATCCGTTGGAGCTTAGATTTTATAGTCATTCTGAGAGATTGTAGAAATCAATGTGGGAGTTTCCTGTTTCCTGCCTTGCTTTAAAAAGCAAACCTCCTCAGTAACAGACCATAACAGGAGCTAAGGAGACACCTACCAGGCAGCGGGGTCATATTCTGCCCACACACGGATGAATTCATCAAGGTGGTGAGGTCCGAGGATGGAGGCGTCCCGTGTTAGATACTCAAAGTTGTCCATTATGACAGCAACAAAAAGATTCAACATCTGGGAGATAAAATCAAAAAGTCTAAATTAATTATGCTGTTAAAAAATTGCATAACTGCCACTGAAAGCACAAACCTAAAAACTTTTTTTTTCACTTTTATCAGAGTGAAATGACAAATTTCTACGTGTAATACCAAATTAAATGATCAGTTTGTGTAGTTCTTTCACTACATCAAATCTGAGGTCCAAATGTTACAAAATGGCCAAGTTATAGCCATTAGCTACCTATCTAGGTTAGCTGAAGTCTAGATTAGTTGGAACCTAAATAAATGACCTGAGGAATTGCTGGATTAGCTGAGAACTAAAATAGCTTTGAGCTAGCTCAACACTAGTTTAATTAGACCAGACAGAAAGACAAGCAGACTCACGAAGACGATGAAAATGTCTAATCAAACATGAGAGAATGTATGAATTTACGCGAGGTTGATGGAGCCAGCCATGTTTTATGAACTGATAGAAATTCTGAAAACAAAATCTGCTGAGTCACTGTTATAATTGAAAGGAACCCATGAAACAAGTCCTGCTAGAGTGCACGGCTCAAACAGCTGACGCACAAAAATTTGGAAGCGAAACTACAAAATATGATGCATTTAGACTGGTTTAGATCGTACCTTTCCAACAGAAGTTACGGTGTCTGTATAAACCAAATCATGTCAGATTCTACTGATCTGTTCTGTGGGGTACCCCAAGGCTGTGTTTTGGGTCCACTGTTGTTTATACTGTACATACACCCTCTTGGACAGATACTTGATTCTTTTCATAATGTCTATTATCACCTATATGCAGATGATATTGAGCTGTACGGCTCTTTTAAGGATTCTGAGTTCTACAAACTGTCTGAATTACTAAAGTGTTTATCAACTATCACCAGCTGACTAGAAGATAACTTCCTCCAGTTAAACTCTGAAACGACAGAATGTCTGATCATTGCCCCTGAGAGCATGGTTCCCCTGATTAGTCTAAAACTTGGTCATTTATCCTCTGCCCTCATGACAAATTTGAGGAATTTGTGTTGTTTTTAATCAGTGTCTCTTGAAGGTCACTCAAAAACGTTGGTCCGAAACGGTTTTTATCATTTACGAAATATCTCCAAACTGTGAAGGTTGGTGTCAAAACATGAACTAGAAATGGTTCTCCATGCCTTTATCTCCTCCCGTCTAGATTACTGTAACACACTCTTCACATGTTGTAACAAAAAAGCCCCTGACCTCCTTCAGTTGGTCCAAAACTCTGCAGCGAGGCTCCTAACTGGAGCAAATAGAAGAGCTCATATCACTCCTATTCTGGTGTCTCTGCACTGATTACCCGTTAACTAAGCAGATCACAGAATACCTTTCACAAAACTGTCTGCTTGACCCTTACCAGTCTGGGTTCAAAAAGGGCCACTCCTCTGGAACTGCTCTGTTAGCAGTGACTGAATCCTTAAAAGAAGCTAGAGCGACAGGCAAATCCTCAGTGCTTATCCTGCTCGACTTATCGGCTGCATTTGACACTGTCAACCATGGCTTCCTTTTGTCCACACTCTCTAGCATGGGCATCACAGAGAAAGCACACGCCGGTTTGAATCATACCTCACAGGACAATCATTCAGTGTATCTTGGCTTGGACAAGTCCTCTACCGTGCACCATCTTGCCACAGGAGTCCCCCAGGGCTCAGTACTAGGACCTCTTCTCTTCGCCATATACACCACCTCACTGGGTGAGATCATTCGATCACGTGGCTTCTCCTACCACTTCTATGCAGACGACACCCAGATCTATCTGTCATTTCCACCGGACGACCACACTGTCTCTGCACGAATATCAAAGTGTCTCTCTGACATATCAACATGGATGAAATCCCACCATCTCCAACTCAACCTCTCTAAAACTGAACTTCTTGTTATCCCAGCAAAACCATCCATACAGCACAATATCTCAATCCAGAATGACTTCCTATCTTTGGCTCCTTCAAAGGCAGTTCGAAATCTGGGTGTTGTGATTGATGAACACCTGACCTTTAAAGATCATGTTGCCTCTGTTGCCCGTTCATGCCGCTTTGCGCTGTATAACATACAAAAGATCAGACCATACCTAACACAACATGCCACCCAGCTCCTGGTGCAATCTACTGTCATCTCCCGCCTCGATTACTGCAACGCCCTTCTAACTGGTCTTCCAGGCTGTACTGTCAGACCTCTTCAAATGGTCCAGAACGCAGCGGCGCGTCTGGTCTTCAGTCAGCCAAAAAGAGCACACGTCACCCCTCTGTTCATTGAGCTCCACTGGCTACCGCTAGCAGCACGCATCAAATTCAAATTGCTAACACTAGCATACAAAGTCCGAGATGGTACGGCTCCCATCTACCTGAATCCTCTTGCAAAGGCTTACGTCTCGGCCCGGCCGCTCCGGTCATCACAGGATGGTCGGCTAGCAGTGCCTACACCACGCTCAGGACAATCCAGACTCTTCTCATGCATCGTTCCACAAATGTGGAATGACCTTCCAAGCACTACCAGAACAGGTGCTTCCTTTTCAATTTTCAAGAAACCCCTGAAGACCCTGCTCTTCAGAGAGCATCTTCTACACTAGCACCCTCCCTGCACCCGTCCCCCCTCTCTACCGTCCACTCCTTGTTCCCTCCTCTCCATGATTGATGTCAAGTTGTTGTTGTTATTGTTGTTGTTAGCCTCAAGGGCAACATGCCGATTATCACTTGTAAGTCGCTTTGGACAAAAGCGTCTGCTAAATACATAAGCATAAAAACATTCAGGCAGCTCATTTGTTAATTAGTTAAGGGAAAACTAGTAAATACACCTGAAAACAATTGTTTAAACAAGAGAGGAAAGTGTGAAAATGTTAATCCCTGTCTGAGAAAAGTGCAAAAAGTGTGTAGTCAGGGTTTTTACAGCCTTAAAACATCTATAATAATCATAAAAAATAAAGCTGGCTACTATGCGGATTTCGCCTTATGTAGGTTATTTTTAGAACATAACTCCCACGATCAACAAGAGACCACCGTATTCTTTTATAAGCCATTCAAAATGTTTTTAAAAATAGTTTTTTAGCAGCCTTTTTCTATGTAACAAATCCCAAACTGCTAGTGTAAATGTCTGAAATGATCTGAAGGTCAGTGTGGACCCAGAGAGGAGACCCTCTGAACTCCTGGAGGAGATACTGACCAGGAAGGAGCAGAGAAAGATGAAGGAGACAAAGTAGAAGTAGGCAAAATCGCTTCCACATTCCTTCCCTGAAGTCCCTGAGAGTTTGTCGCACGGCCGGTTACTGAGGCAAGCTAACATGATCTCATGCCACGCTTCGCCCGTCGCACTCCTGATAAAACGCAGAAGCAGAGGTGATTTCACACAGGAAGTCTTCTCTTGAGCGCCGTAACTGAGCACATGGAGTGAGATTACCTGAACAGAAGGGTTAAGGCCTGGAAGAAGGTCTGAAAGTTGTTGTGGTGATTGATGGCGGTTTCCTCGTTCAACTTGATGTTACCAAACACCTGTGAACAGGTGAGGAGACAAAACGAGTCTGGATGCATTTATAAAGACACAATTATTTTAATAATGATAAAAAAAGAGCACACAATTAACACTAAGGAGTGTGAACGTTTCTAAAACAGAAGCAAAACATAAAGAAACCAGATATGAGCCGAATTTTTAGTTATCTCATTTGAGGGCCATTCTTTTCAAACCAAAACATAATCTGCATACTTCTGCAGCCTTTGATCTCTCCCCCATGTGTGACCAGCCTTGGGGTTAAACTGGATGTTGACTTATCAATGAGTGCACATGTAAATGCCACTGTTCGATCCTGCTTCTTCGATCCTGCTTCTCCCAGCTCCGTCGCCTTGCCCGACTAAAGCCCATTCTTACGAGGCCACACTTAGAATCAGTGACTCATGCATTTATCACTTCCAGACTCGATTTTTCCAACTCCGTTCTAGTTGGTGTAAATGTATCTGTCCTAAATCATCTGCAGAAAGTCCAGAATGCTGCAGCCAGATTTCTCTCCAATGCTAATGGACGCTTCCACATCACTCCCATTCTGCCGGATCTACGCTGGATTCCTGTGCAATTTCGAATTCAACACAAAGTTTTAACTTTTACTTACAAAGCCCTGAATGGTCTAGCCCCCTTATACCTCTCAGAGCTGCTCACCCCCTACATCCCCCTCGGTCACTAAGGTCTGCTGATCATCTATTGCTCAAAGTCCCTAAAATGAGGTGTAAAGCTCGTGGGGAGCGTGCGTTCGCCTTTGCTGCTCCCAGACTTTGGAACGTGCTCCCTCTGGTGGTACGCCAGGCTTCTTCACTGGCACAGTTTAAATCTAGCCTGAAGACACATTTCTTTAATTTGGCTCTGTGCAGTGCTTTGGTCAGCCAACATGCTGTTCTTAAATGCGTTATATAAATTGGATTGGATTGGAGTTACGAAAGCCGAATTCATTACTTTGTGAATGAGAAACTACAGCTCCATGAGCCAGGTGTGTCAATCCTTGGTCCTCAAAGCAGCATGTTTTAGTTGTTTCTGTGTTTCACCTGATTTAATCAGCAGGTGACTAAAAGGTGATTCAACCACTGAATCAGGTGTGTTGGAGCGGGGAAACAAGTACAACATTCAGGCTAGGGGCCCTCCAGGACCCGGGTTGCAGGCTCCTGCCATAAACGTTTAAAAACTTTCTTCTGGTCCAAACGCCAGGACTCACCTGCATCCCGATGATGGCGTAGATAAAGAACAACATGGCGATTAGCAGGCAGACATACGGCAGCGCCTGGAAACAAACAGAAACATCGATGTCTTGTAAACATGGAGCTGCTTTAAGGATTTCATCCTCTTGTTCAGGAACCCGACTTGACCGTCGGGGTCTTTGAACCAGTGATTTATGAAGCAGCGGCGAGGAAGAGCGGGAGTTTGTTGTAATTAAATAGCCGCCTTTTAGACTCGGCAGTTACTGTCCATTTATCCTGGGCTTAAAGCTCTCACCGTCGACATTAAACCTGCTGCGACCCCGGCACTCCACGTATAACTCAACCTGTCCCGGGGGATTTAGGGAGCCAAGCGGCGCTGCGTGAAAATCTTAACTGCTGCCTGCTGAAAGCCTTTCACTCGGGTTTTAAGAGCCACAGAGGGATCCAGCAGCTGGCTTCCAGCCTCCGCTGCACTAGCTGTGTTTAACGAGACGGTCTGCGCAGACACTGGTCTCTCTCCGAGTCTCTCTCCGAGTGCTTTACATCGGCCTCCAAAACAAACAAGAGCATAGTTCATTCGCTCATGATTCATACTCCTACATATAAGCGTGACGGTTTTGTTTTGGCCACAGCTGCACAGATCACTCCTTTGGGAAACAAAAAGAGTCAGTTTTCCAAGATTTCATAAAAATTAGGGTCACAATAAAGCTCTTCCTAAAGGGACTTTACTTACGGTTTGAATTTTTATGCTTGCGATCGCCCCCTCAGGCCAAAAGCGCAATGGCAGCTTCAATAAGAGGCTCGTGCACGAGGTGCGCATGCTGTACGTGCACACTCCTTAACAACAATAACAGCTGAGACAGACCCGTGTGTGTGTGTGTGGGGGGGGAGGACAGAGGACAGGAGAACGTGCAGCTAACTAATTAAATAATGTGGTTCTGTACCTTTCTCTTCAGCACAGCCGACAAAGGTTTATGATGGGTCAGTCCTCCTGCATGCTCAGATCATTCCCTTCCCTTGCTTGAAAAATTGTTCCAAAATGAAAGTTGAACCCACATCTTTTTTATCTGTGAGTTCAATGCCGTTCGGCGAGTCTCAAATAAAAATTTGGGCATCTTACTGTAAAAAATATACCATTAATGTAAAAAAAGAAACTCTAAATGAACTATGTTCACATCCAGAATCGAACCCAGGTCTTCTGCATGAGAGTCAGACGTCTTACTAGGTGAGCTACACTCTAGTAACATTCACAGTATCTGTAACATTTATATCCTTGATGACAGCTGAAACAACGTCAAACCAAAGAGCGGTTCGGAGTGAAAATGGCTGTTTTGTTGCTAATTAGCAGGAAATATCTAGAAGAAAGTTCTACAGAAAGTAGCTAAGGGTCCTCAGAAATGTAGCTAGCTTTGTCACTAGGCGTTAGGAACAGCGACAAAGTGGCACTGCCTCTCTCTCTGCTGCTAAAGCTACGGATAGCAAATGCTACGGGCGATGCCTGAGCGTGAACGCGCATGAAGCAGCCTGCTCGACCCGAGCATCTCTCTTTTTCTGTGATTTTACAGAAAAACAGGCAATCACAGTAAAAATGCCAGGGCTCATCCTACAGGACCAGGGCATTGCAGGAGAATGTATGAAGAAGACATTTATTATTTCTATACATGTTTTGGCTGTCACACTTCCATAATGCCCCTTTAAAAATGGATGACAGTTAACAGATATGTTATTAACTGTTCTCTACACTCAATAAATAAGGGTTTAAAGGTTTGTTATGCATGAAATAAGTAAGAGGGACATCTTGTGGTCAAATCCAGGTACTGCAGTCCATTTTTATAAACAAAAGGGACAATTTCTCCGCCTCGTTTTTTAAGTCTCATGTCTGTTTTCAGTTACAGGTCAGCACTAGAAGATTCCAGAGGAATACAACAGTGTTTGCTTTAAGTGAGCAGCTTTAAAAAGTTCCCATTTGTGATGTCACAAATAGGAAAATTAGCATAACTCGTGACCAGGGAAGGCGGTTTAGCGTCCAGGGAACAGCAGACAACTTCTCGGCTAGTAGAAGCTAACGTTAGCATTAGCAATTCCACTACACAGCAGAACTCCTCCAGGCTCGTGTTATTTGTGGAGATAAAACATCAAAGTTGCAGAGCAAACAGGGTGGTGGAGTCGCTGTGCTTTTAACCAATAAGAGGCGAGATGTCCAAATATCAGGAAATAAGACTGTTGTCTTCTTCCTCCACTCCTCCCAGTAACTTGTACTTCCTGAAACAGAAGCACTAGAGTCTTTTCCCACGGAGATTGACTCACAATGTGTTCATTTACATTAGAGACAACTGCGAGTGAACTTGGTCTTTAAGAGTTTTATTTGGACAGATACCGCTGTCCAGTCGGTCTTTGGGACATTACCTGTGGACATCAGAGAGAGAGATCTCTGTGATAGGAAGCTGTAACATTTTTAACTTTTTTCTTGAAAACCTTTAACTCGTTAACTGCCATTGGCGACAAAAGTCATCATTTTAAATCCAACCGTTCACTGCCAATGATTTGCATGTTTTTACTGTGTGGGCGTCGGACGAGCCCCCGCACCGTGAGAACAAACATCTCAGCTCCAAAGCCGATCTTCATCTGCGTACGTCACACGTCACTTAATCAGGAAGCAGAACATCCATGTGTTAGGAGATCGCTTTGGGACGCTGCTGTAAAAAAAAGTGAGGTGTGAACCGGAAAAGCTTCTGCCGATCGCAACTAAACAACGGATTATGAAAGAACGGAAACGCGTGGATTCTTCCTGATGTGAGAGGTGAGTCTCCGCTTTGTTTTGGTTGTTTTGGCGTCGACGTCATCCTAGTGCGCAGCGTTCTGTGGCTCTTAAAAAACCAGTAAAAACGGTGAGAAATGCTGGCAGTGAATGAGTTAACATTAAATTTTAGTTAAGCTGAATATTTATCGACACTTTTCTTCTGAACAACACTGAGAAATGCGCCCATAAATAATTCGGACCCACCTTGAAGGACTGAACGAACGTCCACAGCAGGATGCGGATAGTGTAGCCCTGTCGCAGCAGCTTAATGAGACGAGCCGCTCTGAACAGCCTCAAGAAACTCAGATTTATCATCTTGTTCTGAAAAATAAAAGATCTCTGTGAGGTTTTCAGATGAAACACGTCTCTGTCTCCAGTTTGGACCAAAGTTTTGGCCTTTGGAGGCTCTGAAAGTCTGGATTCGTCAAAAGTAATTAACAGGCACTTCCTTACGTAATTAGGATTAAATATTCATCTCTGAATGAATTATTCCAGTTCCTTTACTGCAGCACATTCTTTTAATTACTTCAGTTACAGGTCACAATGTAAGTGTGTGTGTGTGTGTGTGTGTGTGTGTGTGTG
>SSNQ01000206.1:1855373-1860510 GCA_006942095.1 Nothobranchius kuhntae | reverse complement strand
AACAAGAAACCCAACACCTTCAACTCAGCTTCTCTAAAACTGGACCACTCATCTTCCCGAGCCAAACCAACCGTACAGCCCAATGTCTCAACCAGAACGTTTTCCCAATCCCGCTCCACCAAAGATAGCTCAAAATGTGGTTGTTGTGATTGATGACCAGTTGACTTTTAAAGATCAAGTTGCCTTGGTCACTCGTTAACGCTGACCAAGTGCCCACATTGCCCCGCTTCTCCTCCAGCTTCACTGGCTGCCGGGTAACTTCAGGGTTCATTTCAGCAGTTTCAGCTTTTTTCAGTTTCAGAACAAAATGAACTAATCACAGAAATATTGACAAAACAAGGAATAAAAACACAAGCTCCTGATTTATGACAGTAAAGTACCTCCGTAGGTGTGGTACACATAAAACTACAGATTTCCTAGTGTGGAGAATTTATTTTAAATACCCCAAAACCAGAGCAGAAATGTTTGAGGACAATGCTTCCTTGGGGTCAGAGGTGAGAACTGACCTTCATCATCAGAACAACAGTGTTCAGTGCGATTAAAGTCATGATGGCGTACTCGAACGGTGACGACACCACAAACTTCCACATCTTGTACTGAAAGGACAGCTTGTTCTCTGGCATGTATCTGGTGAGCGGCTTGGCGTTGATGGCAAAGTCAATGCAGGCCCTCTGTAGGAAAGGAAAATGCTGAACGATGAAGGAACCTCAGAGGAACACGTTGAATTAAAACAGGATGCAAACAACAGAAGCAGTTGAGGTCAAAGTTCAACTACGATGCATGTTAGACAAAAGAAAATAACAAAACCAGTCAGGAAGAAGGCATTTTCCACTTTCACACCTCATTCTTCTCCAAGCTGCACTCCGACATGGCCTTGTCTCCTTGCTCCTGGAAGGTGATGATGATCAAAGCCACAAAAATGTTGACGAAGAAGAAGGGAAACACCACAAAGTAGACCACATAGAAGATGGCCGTCTCCATGCGGAAGCCGGGGCTGGGGCCCTGGTCCTCGTACGTGGCGTCAACAGAGTGCTTCAAGACCCTGAAGAGATGGAGAAGGTTCACTTAGCCGACAGTAAGATGTGATTGGCTACAGATTCATAGTTACTGTCCAGAAACGGGACTTTCTAGAAAAAGACGCTTTAAAGAGACGTCCATGTTCTTCACATGGATGGGGTAGTAATGAGACTATGGNGTGAAGATGATGTTTAGGTATTTTAGCATCGACTCGTATTCAGCTGGAGCATCGTAGAACTGGAGACAAACAAGTAAACACGAGTACGATCACATTTCACAGGAGAACAAAACAAATGAGTTGTCAACGAAGTTCTACAACGCGCAACATCCATGAAACACAACATCCATGTAAAGGTTAAAGGTCAAAGGTTTGTCTAAAACATTTTAACTAACTCTTATATGAACGGAGGGCAGGTTACCAGATGATCATGACATAAACAGAATAATCTCACACTGAAGCCGTCGGTGTTGGACCAGTTAGACCTAAACCCCTGAAGTCCAGACCCATGGAGAATGTGCTGCGCCTGACTTCTATCACATGCCGACGATACCATCTCTACCTGTCATTCATAGCGACCAGTCTCAGTAGGACTCTTGGACAGTTTCTCCTAGAACAAGAAACCCAACACCTTCAACTCAGCTTCTCTAAAACTGGACCACTCATCTTCCCGAGCCAAACCAACCGTACAGCCCAATGTCTCAACCAGAACGTTTTCCCAATCCCGCTCCACCAAAGATAGCTCAAAATGTGGTTGTTGTGATTGATGACCAGTTGACTTTTAAAGATCAAGTTGCCTTGGTCACTCGTTAACGCTGACCAAGTGCCCACATTGCCCCGCTTCTCCTCCAGCTTCACTGGCTGCCGGGTAACTTCAGGGTTCATTTCAGCTTTTTTCAGTTTCAGAACAAAATGAACTAATCACAGAAATATTGACAAAACAAGGAATAAAAACACAAGCTCCTGATTTATGACAGTAAAGTACCTCCGTAGGTGTGGTACACATAAAACTACAGATTTCCTAGTGTGGAGAATTTATTTTAAATACCCCAAAACCAGAGCAGAAATGTTTGAGGACAATGCTTCCTTGGGGTCAGAGGTGAGAACTGACCTTCATCATCAGAACAACAGTGTTCAGTGCGATTAAAGTCATGATGGCGTACTCGAACGGTGACGACACCACAAACTTCCACATCTTGTACTGAAAGGACAGCTTGTTCTCTGGCATGTATCTGGTGAGCGGCTTGGCGTTGATGGCAAAGTCAATGCAGGCCCTCTGTAGGAAAGGAAAATGCTGAACGATGAAGGAACCTCAGAGGAACACGTTGAATTAAAACAGGATGCAAACAACAGAAGCAGTTGAGGTCAAAGTTCAACTACGATGCATGTTAGACAAAAGAAAATAACAAAACCAGTCAGGAAGAAGGCATTTTCCACTTCCACACCTCATTCTTCTCCAAGCTGCACTCCGACATGGCCTTGTCTCCTTGCTCCTGGAAGGTGATGATGATCAAAGCCACAAAAATGTTGACGAAGAAGAAGGGAAACACCACAAAGTAGACCACATAGAAGATGGCCGTCTCCATGCGGAAGCCGGGGCTGGGGCCCTGGTCCTCGTACGTGGCGTCAACAGAGTGCTTCAAGACCCTGAAGAGATGGAGAAGGTTCACTTAGCCGACAGTAAGATGCGATTGGCTACAGATTCATAGTTACTGTCCAGAAACGGGACTTTCTAGAAAAAGACGCTTTAAAGAGACGTCCATGTTCTTCACATGGATGGGGTAGTAATGAGACTATGTGATTAAATGGTAAACTGGTAAATGGCCTGTATTTGATATAGCACCTTCTAGAGTCCTGGAACCCCCCAAGGCGCTTTACAACACAATCAGTCATTCACCCATTCACACACACATTCACTCCCTGGTGGGGATGAGCTACGATGTAGCCACAGCTGCCCTGGGGTGCACTGACAGAGGCGAGGCTGCCGAGCGCTGGCGCCACCGGTCCCTCCGACCACCACCAGCAGGCAAGGTGGGTTAAGTGTCTTGCCCAAGGACACAACGACAGCGACAGACTGAGCGGGTCTCGAACCTGCGACCTTCCGATTGCGAGGCGAACACTTAACTCCTGTGCCACCGTCGCCCCCTGACGTGATGTTTCAGACACGTTGAGCGGAGTGGTTTTACGGCAGCAGAGGTCATCGTGGCGTCTATGCTGTTAACGGGACTTAGGGAAGACATTACAACTCCATGTAACATTGATTTAAGATGCTGCTGCTGCTGTTAGGAGAAAAAGACATCCTCTGACTTCGGGGGGTGTTCCATTTTCATTTTCCTACTTGGAAGTTGGAATTTACGAGTATCGAGCACAACTGGAAGGCACCGTTAATCTGGGAGAAACATCCAATCTGGAAACACTAGCCACAGCGTCGCACCGGTCATTTATTTATCCGTTTGGAGCTGATTGTTGCACTTTGACCCAAGTTCTCCAACTTTTCTATTTCTCTGGGCAAACGGTTCAGAAAATTCATTCAGAAAAACCGAAAAGTGACCTAAATAAAAAAAGAATGAATGTTCTGCACTTTGAGGCACACTCCTTTGGTTCTTAACTCAGCCTGGCTCCTCCGTCAGACTGAACGAAGGCAACAGCTGGAAAAATAAAAGAACTTGTTCATTCCTGGAACTGTGAACTTGGTTCACAATGTTTGAATTCTGAACTATGAGCTGAACTAGTTTATTTTCTAAATGTGTGAACTGAACTTTGAGCAAGTTCACATTTAAAACGAGCAGATCAGCCACTTGGTAGAGTTCCAGTCCTTAGATCTCATTAAAGCTGAATTTAACTGAAAAATAAACGAGTAAACATAGAAAACAATATGGAGAGGTTTTCAATAAAAAGTTCCTACGTATTATTATTATTATTATTATTATTATTATTATTACCCTAACTTCCCCAAATGTACTAAAAACGCAAATATTCACAGAATTAATTGAACACAAGTGTTTTATTAAAGAGCAAGTCACCCCCAAATCAGCTTTTATGCTGATGAACTATATAAATGCGTGTCTAATCGTGCTGCAGACACGTGTCGTCAACAGTTTTGCACTTTAGTGCATTTTAGTTAAAATTTAAATTTTCTGTCTAAAACTGTCAGTGTCGTGCCGTTGTCAGGTAAAAACTCTGCACTGCATTTGAATTTAAATCTGCCATCGCTATTGGCTAAGAGGTACCATAGAACGTTAGCTGGTACCATATGATGTCACAATGTCGTTGTGTGCCTGTGTGTGTGTGTGTGTGTGTGTGTATTTGTTAGCGGCTCCACCCTCTCGATCTGCTAGGCAACAGCATTTGTTGCATTTTTCAAACAGGAAGTGGGAGTGGAGTAATACTCTGGTAGGGGGTGACTTGCTCTTTAACAAATAAAAAAATAAAATCCAGTGAATTTTATCGAGATTTATGGATTTCAATTTAGCATTTTAATTGAGATGTCAAATTGATAACGGTTCTAATAAGATAATATCAGGTATCAATAATAAAATCATGTCAGCTTGTCACGGTTATTTTATGAAGCCAAAGCCCGTCGCCACACAGCCAGAGGTTTAGAGCTGATTAGAAGCTGCAGGTGTGTTTCCGAGGACCGACTTGAGGAATTTCACCCATTCCCGTGTTTCCTCCAGCGTAGCTGGATCTGTATCTCTGCTGTAGCATCCTGTAATTCTCAAACCTGTCGCTCCTGGGCGGGTTTACTAAGCTGCCAGAATTTAGAGAATTAAACAGCAAAAATTCAATTTAACGACTCACTTTTCACCTGCTTGTGATGAAAATGACCAAAATCAATAAAAACTGGGGCATGAAAGGCTCTTGACAGAGATGATTTTAGTGAGCCAGGATGTGTTTTCGGTTTAATGAGCCTTGATTGCATCAGTAACGAGCTCAGAGTAATTAAACCTGAGAGAAATCAGCGGGGTTTCAACGGAGCTGCACCCCCAGGACTCCCGCGAATCATTTCTTATTATTGTTTCTAGGAAGGAAATTGGTCTGTGTTGAGTTTGTTGTGTGTGTAAAAAGGTTAAAGGTCACATGCACGTAACTCACAGTGGCCACCCCTCTCCGGTAGAGACG
>SSNQ01000206.1:1840373-1845373 GCA_006942095.1 Nothobranchius kuhntae | reverse complement strand
TTGAAACCTCCTGCTCTGGTCTTTTCCTTAATGAGCTTTTTTATTATTATACATATTGCAAATCACACAGCTCAGAACAGTTTATCAGTGCTGCACAGACTCATTGCTAAAAAGACAGCTGATTGGCTGCTGCTTCATGACTGCCACAGTCTATTATGAAAATCTGGCTAGTGCACCAAACCTCTTGGATTTCTCTGAATTGCCTGTGGCTCAACACTTGGGACGACTGAGAGCACTGCAGTACCAGCCTTGTCCATCAACAGTGGGGTGCCATAGAGAAAAAACAGAGAAAGAAGACTGCAACTGAAGCTAGGTCAGTGTTTCTCAACTATACAGTTCATTTTATGCTGGACTGAAGTAAAACAATATTTTAGCAAATTAGCTCCACCAAGCAGCTTCTTCACCAGCAGCTAGGGCTTTCCTCATTTGCGACTGTATTCAAAGCTAATCCAGGGATTATGAAGGCTTCGTTTTTTTTCTCATCTTTTTCTGCTGACAGCCGGCCTTTTGACCATTTCCTCTGCCACCTCCGTGCTCCTTTCGTGTTTATATGCTGCTTCTTCTGCTGGGTTAAAGCTACGTCGGCAAATTAGGAGAACACATTAGCATAACATTTTTTCTTCACACGAGAACTCCCAAGGCAGTCATTTTGACTGTTTTCATATTTTGATACGTAATAACTTCAGCTAGATGGATCTCATGCTGTCCTGGCTTTTCTTATTTATGTGCCCTTTACTTTTGCGTAATAATTTCCACAAAATAATGTGTCAAAAAAGAAATTTAGCTGTTTTTGTCTTTGTCTCCCACAGGCCGTCAGTCTGACGGCTCTATTGTTTCCATGGTAAAGCTTTCCGACGCACAGCATCACCGTTGCTAAGCAACCAACTTTCAGCGCGCTCACTCTCCGTTCCAACTCCGTGTGAAATAGCTGCTAAAACGGCTTTTAGAAGACTGTTCTCAGTAAAATATGTATTAGAAATGAAGCTGCTTCGGGCAGAGGCGGGAAAACTGATCAAAACTGGTCAGTAGGAAGCGGCAGAGACCCTGACAGTAACATGGAAAGTGATCGGCAGCGCCCCGCCCCCACCTGCGGAAAGGAGCCGTGTCGGACACCCAATGAACAATAGAGAGACTTCTTTTCAATGTTTGGGTCAAAAAGATATTTTCTTGCCATATTATTAGGTTCACACATCCATAAAGAGTTCGTGCGCTTGAACCGTTTTGCTCTACAATGTCATCATCAGCCTGCATTCAATGGCCAAAATGGCAGCCGTCAAATTGACGGTTACTGGGAATTCTAGTGACGTTGGAATTCTGGGAGTTCTAGTGTTAACAATGTTCTAACATACATAACATAACATAAATATATTGTGGAGGGAAAAAATGAACAAGGTGGTTCTCTTGCATTTGTCTAAAAACCTCTGTCACTAACGCCTTTTAGACCAAAAGCAACCATTGGACCATCCGGTTGTCGGTCTCGCCGGACCGCCGCTCTTCCACTCTGACAACTTGCAGCTGAGACAGGAAAATGCATGAATGCAGCCATAATGCGTTTGGGGGTATTTCTCATGAGGAAATAATATCACATGGTCAATTTTCCGTGATGTGGCGTCTTTAAATGCCTGAAATTAACCACAAATTTGCTAAAAATCTTGCCACCGGTATTCAGAATACTTCCTCCTGTTTCTAGAGACTCTGACCACTTTGAGTGACGTTGCTTGCAGGTCCTTTTGTTAGTGGTCGATTACT
Organism: Nothobranchius kuhntae; assembly: GCA_006942095.1. Lineage (NCBI taxonomy): Eukaryota > Metazoa > Chordata > Actinopteri > Cyprinodontiformes > Nothobranchiidae > Nothobranchius > Nothobranchius kuhntae. The sequence continues at coordinate 1,843,624 of SSNQ01000206.1, read as the reverse complement.
TATTGAACGACACTTAAAAATGACTCAAATGTCTTTACTGGGTGACAAAGACCACAGAACTTGTTTTTATGTACATCTAGGAAATCTAAATAAATGTGGTTCCAAATGTCTCGGCCTGAGGCACTTTTGTTTACAGTGAGAAATTCCAAGAAAACACCATGCAGCTCTCATGCTTGGATAACTTGAATACGCTGACATGCACTCTGTAGAGTCTCATCTGGTCCTGCTGTTCGAGGACCCTCACAGCACTCCGACGGCAACAACAGTCGTCCAATAGCTTTCAGAAGTGCCTGGAACGAACGCGCTCAACGAGGTCGACTTCAGGAGGATAAATCAGAAGCTCCTTTCATGGAAGACTTCTTTACCAGCAGGGATCAGTGTCAGCGAAAGCACGATTTTTAAATAAGTTTCATTATTTTGTTTATTTTTTAAATGTTGTCCCTTATATTAGCTCTTTTATTATATTTTTACTCATTTTAATCCAGTGTTTCCTCTGTAGGGGCCCTCTGCCCCGGGAGCGGGGGTCGACTGTAGCTTCCTGGGCGCTCTACAGGTTGTGTTTAAGTGGAGGTGGGGGTCTATGCTCACCCTCCTCTGAGCGCCCTGACTTAGTGTGGAAGACCTGATGCTGCCGGGGCAGACGGCTCCTCTGATGGCGTTTCCTTGCCTTACCTTGCTGGGCTCATCTGGACTCAGCCGAATATAAATTTTTACTGTGTGTGTGTGTGTGTGTGTGTGTGTGTGTGTGTGTGTGTGTGTATATGTCTGTTAATGTTTTTAACCTGTTATGGGAATCTGGGGTCATTTTGTAAAGCACTTTGTTTGAAAAGCGCTTTATAAATCAATTTGATTGATTGATTGATTGATTGATTGATTGATTGATTGATGATTGATATTGATTGATTGATATTGGATCATTTGCAACAATAAATCTGTGTTTATATTAAAAATGTAACAAAGACTGAGAGTGGTGTCCAACACTGGGTCCTCCAGGGCCACTGTCCAGCACGTTTTAGTTGTTTTACTGCACCAACACCCATCGGTTAAAAAGTTGGGGCAGAAAAACCTCTAAAACACGCTGGACGGTGGCCCAGGAGGACCACGCTTGGGCACCACAGCCTACGAGGAACACAGCTTTCAATTAAAAAAATTCCAGTTTAAGTAGGAGAAACGGATCTGTTATCGAATTTCCGCTCAGCCCACCGAACAAGGGAGGTGTCGGTGGAGTCCAAGGAGGAAAAAGCTATCATCTCTTTACAAAGTGGCCCAATAAACCTCTTTGATCTGTGATTGTTGGGGTTGAAACTTCTGCATTATCGTCACTGATAATCTGAGCCGTGAGAAGATTAAACACCATCACCAGCCTAACCTTCTGAAAGCTATTAGACAGAGTTCCCAATATTGTCTTCAGCTCTGAGGTCTCCAATATTGGCACAGAAGGATAAAAAATAAGAGAGCGAGGAAGAAAGGGTATTATACGGCAAGCACTCGGGTGGAAAGGGTTCTTAGGAGAGTTCGGTGTTGTAAATAAGGAAATGGTGTTGATAGGGAGGTGGGTCAATAAGGAGAAGGAAGAGAGGGACAGTTCCCACCTGGCCACGCTTTGTTGAGATCTGACGAGGAAAAGAAACGATAAGCAGGCAGACAACACAGAAGAAACACCAGCATTGAAAGAAAGAAGGCGTTAAAAGCAGAAATCAGACAGGCAAGAAGTAAATGCGACATTATCGGCATACTTATAACAAAAAACACATAAAAAATAAAAGTCACAGTTAAGATAAAAAAAGAAACATAAACAAAGCACGATTCATGGGTCTGTTCACCGGGATTTCACTCAGACCGGTGTGAACGTGAAGAGGTAAGACGGTATGGAACACAAAAGGATTCAAAATTCAATAAATAAATAAGACATTACAAAATAAATAACTACATGAAGAAATACTAGACAATCATGCCATCTGACAATGAAATGATGAAATAACAGAATGTTATGTAAATCTAAGCTCTATATGAAATATTTTCATTCTCCTTTTAAAATGTCTTTATTAATATAAAGTTTTTTTAAAGTCTTTTTTTCATAATAACCCAAATTAATATTGAGCCATTTTTATTTAAATCATTCAGTTTTTATTACATAACGTCTTTTAAACAAAGGCAGCTTTTATTTCATAATAGTGTTTTTTCCCATGGATGATTTATTTCATAATGAGTCTTTACAGCAGAACGTCTCAGTCTGTCAGTCAACACTAACGGGGCGGAGCCAGTGTGTCATTGGCTGCTAATTCAGTCAGACAAAAGCAATCACTCACAAAGTATCAAACCAAATGCTGCAAAAATGTCATCCAAACAACTCAAAATATCGTCTACGGACAAACTATCCGACTCTATTTGACCCGCCAAAGAAAACAGAGCTAAACTAAGTTCAGGCAACGCCGCCATCTTTCATGACCACTGGCCTAGGAAGGCGTTAAAACTACCTTAAACCGTCCAGTCATGCACGGTGAGCAGAAATCCAGGAAAACGATGTGGAAGGATTAACCAATGGTGTTGCAGGCCACACCCACTGGCTTCACTGACGGACTGAGACGTGATTATGAAATAAATCATCCATGGGAAAAACACTATTATGAAATAAAAGCTGTCTTTGTTAAAAAGACGTTATGTAATAAAAATTGAATGAATTAAATAAAAATGGCTCAATATTAATTTGGGTTATTATGAATAAATGACTTTAGAAAAACTTTATATTAATAAAGACATTTTAAAAGGAGAATGAAAATATTTCATATAGAGCTTAGATTGACATAACATTCTGTTATTTCATCATTTCATTGTTGGATAACATGATTGTCTAGTATTCCTTCATGTAGTTATTTATTTCATAATGTCTTATTTATTTATTGAATTTTGAATCCTCTTGTGTTCCGTAGGAAGGACAGAAAGTGAATGTGGATTTTTTTAATCTCATAATCCCTAAATAAACGAATCTCAGTCATCTGCGCAAACCAATAAAAAGGAGAGAGGGTCTAAAAATAGTAACAGGGCTGTCATTCACTCTGTTTACTTGGTTTTTGGAATACTTAAGATTCACATTTAAATGTTGCTGCATGGTGGAACAATTGGTAGCACTGTTGCCTAGCAGCAATCAGGTTGCAGGTTTGAATCCCAGCTGCAGCCTTCCTGAGTGGAGTTGGCATGTTCCCCCCAAAGCACGCGTGGGTTTTCTCAGAGTGCTGCGGTTGTTTCCTACG
>SSNQ01000206.1:1815373-1830373 GCA_006942095.1 Nothobranchius kuhntae | reverse complement strand
AGATGGAGGGCGGAGGACATCCTAAGGCGCTCCTCGGGGTCCAGCTCGTTGAACAAGGCCTCGTTACTCGTCTTCAGGTTGTGTCTCCTCAGCTGGTTGGTCCTCTGCTCCCACACCGACATGGACTTCGCAGACCGCTGCTGCTCCTTACTGCAAACACCAGAACAAAGACCATGCGGTTGTAAATACGATGGAGGAAATCTGGTCATTAATCTGATTTATGGGTCTTGTTGGGGTTTGGAATGAACTTCCATCCATAGCTGTTGAAGACTGGGATTAATAATAGAGCCAGGGTTAGGTCTATGGATGTGTCCTATGGTAGAGTTTTCACAGACCATGCAGGAGTTTGTGAGATGGTTAAATGTGTGTAACGCAGAGAGGTGCGATGCCATCTTCTAATCTACGGAGCACAATTAGAGTCAAGTGTGGAAATAAATTAAAAAAATCAAGGAAATCAGCTCTTTTACTTTGGGGTGTTAAAACAATAAAGTCTAGGGGTGACAATGCATAACGTTTGTTGAAAAACTGTCCAAATATGATGAGACACACAAACACGCTCTCAAGATTTCAACTTCAAGCCCTTTCAGGGCGAGTTTCCAACATCTTCTCTACGTGAAAAGCACTCAAGGGCCCAAAATGAATCATCGTCACGTCAAGAAGATCACATCAGGGCTCTAGAACCTTCAAGGACTTCAAGTACCTATAGCCCTGTCGGTGAAGACCCGGTTCACACAGCAGGATTTTACTTCGTCAGACAATTTCAAAGCATGAGAGACCCCACGCAATAAAAAAGTCAAGGATTTAACTGTTTTGGTCCTTCTGTGTGTGGTGTGCAGCTAAAACTCCACACACCTACAGGTCACACGGGAAAACCAGCTTCTGTGACCTCACCTTCAACATGCAGCATGCGCGTTTGGTGCCAGACTTGGGACAAGACAGTCCAACATGTCTTGTGGTCCCAACGCGCTTCTGAGCAGGTCAGAGCGTTCTTACGACACCACGCACAGCAGGGACGTCTCAGAAAACGGTCTTTAGCTCCAAAGCCGTCACGGTATTCAGGTGCGCCCTCAAGATTGTTGAAAGGTGAGAATCGGGTCAAACATCGACATGGGGCGACGGTGGCACAGGAGTTAAGTGCTCACCCCGTAATCGGAAGGTTGCAGGTTCGAGCCCCGCTCAGACTGTCGCTGACGTTGTGTCCTTGGGCAAGACACTTAACCCACGTTGCCTGCTGGTGGTGGTCGGAGGGACCGGTGGTGCCTGTGTACGGCAGCCTCGCCTCTGCCAGTGAGCCCCGGGGCAGCTGTGGCTACGTCGTAGCTCACCATCACCAGGGTGTGAATTGTGTGAATGGACTGATTGTTTTGCAAAGTGCCTTGGGGGGTTCCAGGAATCTAGAAGGAGCTATATCGCATATCGCAGGCCTTTTAACATTTTACTATAATCATATTAGAATGTTGACCGGGCCTCGGTTGCAGGTTGGACCTCACTCAGAAGTCATGAAACAAAAGAACATTTTCAGTGGAAAATGTTGTAAAAGCTAAAGATTAGTCAATAGTAGATCTAGGTTCTACATTAGCAGCTGAAGGCAAATGGTTTTAGGGTTCCTGAGGGTTAGGGTTGGAACGTCCGGGTCACTTTACTGGACTTTTGTGGCGTGTCTCCATTTAATGGGACTGGCCCAAAAGTAACATTTTACAGGCGAAGTCACAGACCGACGAGGACCTGTATTGGGGTACGTACTCAGAAATGGCTCGGTAGTCACTGGGCGGGTCTTGTGCTTAACTCATGCTGATTGGTTGTAACTCAGTGAGAAATGGCAGACGTCATCAAACAACCATCATTGTAAAATTGGAAGAGTTGCTGGTGAAGCGGAATTAAAGGAGTAGAAAATAATCGGTGCTGCTTTAAAATTTTTCGTGAACATCCCACTCTAAAAAAAGCATCGGGAACCCCCCCAATGCCGTAAAACCTGCCGATTTGTGGCCCCTGCTGTAATAAGCCCCTTCTGGTCATTGACTGACACTTTTTACATCACGCAGTCACCCTCCCCAAACCCTGAATGGATGAAATTACGATGTACATTGACAGGTGAAAACTTTTGTGTGATGTCACCCACTGCTTAAATGGCTATGCTATGCTAACGTCTTAGCAAAATCCTGAAAAGTCCAATTTTGTATGGAGGCACAACAGCTGAGAAGGTCAAGCCTTGTGATGTCCCTGCCACCTCCTAGTCAGGCGCGCAGATAGGGTGGGGGACGGGGACAGGGGGGGGATCTGTCCCCCCAGATTCAGATCGACCCCGATCCGTCCCTCGCACTAAGGCCAGCAAGAAAACAAAATCGGAGGTTAAGCGCTAGAAGCTCCTTTTTCCAATTGCATTGAATGCAGCATGACGTAAACAAACACCGACTCCAGAGGAGCCAGAGTGGTTGCTGCTAGGATGCAGGATGAAGCGAAACAGACGAGCAGCGATTACTGCGTATTTAAAAACGACCAACAGTGTAAGTAGGCGGGACCGATCTGTCTGTTTATGTGTGTTGGTTCTAGTTTCAGTACGTTGTTGTCAGTGTTGGGACTTACTCGTTATAAGCGCCAAAGCCTCATTGCTGACTTTAACAAGTCTCATCTACAAACATGATCCCTCATGAAGTTACTACTTTACACCAGAAGATAGTGGAGATGTGGAACCTTCAGGCTGAGCAAAGTTTGGGAGTTTTTAGAGTTTGAAAATCGCCTCCCGCCGAGAGGCTCCCAGTCGGGGAGAGGAGGAGATGGGCGCAGCATGAAGAGCGCAAATATGAGACAAAACGTATAATTGCCGGCAGGTCTGGTCTTTGTTGACTGATCACTTTGTCTGGTCATGACTGACTCTGATTATGAAGCAGAATATTGACTCTGATGAAGAAATTCACTCATCCAGCCGGGACGATGGAGGCTGCTGCAGCATCAGACAGCTGGTGCTGCACGAGAGGTGTGTGGAGTTTACCAGCTCCAGACGTTGGGTTTGATGTTGGTTTAGCCTTCTCTGGGACATGATGATGTAGAAACGATGATAAAACACCGCTAACGTGACAGACGTAGCGACAATGTAAAAAAAAGCCGTGAAAAAAAGAGGCAGATGCCGATGCGTTTGTATGGAAGTCAAGTGTGCCACATAATCATAAAAAAGGTAAAATATTAAATTTTAAAAGAGATTTATGTATTTATATATAAATAAAAACTTTCCAAATATAATGAAAATTTCTAAATAACATAAAAATACGAAGGAACATCTGCTGGTCAGGCTGAAAAGTTTGGGAACCACTGCTCTAAGTGATAAGTGAATATCGTTTGTTATTATATTTTATGTGCAGTTTTTTAGGGTTTTATGTTTTCTGTAAAGATCGGTACGCTGAAAATCATGTAATGTTTTGCATAAAGCATGAGCTTTTGGTTAGTAATTAATTGGGAGAATAACAAATGACTGAATTAAATAGTGGGGCGCCTCTGTCAGTGCGCCCCAGGGCAGCTGTGGCTACATCGTAGCTCATCACCATCAGTGTGTGAATGTGTGTGTGAATGGATGAATGATTCACTGTAGTGTAAATGGTAAATGGCCTGTATTTGATATAGCAACTTCTAGAGTCCTGGAACCCCCCAAGGCACTTTACAACACAATCAGTTACCATTTACACTACAGTGAATCATTCATCCATTCACACACACATTCACACACACATTTACACACTGATGGTGATGAGCTACGATGTAGCCACAGCTGCCCTGGGGCGCACTGACAGAGGCGAGGCTGCCGAGCACAGGCGCCACCGGTCCCTCCGACCACCACCAGCAGGCAACGTGGGTTAAGTGTCTTGCCCAAGGACACAACGACAGCGACAGACTGAGCGGGGCTCGAACCTGCAACCTTCCGATTGCAAGGCGAGCACTTAACTCCTGTGCCACCGTCGCCCTTAAAAGTGTAAAAGTGTAAAGCGCTTTGGAGTCCTTACTCTGAGAGGCGCTATACAAGTGCGGATCATTTATCATTTATAGTGTTGATCAGGCAGAGCTCTGTTGCCGCGCTCCGCTGCACAACGGCTTCAGACACGTATATAAAAGTCAGTTTTTACGTAAACCATTGGATGAAATTACACAAACTGACTGAGCTCTAGTGAAGGCTCTTGCAATAGTTTGTGTATGTGTACGTGTGTGTGTGTGTGTGTGTGTGTGTGTGTGTGTGTGTGTGTGTGTGTGTGTGTGTGTGTGTGTGTGTGTGTGTGTGTGTGTGTGTGTGTGTGTGTTTGGGCAAGGGTACATTGGAACTTTGTCCCCCCCAGATTGAAAATCCTATCTGCGCCCCTGCTCCTAGTGCCAGCACAGCTAATGATAAAAACATCATAAACACAAAGTTAGCAACGCTTTTGATGAAATTCAGGATGATTTTATTTTGTGTGTAAATGAAGCTGACTAAGAAAACATAATTTAGGATCATATTCACACGCAGCGTCTGGTCCAGCCGGCTGGATCCAGACCAGAAGATGCTTAGAAATTAGTTTGATGAAAGAAATGTGATTTTTTCTTTCTTTCTTTTTTGCACAAAAGTAAAAAAAAAAAACCATTTATTAAGTTTGTGTTTTTTTCATGTGGGCGGGAACCACACACTGCAGGTGGACAGTATGGCTCATTTAGATGGTAACTTATGAGACGATGATTCTCTTTTGTTCACCTGTGTTTAAAGAGCTGGCGTGTTGGGGAGCAGTAGACAGTATAACTCCTAAAAGACACACAGAGACAGAAAAGACAGAGGACACAGGACAGGTAACCACACACACAGGAAGGGTTTTCATGCGTGCAGTAAAAGGACAAAAGAAGGATGTGAAACTCAGAGGAAAGGTGTTGGTTTGTGAGGATAAGAAGCAAAACAACTTGTTTCCTTAAACACGTTCAACTCAATTATCAGCCTTCTTCTCTCCTCTGTGACCAGCGGAGAAGGTAGGAGAGTTTAGCGTGACCTCCTAGAGGTCTACGACAACAAGCAGGACTGGAAATGTCAGACTACCTACGCTGACAGCAACATTCGGAGAAACTAAGCTTTTATAAACAAATTACTGACATGAGAGGGCAGAAAGCAGAATTACTGGAGGCACGGATGAGCTGAATCAACAAGGAAGACGATGGTTAAAGGCTGGAAGGAGGCAGCACTGTTTACTGCTATCAGCATATAATTGTGATTTTTTTTAACGCTCCGTCAGGCACAAGCGTGCTTCACTCCGCTAGCAGAGAAGTGCAGGACTACTGATTACTTATCTGGAAGAAAACTAGAAGATGAGGTAGGAAAAGGAGAAGAGTAGGGATTAAAGAGATGACAAAAGGAAGGAAGCAGAGAGGAGAGGAAACACAGAGAGAGAGATAACTCACGGTGACTGAATGCTGATGACGGACGACCTGCGAGACGACAGTGCATCTCGATTTTGCTTTACAAAACTGTACGTGCAGAACAAAAGAAAAAATGAGGCATAAAAGTGAAAGGGACAGCGTATCCACCAACAACCCACAGAGCACCTCTGTGAGGAGGAACACCTTCACACATAATTAAACCGTTCAGGAGTTTCATTCCAAAATGGGAAAAAAGAAAACATTTTAATAGTACAGAAAACCGAAAGACGCAAATGCATGCCTTTATGTGGTTCCATTTAGAGGTACATTTTAGCATTGAGAGAAGAAATATCCTGCCTTCTTACCTGGCAGATAAACTCTACTGAAAACGCTGCTGCATTCACTGAACCTCAGACATTTGAAATCTTACCTTTTACTTTGTCGTTAAAGGTGTGGTTCACTGAAAACCTATTTTTAATGATTATGTCTGATTATAATCCGTCACTTTGATTTTAACCTGCAGGCTGAACATGAAAAGTCTCCTACACCTATCTCCTGCATTAGCTTCTGATAGACAACAGACGGTGAAACTCTAGGATTAGAAAATCCTGACATATCTACGTCACCCTGTCACTAACATTCATGGACTCACCCATCTGGACTCACAAGAGGGAAGCTGTTGTTGGTTTAGCGTCCAGGAAACAGCAGAGAACGTCTCAGCTAGTAGAAGCTAACATTAGCATTAGCAAATCAACCACATAGCAGAACTCCTCCAGGCTTGTTTGTGGAGATAAAACATCAGCATTGCAGAGCAAACAGACAGTGGTAGAGTCATGCTGCTGTTAGCCAATCAGAGGTGAGATGTACAAATATCAGGAAGTAAGAATCCAAATCCTGTCGTCTGAAGCTCTCCTCTGATCTGGAAATTTACCAGATCCTGAAACAGGTGCGTCTGGGCTTTTTGTGCCCCGAGTAGGACCTACAGGCATTCATTCCTACCACTGCAGATGTACTGATAAAACATCAGCTGTTATGCTGTTTTTTAACAGCCAAAAACCATGAATTAAAACTGACTTGGAACCATTTTCTGGGTCGTGATGTTTTATTTTCTCACTAAACCTGAAGATCCTAATGTTGTGTTTGTTGGTGCGTTCAACTGAAGCAGAAAATCAGACCTTGAGGAATCTCCTAACTGAGCTGGTTTGTGACGGAGGACTTACAACATGCTGGTACCCGGTGTGATGAACCTCACTTAGTCAATCTGATACTCAGCGTTAACATCTGGGCCAGTTTAACCCACAACAGGTGAAAAGACTGAGCTTGAAAGGTGTCAAATTTACAGATGAGGAAATTCAAGAGACTAGAAAAAATTGATTCTTACACCCACAGATGTCTTGTGTGAATCTGATCTAAACCTGTAAGTTTGGTGTAAATCTGATCTAAACCTTTACGTTTGGTGTAAATCTGATCTAAACCTTTACGTTTGGTGTAAATCTGATCTAAACCTTTACGTTTGGTGTAAATCTGACCTAAACCTTTACGTTTGGTGTAAATCTGATCTATACCTTTACGTTTGGTGTAAATCTGATCTATACCTTTACGTTTGGTGTAAATGTGATCTAAACTTTTACGTTTGGTGTAAATCTGATCTATACCTTTACGTTTGGTGTAAATCTGATCTATACCTTTACGTTTGGTGTAAATGTGATCTAAACCTTTACGTTTGGTGTAAATCTGATCTATACCTTTACGTTTGGTGTAAATGTGATCTAAACCTTTACGTTTGGTGTAAATGTGATCTAAACCTTTACGTTTGGCGTAAATGTGATCTAAACCTTTACGTTTGGTGTAAATGTGATCTAAACCTTTACGTTTGGTGTAAATCTGATCTAAACCTTTACGTTTGGCGTAAATGTGATCTAAACCTTTACGTTTTGTGTAAATGTGATCTAAACCTTTACGTTTGGCGTAAATGTGATCTAAACCTTTACGTTTGGTGTAGATCTGATCTAAACCTTAACGTTTGGTGTAAATCTGATCTAAACCTTTATGTTTGGTGAAAATCTGATCTAAACCTTTACGTTTGGTGTAAATCTGATCTAAACCTTTACGTTTGGTGTAAATGTGATCTAAACCTTTACGTTTGGTGTAGATCTGATCTAAACCTTTACGTTTGGTGTAGATCTGATCTAAACCTTTACGTTTGGTGTAAATCTGATCTAAACCTTTACGTTTGGTGTAAATCTGATCTAAACCTTTACGTTTGGTGTAAATGTGATCTAAACCTTTACGTTTGGTGTAGATCTGATCTAAACCTTTACGTTTGGTGTAGATCTGATCTAAACCTTTACGTTTGGCGTAAATGTGATCTAAACCTTTACGTTTGGCGTAAATGTGATCTAAACCTTTACGTTTGGTGTAAATGTGATCTAAACCTTTAAGTTTGGTGTAAATCTGATCTAAACCTTTACGTTTGGTGTAGATCTGATCTAAACGTTTACGTTTGGCGTAAATGTGATCTAAACCTTTACGTTTGGCGTAAATGTGATCTAAACCTGTAAGTTTGGTGTAAATCTGATCTAAACCTTTACGTTTGGTGTAAATCTGATCTAAACCTTTACATTTGGTGTAAATCTGATCTAAACCTTTACGTTTGGTGTAAATCTGACCTAGACCTTTACGTTTGGTGTAAATCTGATCTAAACCTTTACGTTTGGTGTAAATCTGATCTAAACCTTTACATTTGGTGTAAATCTGATCTAAACCTTTACGTTTGGTGTAAATCTGACCTAAACCTTTACGTTTGGTGTAAATGTGATCTATACCTTTACGTTTGGTGTAAATCTGATCTAAACCTTTACGTTTGGTGTAAATCTGATCTAAACCTTTACGTTTGGTGTAAATGTGATCTACACCTTTACGTTTGGTGTAAATCTGATCTAAACCTTTACGTTTGGTGTAAATCTGATCTAAACCTTTACGTTTGGTGTAAATGTGATCTAAACTTTTACGTTTGGTGTAAATCTGATCTAAACCTTTACGTTTAGCGTAAATCTGATCTAAACCTTTACGTTTGGTGTAAATCTGATCTAAACCTTTACGTTTGGTGTAAATCTGATCTAAACCTTTACGTTTGGTGTAAATGTGATCTAAACCTTTACGTTTGGTGTAAATGTGATCTAAACCTTTACGTTTAGTGTAAATGTGATCTAAACCTTTACGCTTGGTGTAAATCTGATCTAAACATTTACGTTTGGTGTAAATGTGATCTAAACCTGTACGTTTGGTGTAAATGTGATCTAAACCTTTACGTTTGGCGTAAATGTGATCTAAACCTTTACGTTAGGTGTAAATGTGATCTAAACCTTTACGTTTGGTGTAAATGTGATCTAAACCTTTACGTTTGGCGTAAATCTGATCTAAACCTTTACGTTTGGTGTAGATCTGATCTAAACGTTTACGTTTGGCGTAAATGTGATCTAAACCTTTACGTTTGGTGTAAATGTGATCTAAACCTTTACGTTTGGTGTAAATCTGATCTAAACCTTTACGTTTGGTGTAAATGTGATCTAAACCTTTACGTTTGGTGTAAACCTGATCTAACCCTTTACGTTTGGTGTAAACCTGATCTACCCCTTTACGTTTGGCGTAAATCTGATCTAAACCTTTACGTTTGGCATATTGTAAACATTTCAGAACTGCAGTAAATGGTTGAACTATTTGTCATAATATCAGGAAATCCTTGCTAAAGCTCCTGACTCCCTCTCTACAGAAAACATCAACAGTGAGATCATCATCATCATCATCCTGTTTCTAATTGATATGATTGTTATTAATTTACCTATTTAAATGTTAGGTAGCTTCTACTAGTTGCTCAGCTGTTTCCTGGATCCTAAACCCTGTCACAAGCCAGTGTGAGGCCATGAATGTTAGTTTTGAAGTGTGATGTAGATCCGACTGCAATCCCAGAGTTTTACCATCTATTTTCTTTGTGCTAAAGCAGGAAATAGGGGTAGAAGACTGTTTTCACATTCAGCCTGCATGTGAAACTGAGAGTCAAAATTAACAAGTAAATAACTGTTTACTTGGTCATTAATCTAAGAACAGAGTTATTTAACAGAAAATGGAGATGTTTTTAACACAAACCACCAAATGTCGTTGGAAACACCTTTAAAATGTAAAAATTCCTAATTCTAAGGTCCTCATTTTGATCTGGAACATTTCTGCACATTATCTGCAAGTTAAGTTGTTATGTTAGTGACTTTATTTTACTTTAGATTAGACTATATTATATCTAAATTTAGGCAAATTAATAAAATAGCTCCTGGTTTTGTTTCATATGGTTCATTTTCCCACCTCCAGAATTAAAATGGTTATTTTGAAAAGAAACCCAGAGTTTTTCTTCACACAACATACAAATCACATTTCAGAATAGACAACAACAACAACAACAATCCGGTTTGGGAAGTTTCCACAGCTCCGATAAGCGGCTACAGTCTGAATGAACATTGTTTCACGCAGACAGATTTTAGTTTGAATGGACGAAAAATATCACCTGAAATGTGCAGCTTGAGATTACGGTTGAAATAAAGTTCCTTATTTACAAAGATCCACGAGTCTTCAGGTTGGATTTTCATCATTATTGTGATTCATTTGTTCATAATAAATAAGAAAATCCAGAAAAATGAAAATGACTGAATGTTTAGCCTGTTAATGTTTAACAGCTGCTGTCATAAAACACCTCTGAGCTACCGACTGAACATTTCACTTATTATTATTATACATGATTTTAGTAAATTTTTATTAACAGTTGCTAAACCCAAATCAGGCGGATGCATGGCTGATCTTGGAGTTAATAACTAAAAACAAAAAAATAATACAGAAACTTTCTCTGCAGAACTCAAAGCTGCATATTAAAAAATAATAATACGCTTTTTAAAATAACAAGAACCCATTAGTTTTAAATTAAATCTGATTTTGAAGCATATGAAAGAGCTCCAGCGGAATGGGCAGGACAAAAATTAAAAAAGAATAGGAAAAGGAAAAAAGAAGCTTCCTAATTGCCTGTAGTTGTGAGGAAGATCAATAGTCGGGTGTAAAAGTACATCTCGACACAACGAAGCAGACTCCTAATGAGGAGAGGAAAGACACAAACCAAGCACAGAACAGGTTCCTGACCCGAAGGAGGAGAAAACCCACAGAACCGGGCCGTGCCGGTACGGGACTCATGGAAACTTACGCAGCAATGGAGATGTTGGCAGCAGACATCGGGCTGACTTCTTTCACCTCCAAAGCTTTCTGCATTGCCAGCTTCTTATTGGCTGCCTCCTCCTGCTCCTCTTCATCCTTCAGCCAATCACAATTGGGAGAATATTAATAAATTGTTTGGTGTGATAAAGCAGGATTTGCTCGGAGGAGACTTTTTGCAAACACAGTGAGACCTTCACAACCCGTTTGCACAAAAGTATGTTTCACAAATAAGCCAGCATGTATCTTAATTTATTTATTTATTTATTTTTGCCATTCATCCTGAATCACAATGCTTGGAACATCAAATCCTCTTTCTAAGATAAGATCCCAGCAGGGGAATATCCCACATCTGCAAATGGACCACCAGGAAAACCAAGTCAAACAGAAAGTTCCCTCATTTTTTCAACACATGTGCAGAGCTCTGGTTTAAGTGAATGCCTTGTGAGTCAATCTCTGTGTAAACAAAGTGAGCCGGACCAGAGGAGAGCAGAACACGACAGGATTTGGACATCTCTCCTCTGATTGGCTAACAGCAACACGACTCTACCACTGACCGTCTGTTCTGCAACGTTGATGTTTTATCTCCACCTGTAAAGCTTGGTTTATGCTTGACGCGTCCGCGAGGTCCGCACGGCTCCGCACGGCGAAATTGCGTCATTTTAACAACCACGCCCCTCCGCCGCGCCTCCGCATGGCCCAAAATTTCCGCACCGCACACTTAGGAAATTTTCTAACCACGCGGACAGTCGGATGCGGAAAAACATGGCGGACTGGCAAGAACTAGTATGGCAGAGGTTGGTAAATACAGACATTTGTATGATTCAGCTCTCAGAGATCACCGTGATCAACATGTAGTTAATAATTCTTGGAGAGAAATAACTCGCACTGTCGGAAAAGACGAGGACGCTGTTAAAAATGCTGGAATGCCATGTTGTAAACAACAGTAATTTTTACTTCTACTATGGTGTAGTGTTGGATGCATGCCGTAGAGCTCCATGCTGCCCCCTACAGTTTGGGAGAATATTGGCTCACCGCAGAGACAAGCCGCATGAACCATAAACGCTGCAAGTTGTGAAGCGTGTTCCATCCGCGAGCCGCATCACCAAGCGGAAAGTGAATGCGTCAAGCATAAACCAAGCTTGACACCAGCATGGAGGAGTTCAGCTGTGTGGTGTGTTTAATCCATAACTGTTCTGCTGAGTTTGTATCTGTAGTCCACAGCATTTATAATAAGAACTGAGACTTTTGTGTTAACCAAATCGTATCCACATCTTTACAACATTAAACTAAAATGCATACAAGGATAATTTTAGTTTGGGAGAATCTTTCACCACTCTAGGAATGTTCTTTCTTTGTATTTTGATGTCTTTAATATGCTCTCACCACCTAGTGGCGCTGTTGAGTGATGCATTACATAATTGTTATAGGGATCCTTTAATAAAAAGATACAAAATACGTGATTCACACAAATGTCCAGTGGGACCGAAGCAAGGCCTGGAGACCCAGAAAGGCAATCTTCAAACCTACGCAGGTGTTTTGGAACATTTTGTTTACCAAGCATCACATTTAAGTGAAATACGATCTTCCTTTAAATTAAACTGGAAAAGAGATGAAACCCACCTTAGTCAGCTCCTGGGCATTAGCAAGGTTATCAACGGCAATGGCCAAGAAGACATTCAGGAGGGTGTCTAAGAAACAACGTTCAGAATGGAAAACGTGATGATGTTTTCAATCTGTCCCTCACAAAGCAGGTCCAGAAGATCCACCAGCTCTGAGGAAGCGGAATAACGGGTTTTATGGTAAATCCATACAATCCATGTTTAACCATATTTAGCATCAATAGCTTGAAGGAGCAGTGTGTTAGGGTTCTGACTGGACCCTGATGATGTCATACATTAGCGGCTGTGGTTGGGGTCATCGTCTTGTTTTATGACCCAATCTGGCCCAATCAGGAACTCTGGTTCCCAGATGAGTCCGTGCTGGACTCAGTGCATCCTGTGGCTACAGAGCCAGCCCACACCATTAGCCCTCCACCACCGTGCTGACAGCTGGCAGCAGCTGCTGGTGCTGTTACGCTGATTTAGGGTTATTCCAAAAGTGCAGCTTTGCATTATGGGTAACTTTATAAGATAAGCTCTAATAGGAGAAGAAGTGTTCTGCACCTCTTCCAAACAACACATTCTTGTTTTTCTTCTTCTCTAACTGTCCTGTTACAGCCTTTACCCTTTAACCTGTTAACAACCAAAACCTACTGGTTGTGGTTGTTAACAGGTTAAAGGTCAAAGGTGACAGATCATCTGCTGCTGTGGCCCCCAGACTCTGGACCTCTCTCCTCCTGAGCCTGAGATCAGTGGACTCAGTGGTCTCCTTTAAAAAGCAGCTGAAGACTCACCTGTTCAGACTGACTTTTACGTGACCTTCGTCACCTCCCTCTCCTTATTCTGCTCTTATACCGCCTTTTCCGGGATCCATTGATTTCCCTCTTTCCTCTTAATTGTCTCTCTCCCATTCCTTACCCATCCATCCCATTCCTGACATTTTTGTAATCACAATTTTTATTTTTTCTCCTTTTAAATATATTTTAATCATTTTTAAATCATTTTAATCTGTAATTAAATTTTTTTTGTTTTATGAGAAACACCTTTTGATTGTCTTGAGACCAATGGAGGCCCTTTTGCATCACTTCTCTGACCACTGACCTTTGACCTTGAGGTGAACCTGCTGGAACATCTACTCCTGGGAAGCTCAGCAGCTGTTTTTAAATGTTTTCAACTGGACTCAAATGACCTTTAATCCCTCCCCAAACTGATGGGCAGCAGCCGTTGCTCCCCTGAGGTCATTACTGATGTTAACATAAGCCTGTAGGCTCCAGACCTCCTGCCCCTTTGTTGTGCTTTTCTACACGAGTTTGGAGTTGAATCCTTTCAGAAACTGATCACCCTAGACAAGAACCAAGGTGGACTTTCTTTTCCCTACGAATGTGTTGTCTCCACCTCTGCAGGTTAATGGTAACATGAGAGGATACAGTTTCCAAACAGCGTGAGAACGATGAAGTAGATGGAGGAGAACATCCCACGTCGAACTCCACCCTGCGACTCGATGCCGTGGTACATCACAGCGTTCCAGTCCTCACCAGTCAGAATCTGAACAAAGACAGAGGAGTCGGCCTAACGCTGAGGGACACAACAGGTCCTCTTCGCACAGACTGACTCGATTACGTTACCGAGTGATGAGCACAGACTAAATGAGGGTTAATTGCAGGCCTGCTCATTTCTCTATCATTAAAAATTAAGATAAGGCCTCTTTTGTTCTCCCACATGTGTGTAAAATATAAGAAGCAGATGTCGTTCTACCTGGAACACCGTCAGGATGGCTGCAGGAAAGGTGTCAAAGTTTGTCGTTGGTGTTTCATCTTCAAAGTTAAATCTGGAAAAGTCCGAATAACAATATTAGAAAAGAAGAATAAAACATGTGAATGGAAAAAACTTCAGTTCTGATGTGCAGTCCAACTACAGTCTCATTCATGAGTCTCTCGTTGTTGCACAGCTTCCCCAGTCATCCTCAGGTTCTGCAGGTTTCCATGGCGATGCTGGTTAAGCTCTAGAGCCACATTTATGGAATGAGAATCAAAAACAACAAACTGACCCTGAAGCTTTTCTGTCCACCTTTGATGCTCCTAGTTTCCTTTCCTTTTTCCTGCATCCTTCCTCTGACTACCGTCTCTCCTTCCACTCGTCCATCTGCAGGGATTAGCAGCGGTGGTGCACCCGCGGCTGTCTGCCGTGTGTTTGGACCTCTATTCGCTCTGATAATGGGGATTGGGAACATGCAGCCCGGTTTTCAGGAATCGTTCATTAACTCCATCCTGAAACCGGGAATCACGTGACGCCTAATTCTCCACAAGTTCCTCCAGCTTCACTTCATCTAATCCCGACAACAACAGCAGCTCGTTTCTATTATAAACAGTTTGTGGAAGAAAGTTGCTTCTCTTACGGCGCATAGCTAGATTAACAACACCCTGCAAAGAAAGACAAGTTGCATCAGATGTCTGAAGTATTTTTTTGTCTGAAAGCTGAAGAGAAAAACAGACTTTGGCTCCGACTGGACTTTAAAGTTTCTGCAGGGATCCCAGAGGGATTGAATCGCCCGTCTCACTGTGCAAACGTTAAACAGGACTCTATCAAAGCGTGTAAATAAAAACAGAGACAAGATAACTGCTGGTCATCAGGCGCCCATCAGCTGTGAAGGCAGGTTGCCACGGTGATGGAAGAAGCAGAATAGTGTCCAACAAACTGAAAATTTACAAAGATGTTTCCTCGGATAGTTGCTGTTCGTAGAAATGTGTGAACTTTAAGGAAAGGGTTCAAGCAGACATCAGGAAAGACGATGAAG
>SSNQ01000206.1:1784983-1804088 GCA_006942095.1 Nothobranchius kuhntae | reverse complement strand
TGTGTGTGTGTTTGTGTGTGTGTGTGTGTGTGTGTGTGTGTGTGTGTGTGTGTGTGTGTGTGTGTGTGTGTGTGTGTGTGTGTGTGTGTGTGTGTGTGTCTGCTCTGTCTTCTCGATCCCCAGTGAGTCATGGAGGATGGCTGCTTATACTGAGCCAGGATTCTCTGGAGGTTTCTTCCTGTTAAAAGGGAGTTTTCCTCTCCACTGTCGCTGCATGCTTGCTTAGTATGAGGATTGCTGTATAGTCACTGACACTAGTCAGTGACTTGATGCAATTTGCTGGGTTCCTTATATAGGAAACATTATTTCTGATTGGCTTAATGAACTGTGAATTGGAATGTTTATTATGTGAAGTGCCTTGAGACGACTCTTGCCGTGATTTGGCGCTTTATAAATAAACTTGAATTGAATTGAATTGAATTGAAAAATTTTGTGTGAAGAATCGTGATGCATTTCAGACTCAAATCGAATCGTGAGGCAGATGCACGCCACTAGTGATCATCCTGAGAGTTTTAGCTGAAGACAGCTGGACGTTTTTGGATATGTTGGAGACATTTAGCCTCTCATCCCAGAGGCTGCTTCCAGACTTTGGTTGTGGTCAGAAACAAACACACTGGTTGTGCTGCAAGTCGTCTTCTTTTTGTCTCCAAAACATGTTTGTGTCTAAATGAAGGTGATGTTGTTGTTCATAGAGTTAAAATTCATGTTGAAGTTAAGATTATTTCATCCAGTAGGACCTGTGGCTAGCTGGCTCGTGTAAAACATGTCATGTCTTCAAAGAATCGGAATCGGGAATCGATAGGAACCGGAATCGAAATGAGGAATTGGAATTGGAATCGGAATCGTTCAAAATCAAACGATGCCTAACCCTACTCACTCAACACTCACCCTCCCCTCGGGCATCTTCACTGCCAGAACCGCAAACCCGCGATGCCGGAGAAAACAAGGGAGTGCTAAACAAGTTTCAGCAATCAGCTCAGTGGACTAGCGGTAGAGCGTCCGCCCTGGGACTGGGAGATCGAGGTTCGATTCCCAGTCAGGTCATACCAAAGACTTCAAAAATGGGACCCAACGCCTCCCTGCTTGACACTCAGCTTGAAGGGGTTGAACTGGGGGGGGTGTTAAACCACCAAATAGTTCCCGAGCCCAGCCACAGCTGCAGCTCACCGCTCCCCTCCATGGGGATGGGTCAGCTACGGACATGAAGTTCACCAGTGTGTGATGATGCCTGTGGGGCTTTAACTTTTAAACAAGAGAGTGTCAAACACAAGTTTCCATTTTTTATATCCAAACGTCTTCTGCTGTCTTCTTTTTGGGGACTCTGGTAGTTTGTTCTAAAGCAGAAGTGGTAGCAGCCGGCTGTTTCTCCTTCTCTGATACTACTGAGCAGAAAACCTCTCACCAGTGGTGTTCTGGTGCTAAATACGTGAGTGGAGGACCCAGGGCGGTCCGAAACGTGTTACTGGTGGAGAATTTTAGACAAATGGGAGAGAACCACTTCATTCATTTTTATCTTTTTTTTTCACAAAAAAAAGTCTCAATCTGGATTAAACTGAGCAAACAGGCAGGAGCCTCCTATTGGATAATTACTGCAGGGCGGATGGCTTTGAGCTGCAGCAAGTTATTTAACCCAGCTGGTGCAGTGAGCTCTTAGTTCAACCAGGTGGAAAGACACGTCTGGTGGTCATGGAGAAGATGTTAGTCTGTGTGAGAAGTGTCAGATCATCAGTACGCAATAAAGTACTGTTTTATTTACTCTCCTGTTAGCAGTCATTCCTATTTGAGGTCATTTCTACAAATTTCCAGTGAAATCTAAACAATTCCAGCTGGGATTGAGAATTTCTGCCCAGTGTGACACCCAACAGTCCCTAAGACGAGACCTTCTTCTTTAAAAGCCAATCAATATAAGTTAAATGGATCAATGTGGGATGTAACCTGAGTTTTTGGTACCGTGTGTTAAACATGAAGAGAAATCCTTCTAAAACAACATGAATAACAGAACTCCCCAGGGTTAGAAACCACAGCCTGCAGCAACTCACCCCGAAGTCGAAGCAGTTGAAGGACGAGTGGAAGTAATTCCTCCCTCCGAGGCCGTACATCTTCAGCGTCATCTCCGTCAGAAACAAGCCCAGAAACACAAACTCTGCGGTGTCTGGTTCACGAGACAAACAGATCAGGCTGGTGAGGAAACATGAGCGCTTCTACGTGGTTTTAACGCGTGGACGTCACTCACAGAGAGCTGTTGTAAGCCACTCCGGTTGGTCGTAATGAACCATGGCCACACACAGGGTGTTGAGGCCCACCACGCATAGAACGATCCAGTAGAAACTTTGGGCTTTCACCATTCGGCGGATGAAGAACCGGAACCGCTTCTCTTTACGGCGAAAGTAGGAGGAGCTGTCCATCTTCCCACCGCTTTTCACACTGGCCCGACCGAACGGAGAGCCGGGGGGGGCTGAAAACCACGACAAGTCAAGTAGACCAACTCACAACTTACCTTCTGCTGTCCTGTCTCTTCATTTTGTATAAAACCCAAAGTATTTATTGTTTACATCTCCCCAAGGAACAGTTTGGCCTCATTCTGAGTTTTTTTAGAGAGTAACATGTTTACAGCAAAACTAACTGACAGAAACCGACATGGGGCGTAAAAACAAGCGTAACATCCCCTGAACACTTGTAATTTACTTGCAGCTGTTTATAAAGAATAAAAATAAGTTACAATAATACCAACTCATTACGAATATTAAGTGTGAACGAAGCGAGACGAGAGCTGAAGTCACTTTGATTCCCTCAGGTATGAATTTTACAGAAAACACCCAACAAACGAGTCAAACTGGGTTTTTAAAACGAGGAAAGCGAATTAGTTTTGATTCATGTTGTTTTTCTAATCCACATCATAAGTTTCTTGTTTGTTATTTTTATTGTCTAATTTGAAGGCGTGAGGCTTCAGCACTCGGAGTCGGTTTGTTTCCTGTTTCTAATAATTAACTAATAAATGTCAGCGACGGCGAGGAAGCTGCAGAAAACAGGTCGTCACCAGTGCTTTCACTCTGAAGGGTCACCTGCTGCTGGACTCAGAGGAGTAAAACGAGAGATTTACCGACAGACGACAGGTCAGCAAAGCGATCTTCACCCTCTTCTGCACCGATCAGCTCATTTTTACCTTTCTTGATCTTCCCTCTCTTCAGAACTGCAAAGTGAAAAAAATGAAAATCAAGTAAAACAGGAATTAAGAAAAAATCTCGGGACACGTAAAAGATAACTAACAGCTAAAAGCAAAGCTTCTTGTGTGTGTGCGTGCGTGCGTGCGTGTGTGTGTGTGTGTGTGTGTGCGTGTGTGTGTGTTGTCAGCGTGGATACGTTTGAATACGCCTCCACACAGATGGAAACGGCCGTTTTAAAGGAAAGGAGTTCTGCAGAACCGATCCCAGGAAGAGTCGGGTCTGGCGTTGCATTTATCTGAGAGGGGGACTCGTGGTGTGAAAAACGTCACATCAGCACGTTCTGACGTACAAAAGAACTGAGCAGCATTTTAAAGGAGCGCCGGCTTCCTGCGGTGGACGGACGCAGCTTCACCTGACAGGTTTTGTTTCCTCTTGTACCACGCTCCGTCCAGCGGCGATTTCTCCTCAGCAATCTCATCCTCCTCCTCCAGCAGCACCTCCTCTGCAGCACAAGACAGCAAGAAGACACTTTACATTAACTGTGACACAGACGGCATGAGCTTTAATAAGTCCGACTGGACTTTCACCTGCTTTGCAGATCCACTCCAAGTATCCGGTGAGCTCTCTCTCAATCTGCTGCTGCCGGCGAAGCTTCAGGAACTCCTGCCTTTTCTCCACCCGCTCTCGCTCTTTGGCAAATTCTCTGGCAGGGATGCATGAAAACACGGGCTTCATTAAAATGTTTGGACTGAGGAACACTTATGAAGAGGATGAGTGCGCTTGTACCGGTAAAACAATAAAAACAAAGCTTCTCCTTCAGCAGAGAGCTTCTCGTGACCTCCCGACTCGTGCTCCACAAGCACGTGTTTGCTTTCAAAACCGTGAGACAAAGGGCTGCGAGTCCCTGCAGGTGAACAGAGGCTCTCTGCGACCGCAGACACAACGAGAGGGACGGACATCAGATCCAGTGTGTGATGTTAAAGCCGCAGAGCAGCGGCCGATCACAATTAGAGGAGGAAAGTCACTCGAGCTACTGAAGTTCACTCGTTTAAAAACTGTGACTGGAGGCCAGAAGCGAAGCCACACGCTGAAACTAACGTAGAAGCACATTATTCTCCTTAGAAATGATCAGATCATTGTCTCTTCATGCCTTCCTTTTAACCACCAGACCTGGTCAATAGTTGTCCACAGCTTCTGGAGGTGTGCTTGGCTGCTTTTTCTCTGGTTTTACTACCTGATCAGGTCTTAAAGTGGACACGTTATTATTTTTAAACAAGTTGTAATAGTTCTTTGGTGGATACAGAACATGCTGATGACACACTTAACTCAGTCCCTCCCACATAAAGCCATCTCAGCAGTCTGACTTGTTGACAGTTTTAGTATCTTCCAGAATGAGCCGCTTTAGTTTCTGCTGGCTACGCCCACCCATCACCTGAGGGGTGAGGAGTTTGGAGATCCAGGAGGGGCTCAGAGTAGAGCCGCTGCTTCTCTAGCATTGAGAATTAATGGGGATTTATATGCTAATTTCCCCTATTGTGACATCACAATGAGGGAGATTTTAAAAGCAGCTCATTTTAGTAAAGTTATTCCTGAAACCAAACAGAAAACGGATGAATGGGTTTTATTCGCATTTGGAGAGTTTATAGAAGTATATGGCAACACAAAAGGAAGCAAAAAGTAAGTTTTGAATAATATGATAACTATGCACCCTGGGGCGCACTGACAGAGGCGAGGCTGCCAAACACAGGCGCCATCGGTCCCTCCGACCACCACCAACCAGCAGGCAAGGCGGGTTAAGTGTCTTGCCCAAGGACACAACAGCAGAATTCTCTGCCGGGAGCCAGGTTCGATCCTACAACCTTCCGATTACTGGAAAACCTCCTGAGCTACTGCTGTCCCAGGAGGGATAACTCAGGACTTCAGCACACTGGTGTTCTCTCAAAAAGTGATTCTCTTGCCCGTTATATTTGTGTTTGATCCGCCTCCTGGAGGTCTGGATCGCGGTGAAAGTGGAGATCAGCAAACCTACTCTTCTGTTCAGTACCAGCGCTTTCTCTGTAGATGAAGACAACATGTTTTACTACCCTCTCATGTCATCGAGCTTCTCTTTCCACTGACCCCAACGACCCCAGGAGGGAGGAGCGGGTGTTTGATTTGTGATCTAGCTCGCATGAATCAGGCTGTCTCCAATTTAAAAGCTTAGCCATTGTTTGAACTGAGGTTCTGAGAAACACACACACACACACACACACACACACACGCACACAAACACACACACACGTATGCACAAAACACACACACACACGCACACGTATGCACAAAACACACACACACACGCACATGTACGCACAAAACACACACACACACGCACAAAACACACACACGCACATGTACGCACACAAACACACACACACACACGCACAAAACACACACACGCACCACAAAACACACACACACACACATGTACGCACAAAACACACACACATGCACGCGCACATGTACGCACAAAACACACACACACGCACGCACAAAACACACACGCACACGTATGCACAAAACACAAACACACACACACACGCACACAAACACACACGCACCACACACACACGCACGCGCACAAAACACACACACATGCACGCACATGTACGCACAAAACACCACACACACAAACACACACACACGCACGCACAAAACACACACACGCACACGTATGCACAAAACACACACACACACGCACATGTACGCACAAAACACACACACACGCACGCACAAAACACACACGCACACGTATGCACAAAACACAAACACACACACACACGCACACGTACGCACAAAACACACACACGCACGCACAAAACACACACACGCACATGTACGCCACACGTATGCACAAAACACACACACACACGCACATGTACGCACAAAACACACACACACGCACGCACAAAACACACACACGCACATGTACGCACACAAACACACACACACACGCACGCACAAAACACACACGCACACGTATGCACAAAACACAAACACACACATACACGCACACGTATGCACAAAACACACACACACACGCACACGCGCACATGTACGCACACAAACACACTCGCACATGTACGCACAAAACACACACACACACATGCACATGTACGCACAAAACACACACACACGCACATGTATGCACAAAACACACACACACGCACATGTACGCACAAAACACACACACACGCACGCACAAAACACACACGCACACGTATGCACAAAACACAAACACACACACACACGCACACGTATGCACAAAACACACACACACACACACGCACAAAACACACACGCACACGTATGCACAAAACACAAACACACACACACACGCACACAAACACACACGCACACGTATGCACAAAACCATGTATGCACAAAACACACACACACGCACGCACAAAACACACACACGCACATGTAAGCACACAAACACACACACACGCACGCACAAAACACACACACGCACTCGTAAGCACAAAACACACACACACACACGCACATGTACGCACAAAACACACTCGCACATGTACGCACAAAACACACACACACATGCACATGTACGCACAAAACACACACACACGCACAACACACACCCACCACGTATGCACAAAACACACACACACACGCGCACAAAACACACACACGCACATGTAC
Organism: Nothobranchius kuhntae; assembly: GCA_006942095.1. Taxonomy (NCBI): domain Eukaryota; kingdom Metazoa; phylum Chordata; class Actinopteri; order Cyprinodontiformes; family Nothobranchiidae; genus Nothobranchius; species Nothobranchius kuhntae. Next base: position 1,797,225 of record SSNQ01000206.1, on the reverse strand, counting down.
GCACAAAACACACACACACGCACGCACAAAACACACACACGCACATGTACGCACACAAACACACACACACGCACGCACAAAACACACACACGCACANCTCCGGGTCGGGGGAGAGGTCCTACCTCAAGTGGAGGAGTTTAAGTATCTCGGGGTCTTGTTCACGAGTGAGGGTAGGAGGAATCGGGAGATCGACAGGCGAATTGGTTCGGCGTCTGCAGTGATGCGGACGCTGAGCCGATCTGTTGTGGGGAAGAGGGAGCTGAGCCAGAAAGCCAGGCTCTCGATTTACCGGTCGATCTACGTCCCAATCCTCACCTATGGTCATGAGCTTTGGGTAATGACCGAAAGAACGAGATCGCGGATACAAGCGGCCGAAATGAGTTTCCTCCGTAGGGTGGCCGGGCTCAGCCTTAGAGATAGGGTGAGGAGCTCGGACATTCGGGAGGGACTCGGAGTAGAACCGCTGCTCCTCCGGATCGAAAGGAGCCAGTTGAGGTGGTTTGGGCATCTGGTCAGGATGCCTCCTGGACGCCTCCCCGGTGAGGTGTTTCGGGCATGTCCTGCCGGCAGAAGGCCCCCGGGTCGACCCAGGACACGCTGGAGAGGTTACATCTCCAATCTGGTCCGGGAACGCCTTGGGGTCCTGCCGGAGGAGCTGGTGGACAAGGCCGGGGAGAGGACGGCCTGGAGCTCCCTAGTTGGGATGCTGCCCCCGCGACCCGGACCCGGATAAGCGGAGGAAGACGAGAGACGACGAGGGTTCTGAGAAACACACACACAAACACACACACACGCACACAAACACACACACACGCACACGTATGCACAAAACACACACACACACACGCACATGTACGCACAAAACACACACACACGCACATGTACGCCAAAACACACACACACGCACGCACAAAACACACACACGCACATGTACGCACACAAACACACACACACACACGCACATGTACGCACAAAACACACACACACGCACGCACAAAACGCACACACGCACACGTATGCACAAAACACACACACGCACACGCACATGTACGCGCAAAACACACACACGCACATGTACGCACACAAACACACACACACACACGCACATGTACGCACAAAACACACACACGCATGCACAAAACACACACACGCACATGTACGCACAAAACACACACACACGCACGCACAAAACACACACGCACACGTATGCACAAAACACAAACACACACACACACGCACACAAACACACACGCACACGTATGCACAAAACACACACACACACGCACATGTACGCACAAAACACACACACACGCACATGTACGCACAAAACACACACACACATGCACATGTACGCACAAAACACACACACACGCACGCACAAAACACACACACACGCACATGTACGCACACAAACACACTCGCACATGTACGCACAAAACACACACACACATGCACGCACAAAACACACACGCACACGTATGCACAAAACACGCACACACACGCACACGTACGCACAAAACACACACACACACACACACGCACGCACAAAACACACACACGCACACGTATGCACAAAACACACACACACGCACGCAAAAAACACACACACGCACACGTATGCACAAAACACACACACACGCACATGTACGCACAAAACACACACACACACGCACACGTATGCACAAAACACACACACACACACATGTACGCACAAAACACACACACACGCACGCACAAAACACACACACGCACATGTACGCACACAAACACACACACACGCACGCACAAAACACACACACGCACATGTATGCACAAAACACACACACACACACATGTACGCACAAAACACACACACACACGCACACGTATGCACAAAACACACACACACGCACATGTACGCACAAAACACACACACGCACGCACAAAACACACACACGCACATGTACGCACACAAACACACACACACGCACGCACAAAACACACACACGCACGCACACGCACGCACAAAACACACACACGCACGCACAAAACACACACACACACGCACATGTACGCACACAAACACACACGCACACGTATGCACAAAACACACACACACATGCACATGTACGCACAAAACACACACACACGCACGCACAAAACACACACACGCACATGTACGCACACAAACACACACACACGCACGCACAAAACACACACACGCACACGTATGCACAAAACACACACACACACGCACATGTACGCACAAAACACACACACACGCACGCACAAAACACACACACACGCACATGTACGCACACAAACACACTCGCACATGTACGCACAAAACACACACACACGCACGCGCACATGTACGCACAAAACACACACACATGCACATGTACGCACACAACACACACGCACACGTATGCACAAAACACACAAACACACACACACGCACGCACAAAACACACACACGCACACGTATGCACAAAACACAAACACACACACACACGCACACAAACACACACGCACACGTATGCACAAAACACACACACACACGCACACGTATGCACAAAACACACACACACACGCACATGTACGCACAAAACACACACACACGCACGCACAAAACACACACACGCACACGTATGCACAAAACACAAACACACACACACACGCACACAAACACACACGCACACGTATGCACAAAACACACACACACACGCACATGTACGCACAAAACACACACACACACGCACATGTACGCACAAAACACACATACGCACGCACAAAACACACACACACACGCACATGTACGCACAAAACACACTACGCACGCACAAAACACACACACGCACATGTACGCACAAAACACACACACACGCACGCACAAAACACACACGCACACGTATGCACAAAACACACACACACACGCACACGCACACAAACACACACGCACACGTATGCACAAAACACACACACACACGCACACGTATGCACAAAACACACACACCCGCACATGTACGCACACAAACACACACGCACATGTACGCACAAAACACACACACACACACGCACATGTACGCACAAAACACACACACGCACGCACAAAACACACACACGCACACGTATGCACAAAACACAAACACACACACACACGCACACGTATGCACAAAACACACACACACACGCACATGTACGCACAAAACACACACATGCACGCACAAAACACACACACGCACATGTACGCACACAAACACACACACACGCACGCACACAAACACACACGCACACGTATGCACAAAACACACACACACACGCACATGTACGCACAAAACACACACACACACGCACAAAACACACACACGCACATGTACGCACACAAACACACACACACACGCACGCACAAAACACACACACACACGCACATGTACGCACAAAACACACACACACGCACGCACAAAACACACACACGCACATGTATGCACAAAACACACACACACGCACATGTACGCACAAAAACACACACACGCACACGTATGCACAAAACACACACACACACGCACATGTACGCACAAAACACACACACACGCACGCACAAAACACACACACGCACACGTATGCACAAAACACACACACACACACACACACATGTACGCACACAAACACACTCGCACATGTACGCACAAAACACACACACGCACATGTACGCACACAAACACCCACACACGCACGCACAAAACACACACACGCACATGTACGCACACAAACACACACACACACATGCACATGTACGCACAAAACACACACACACGTATGCACAAAACACAAACACACACACACACGCACACGTATGCACAAAACACACACACACACACATGTACGCACAAAACACACGCACACGCACGCACAAAACACACACACACACGCACATATACACACACAAACACACACACACACGCACGCACACAACACACACACACACGCACATGTACGCACAAAACACACACACACGCACGCACAAAACACACACGCACACGTATGCACAAAACACAAACACACACACACGCACGCACAAAACGCACACACGCACACGTATGCACAAAACACACACACGCACATGTACGTGCAAAACACACACACATGCACATGTACGCACACAAGCACACACACATACACGTGCGCACAAAACACACACACATGCACACAATTGTACACACACACATGCACACACACACACACACACACACACACAGACAACAGTAGCTCAGGAGGTAGAGCAGGGTGTCCAGTAATCAGAAGGTTGCAGGTTCGATTTGGATAACCCTCCGGACAGAGAATGCTGCTGTTGTGTCCTTGGGCAAGACACTTAACCCACGTTGCCTGCTGGTGGTGGTCGGAGGGACCGGTGGCGCCAGTGCTCGGCAGCCTCGCCTCTGTCAGTGCGCCCCAGGGCAGCTGTGGCTACATCGTAGCTCATCCCCACCAGTGTGTGAATGTGTGTGTGAATGTGTGAATGACTGATTGTGTTGTAAAGCGCCTTGGGGGGTTCCAGGACTCTAGAAGGCGCTATATCACATACAGGCCATTTACCATTTACACACTCAGTGCTTTCATGGTGAATTTAGCGACTGTACAAGCGTCGCTATAGTTACGTTAGTTGTGTCCTCAGTGATGAATGCAGGTAATAAAGAGCATCGGTGGGTGAATTTACCCTGACAGGACACCAAGCACCAGGTTGAGCATGAAGAAGGAGCCGATGATGATGAGAGGGATGAAGAAGAGCCAGTTCCACGTGTTTCCCACGGCATCGTTGGTCTGGAAGCACACATCACAAACACGACCATCATGTCCATGCTAATCGCTGAAAGACTTTACGGTGAGTATTAGTCTTTTAGGACTCGATTCTCTCTTCCTGCAAAACTAACAGTTCAGACTGACAAGACACAGAACGAGCTGGCATCATTCCACACGGCTGCAAATACAAACAGGAGCACAAAACTCACCAGGAAGCATGTGAACAAACAGGAAGATGTAGATTTAGGAGTTAAATGTTCAACAGAACGATTTGTATTAATCTTCCGTAACAAGAACGTGTGCTTCCTTTGGTTTTCACTTGAATATCGAGAAGTTAACAGAAAAAAGAAAACCCTCCTAGTTTCGTGTGTTATTCTGATTTAGGAACAGAGCTGTGTTCTGCTGAAACGATTTCCTCTAATGTGATGATTAAAACGATTTTTCACAGCTAAAACTTTTAGGTTTTGTCATTTTATAGAAAAAGCTAAAAATTCACAGCAAACAGACAAGATGGTGGTTTGTTGCTTTGTCAGTTTCTTTAGATCGTCAGGAGCGCTGACGTCGTTAGGTCCGTTTTAGGGGGGCTTCAGCCCCCCTATCTTTAAGTTTTTTAGGGCTGGGACTTTAACGCGTTATTTTGATTAATTAGAAAAAAAAACGACACGCTAATAAAATGTCACGCATTTAATCGCAGCTTGCATTTCGAGCACGACGGAACCTTTGTCATTGCACAACTTCCTCGTAGACAGAATATCACTGACGCACACAACAATGCACAGTGCTGATGGCTACTAAAACGGAATAGTTGCCTTGCTTGTACTGATGCAGGATTTAGGAAACCCGTCCGCCTCTTTTCTTAACTTGAAAAAAAAAACTTCAAGACAACAACGGAGTCCGTGTCGCGGACATTTTTCAGAGATCGTCTCTGCTGCAGCTGCCCGGTGGCACTGGAAACTTTACAAAAGTAGCGGTAAGCTATATTTTTAACATTTACGTAACATCTGTGCAGCGCTGAAAGCACCAGACAGAATAATTCTGTGTCCTAACAGTAGTTCATGAAAGTAGTCAGACAAACGAGAGGCACCTGGCTGCTGCTGGGAGAACGCTCCGTGTTCTCACTACTCTAAACAATCACAAACAACGTGTCTTACAGTTGAACACAGAAGTTTAAGTTAAAACAGAAACACTCTGAAACTTTTCTGATGATTTTCTAAACAATTCTGTCTTTGAATTATATGTTTCTGAGACGAGTCTCTGTCTAAACATCACATGCATTACTATCATTAAGCAGCAGGTGTGTTGAAGCTGTCATCAGCTAAGGGGCGGATGCTTAAGTGCATCAGGGGCAGCGAGAAAGTTGTGGTCAGGCTGGAGATCACACCAGATTCGCTGCTGCAGGCGTGCATCTGCGGGTCGGCAGCATCCCCTTCTTAACGTGACATCAGGACTTCCCATGTAAGGAAGGTCCGCTCACCTGTTCGTTAGATCATTATTACCTCGCCATGATCTTTTATCATCCCATCAACCTCCAGTTATCCAACTGGAACCAGTTAGTGTTCCTGATCATTCTCAGAATAGGTCATGCCTGCTCTGGTGTTAAAAGTTAGTACATTTAAGTCCTAGTCAGGGGTGTCAAACATGTGGCCCGCGAGATGGTTGTGTGAACTTTATTTTCATACTTTACAATGTAGAGTGAAAATAAACTTATCTTTGTGAGCAAGTTTTCTCTGTAACGAGTATAAATAAAACAAAGCTGCGCTCAAGGCTCACACAAGAACTTGAATCACATCCTGAAGTTGGCCGCCACTCAGGATGTGACTTCTGATATTGATGTGCCGGTGAAAGCTAAAAGATGTAAAGTAAAATGAGTCAAATATACTTTAAGTGCTGCATGAAACTGATCTAGCCATGTGATCTGTAAGCTCTTTGAATCGCTAAGGAATGTTTTTATATTTTTATTTATTTTTCTAATTTTCAAGTACACTTCAGGTGTTGTACTTGTACTATTTTGGATACACTGTCCTCAGGCTCCAGCCTTGGTTTATATTGATTGTATTAAAACAAAGAAAACAATCTGAAGATGTTTTTAATTTACCGGTCCGGCCCACCTGGGACTAGATTTCCCTCAATGTGGCCCCTGAGCTAAAATGAGTTTGACACCCCTGTCCTAGATCATATTTGTGCCTGTTCTACTGTCATTTTGAAGGATTATTATTTATGTGTTTTTACTACATTATGAGTAGAAATGCTAATAAAAACTCCCAATTATACAAACAAGTGAAACTGGAAAAATTAGAATCTGGTGCAAAGTCAAATTTATTTCAGTCATTCAACTAGACAGAGAGACTATTTAAAGGCTCAGGAACCCTTTGCAGGCGTTTTCTAATTGTAATTATAAATTTTAGTTGATTTGGGTTTTGTTTCATATCACACAGTGACATTTGAACAATTAAAATGCATTTTGTTTATTAAAAGCTTTAGTTTTACAGTAACAACTTTGTCTAATGTTTAATTCTCTGTCTCATAATTTTAATTAAGTTTTGCTTTGAGAGCACATTTTCCTGAACGATTAAAATGCAATTAATTTAGATTAACTAATTACAAAGCCTGTAATTAATTAGATTAAAAATTTTAATCAAGTCCCAGCCCTCATTTTTATATATACTGTTATTTTGTCTTGTAATTGTTAATTACATACTCCTTTATTCCATATCATATCAGTGTTATTCATATATTAAAACTGTTGACTGCACACTCATTTGGCAGAATAAAAGTTTGACAATTATTCATTTGTTCTTTGTCATATTTCAGTAACATTTATAATCAAGCAAGTTGTAATTAAACAAATGACTGCAACATTTCCCCATGTTAAGTGCAGTAGACTGAAATGAATAGCTTTATTTGGAAATATAACATATCAAATTTTAATGGACTTATATAAAATCTTTCTTCAACATAGACCCCACTAATGAACTGATTAAGTGTTATTATTTATAAAAAGAAGAGAGAAAATGCACAAAGGTAGGAAAGGAAAAGAAAGTGATAAAAAAAATAGGTTTTGTTAGATGTTCTTCAGATAATGAATTAATTGACAAAGTTTTTGCAGGGTGTGAAAAAAATGTTCAAGGTCAAGCTCCTGGGGCTAAGCCCCCCCTATATCTCAATCCTAGTGACGTCCATGGTCAGGAGTTTCGTTACTTTAACCCTTTATTGAGCGAGGAACTGTATTTGATTACTTTTGTAGTCTGTAAGTTCTGATCTACAAACTGAAACTAAAGTGTTTGAACTACAGGCCGATATGGGGGTCATTAACTCTATCGGCTATCGGCCAAAAAGACGGCCGATATGGCCGATATAGCGCTACCTATCCAGCAGATGGCGCCAGCTTTGTGAACTCATGTTGTGTGGCTCCACTCCTCGGGGGGTAGAGCCACCGTCACAGCACAATTTAGTCAAGCAGAGACAGACGGTGATGAGGAAGTAGGAGGTAAGTCTTCAGTTTTAAGCATATTTGTTGTGTCAGTGGTAAGTTGAACGATAAAATAAGCAATTACAAAAGTATGTTTCCCCTCAACATGCTTCCTAAGTTTATCGTGTGCCTCGTGGCCTCGTATTGAAAAGTTAACCTGAAAAAATAAAATAAAAACTGCCGCAGCATTACGCTCTATGCAGAGCTCACGCTGCTTCCCCTTTAGTCATGCAGGGCAGTAAGTAGGTAACATTGGCCTTTTTCTGGTAGACATTCTGGAATATTCTCAGACAATTTCCTCCGCTCTTCTTCAGCAGTCTTTTCAACTGGGGCGGATTTAGGACTGAAGAAGATCTGGGGCTTAACGCACACACACACACACACGTGACACGCACTAGTCAACATCATATATGTCTTGTACCACATAATTTTTAATCTGAAGCTACATATGAAGCATATTCAGGGCAGAGTATTGTTCCTGTTAGTGTTTAGTGTGAGATGATAGTAAATATTCCCGCTCTTTCTCCAACAACTTTACCTGATAGTAAGCTAACTTTAGGCAAACCAGCAGCACAACAAATATTTTCAAATAAGACTCACAAACCTGAGTCAGCACCAGTCTCATCAAAGCTGGGGTTCTGTCGCCGTACTTTTTGTCTAAAAAACGTCCTTATGTCCATCTTCACTCATGCGTTTCAGGCAGAGAGTGTAGAAGAAGCCGGCTGCTGAAGGGCTTCTTCTTCAGTGGTGGAGGCTCAGGGAGGCTGTATACAAACTACTGCCAGCTGCGCCCTCTCTGTTGGACTTTGGTACTGCATGTTACTTCCACGATTTAGATCCGGGGCTTTCCATAAAACATCCGGGGCTTCAGCCCAAGTAGCCGGGCCTAACGCCGCCCCTGCTTTTCAAACTCACGCGGTTCACCCGCGGCTCGCGGAAAAGATAGTGCAGACGCCGAAACGATTGCTGCACGGCGCGGGCTGGAGCTCCGGCGCGCAGCGCTTCGGCGGCCCATGTGGAATAGGATAACAAGGGCGACGAATGAAGGCGGTCCACGTTTCGCGGCGCTTCGGCGGCACATGACCGTTGTCGCAGCTGAGGACGGGCGAGGGGGGGTTGGCAACAAAGCAATGAAACGCGGTGCAGGTAGTCCCCCCCCCTCTCCCTAGCTGGGAGAGGAGTAGGGGCGGTAATACGTGAAAATAAACATTCCTCTCTACAACAGAATAAATCTATTGTATTTTTCAGCCTTATATTCTACATAAGGCTTATACATTGCCACATACTAGTCATTTAATGTATCTTATTTTTATTTTCCTAATACTGTCGGCTTTGGAAAAGATCAAAACACAAAAGTGTAAAACTCAAAAGTATTTTAATGCCAAAAATCAGGTGACAGAAATAAAACCAGGTAGCTAGGACGCTGAAACCAGCAGAGTATGACTGAAACTGAACCGTAAGCCCTGAGGAGTGAGAGATGACAGAGGACTAGTTATGAGGAGGAGCTGTGAGTGGGAACAGAGTACAGCAGGGGAACGCAGGAGGAACTATGAATGAAAATAATTTTAAAGAAGAAAGAATCCTAAAAGGGAAAGAAGAATAACTAGAAAAAAAACCTGACAACAAACGGAGTAGAAAATTCAGTAGAAGGAAAAAAAAGACTAGAATATTAAATGAGAAAACCTTAACAGCTGGGGAACCAAACAAAAACAGAGCCATTGGTTCTGAGCCACAATGCCGGATATCATTTATTTACATGATAATTTTTACACTTTTACGTATAAAAATGCCACATTTAATGTATTTTACTTTGTCTTGGTACCAACAGATATATAACTGTACTTTTATGCTGATTATTTTATTACAGATGGAAAAAGAGGGTCGTAGTAAGGTGTGGGACTACTTCACTAAACATCCATCCGGTGATGTCATCTGCTCATCTGCAGTAGGCCAGAGGTGAGACAAAAGCAAGTCAAAAACACAACTAACGTGTGGCACCATCTTAAAAAGAAGCACAACGATGATTACGAAGTTGCACCAAGTCAAGCAAAGAAAGGGACAGGAACTCAAATGACTCTTCCACAAGTTGTCGAACGAACAGCAAAATGGGGCCCAAATGACCCAAAAGTCAGAGAGATAGATAAGCTCATGATGGAAATGACTGCCACAGACATCCTGCCCTGTGCTGTTGTGGAGGGAGTGGGGTTTAAACGACTGGTTGCAAAGCTGGAACAAAGATATTCACTGAATAATGAAAAATGTTTTCGCACAAAGGTGATGGAAGAAACATACCAAAAGGTTGTGAACAAAGTTAAACAGCTTCTTCATGCTGACCATTCTGGACCCCTTGCCTTCACTACGGACTGCTGGTCTGGAGCTGGTGACGCCCTCATGAGTTGAACAGATCACGTTATTGACAAACCCGGCAGAGTCCAGCTAGTGCTGAACGTGAAGACAACGCTTGGTTCTCACACAGGAGAATATATCAGTGAAACTTTCCTTCACTTATTAAGAGTGGGACATTGACCATGAGAGAGTGCACCTGGTACTGAGGGGAGCCAACATGGTCAAAGGCACGAGGCTTGCTGAAATGCCTGGACTGAGCTGTACCGCTCACACACGGCAGCGGGTCATAAATGACGGCTTCAGTGCACCGCGAGCTGTAGGGGACATGCTGGCCAAATCTAAAAGAACTGCCACTCGTTTCAGTCATTCAACAGTCGCACAGCAGCGTCTCGCCGGTATTCAGGAGGAGATGGGAGTTCCTGTTCACTCGATTATTCAGTCAGTGCCAACAAGATGGAACTCTGTGTTGCACATGATGGAGAGAATGATGGAGCAGAAGAGGGCCACTACCGCCTATTCCAGTGACCGTGGGCATCGTCTGTGTCCAACACCAAAAGAGTGGGACTTGGCTGGAAAACTAGTGGAAACCCTCAAACCCTTGGAAGAGGTAGCCTCTGCCTCCTGCATTGTGCCTTCTGTAGGTGTTTTATAGAGTGTTTCACAAGCAGAGGGACCACATACAGCTGGCATCCAGACAGCAAGAACAGCTATGATCCAGAGTCTGGAGGATAGATTTATCGACTTAAACCAGACCAAAGAAGTGGTTCTTGCTTGCCTCCTGGATCCCAGATACAAGCACCGACCCCTCGATCAAGAGACACTCAGTCAGGCTAAAAGCTGGCTCCAAGAAGAAATGCCGAGTCAAACATAAGAAGAAACAAAACTGGCCACTATAACAGAAGAGGAGAAAGAGCCAAAAAGAAGGCGAGTAGGCACAGAAAGCATTGTTGACTGCCTATTAGAGAACATGCTTGCAGCTTCTACAAGTGAGGAAGAACAGTCAGATGATGCTCTTGAGGAACCGGAAAGGTACATGAGGGAGGCGGTTGCTGACAGAAAAAGAAGCTGCCCATTACAAATAACAGCAGCCGTTTCAAGAGCCTGGCAACATTTGCTCAGAAGCATCTCTGCTGTCCTCCTTCATCAGTGCCAAGCGAAAGAGTTTTCAGCACAGTTGGGAGCATTGATGATGACAGAAGAAGGTCACTAACAGGAGAAATGCTGAAAAGTTGTGCTTTCTGCATGACAACTTGCCCCTGTTGGACTGGACTTGTTAGAGAATGGAACTGCTGCCAAGAGTCGAGACTAGGACTTGGTTTGGTTTGATTTTGAAGTTATTGTGAAATAACGCTCTACATGAAGGACTTCATAGTTAAAAAACACGCATAACAGCTGTAATTAAAGTGCAAAGTGAGTGCATAAATGATTGTTTTTGAACGTTTTAAAAATGTATTCTTATTTGTTAGTGCTATTATTTCCTGTCCAGGGTGAATACGTTCACAACGTTAACTTCCACAGACTCAGAAAACAAAAAACTTGAATGTTAGATTTATGCTGACTGAGTTTGTGTGTTCTGTTGTTTTTGAGATTGCAAAATAAATCTTGTTTGCATTACTTGGAAACCCGAGTGAGTTATTGAGACAGTTCT
>SSNQ01000206.1:1762237-1781533 GCA_006942095.1 Nothobranchius kuhntae | reverse complement strand
GTATGCTTTTTTTAACTTTTCTTCCTTATTTGACCCAAATCAAAAAAAAAATCTGTATTAATTATTTTTGTGGGGTAATTAGGGTGATAATATAATTTAAATTAAAATGTTATGAATTACTATTACAGAAATGATAGAGTGTAATATTTTATTTATTTGACTTGTATTTTTCAGGAGCATAAAACTGCTTGAGATGTGAAATCTCTTTTTCAATCAGGTCCTCCTCCCAAAGAACAAATAAAGAAAAAGATGGCATAGTCATACCATCATAAACAAAAAAATTACAAAAGCAAACCACACACACACACAGAGACAGAGAAAAACAATTATAATAATATTAATAATATCTAAACATCCCCAAATGTTTTATAAAATGTTTCATATTATGTTTATTTTATCAGTTGTGTTCAACAAATGCTTAACTGATTCTTGAGTTTCTAGATGGTTACGAGTTTTGTGCGCAGGAAGTTACGTGTTGCACCAACCGAGCATGAATCCTCTCACTTTCTGCAGAAAAAAAGCAGAATAAAATCCCCTGGCTTTGCCCTGGAAGTGCCCACATCCTGGACTTTGTTGATGTCAAAAGTAAAACAAGCTTTGGAAGTGATGTTCAGCTGATCAGATTATTCCACCGCTGTTATTCCCAAGACTCAGTGTGGGCTGACGGCTCCGAGTGATCAGCGGAGGGGAAAGCAAAAGCTGCCACAAAACTGGGAGTCATGCTTCGTGCAGTTACAGGGTGACAGTTTACTCCCACTCTCTGCTTACAGAGCTGCCATCACACACACACACACACACACACACACACACACACACACACACACACACTAGGAGAGACAGACAGCTGAAGCACCACACAGTCACAGAGTTGAACTAAAGCATCTAAATGGCAGAACAACAACAAACAGCTCCCTGAATTTAAAGAGACAACATGTAGTTTCTACCTTTAAACTGGGAAAATCCATCAAAACGTTGTTTAAACATATTGGAAGCTTTGTACCATATGACCATAAAGATCAGGCCTAAAGTACATAGGGACACGCGTCTAGCGTCTTTGGAGGATGCCATGTTTCCTTCTGGCCGGCTCAGGGTCCTTACTTACAGAAGTTGCGTCACCTCGTTCAAAAGCATTCAGGCAGTAAGAAACACGAATTTAATAACGAAACTGTTAAACTCTCCAAAACATATGTGAAAGAACAGAATGGAGATAAAGATGCAATATATTTTGGCCGAGAGGTATTGCCGTAGTATGATGACATCATCGGCAGGAACAGGATCCTGAGTAGATCTAGAAACTACAACACCAGAAAACTACAATCAGCATCGCATTCTCTCGATGGAATTAACTGAAGAACCATCAAAGTCTGAGGGATCACGTCGAGGTTGCATGCTTTCTGCTCCACAGGTAACAACTGTTACCCCGTGGCGGAGCCAGAACGTAGCAAATGGGGGGGGGGGGGGGGGGGGGGGGGGGGGGGGGGGGCTAGCAAAACCTGAATGGGCCTAATTATTTCAAAGCTCATATGAGATGTGCGCTGCGCGCATGCACGTCACAGTTACATGTTTTAATAAAATCTCTCAAGCCACAAATAATCCTATGATAGAAGATTATGTATTAGATACTTATTCCATGGATCTGTGTTAAATTTCAATTTTGAGGACTGTTGCCGACGCTGGACTCCTGCTCTGGGCCAAGACCTGCACACTCTCTGGTGTGAACTTTCAGGACCTTGGACAGGTTCTAACCTCAGTCAGGCGTGCTGCCGTGCTCGTCTCAGCGTCCTAGCTGCAGGCTGTCAGCTAAGAGCTGAAGATCCAAATGACCGCAGCTTGTCACCGCATGTCTCAAAAATCAGGATTTTTGACTGTTCTTCATGCTCCAGATAGCTCAGGCTGCAGCAGGAGGCGGCGCAAAACCAGAGATCAGATCAGATGATTCTCAGCAACCGCGCCTCCACCAGTGAATAATCAGCAAGCACGATCCAAGCGCGCGCGCGTGCGCACACACACATATCTTGACTAAGCAGCATACACCTCCGACCACACCCCCTCTCCTCACTGGCTCTCAAGGGCTCTGCCTCATTCAGGACCGCGGACAGCGACGCGGTTCGGGACGACTCATCACCTCCGGGATCTTCCACCTGAACCCCCGGTCCAGACAACAGCAACAATAAAATGAACAGAACCCAATAAAATGGCCTTAGAGGACTCAAGCAGACCCGACGAGATACCCGGATGAAACGATTCGTTTCCTTTACCGGATTAACGTAAGTGCGAGGAAAAGCATCAGATAAAAGGTCCTTGCGTGTCCGCTGCGTGCTGCGCGTCTGTCTTCCCCTCACACCCAGCCCTTTCTCAGTTTACACCGCTGACAATATCAATGATGTCATCCGCAGACTCCGGGAGATGCCCGGTTCAGCTGTGAGAAGTCCAAGGCAGGAGGACGCTTCTGAGAAAAAATAATCATGAACCTCACTGGGTGGTAGGGATGGCATCAGAATATTTTCTCTGCAGTAGGTTGATAGTTGCTTAGTGTCAGTAAGCAGGTGCCAATTCACTTTTTTATATAAAAGACCAAATTACAACTCCACCTAGCAAACTGGAAAACTTGTTCACAATATGATAAAAATGAATCCCAGATATAAAAGTTAAAATATTTTTATTACAAGGTGAAAAAAGTGCACATTTATTAAAGTAATAATTTTATATTGTAATTGTTGTTACAACATAACTGGGGTTGCTAAGCAGCTGCTTGCTTGGCCACATCTTGGTGTTGCTATGCCCCTGGTGGGTGGGCACGCCCACCCGTAGCTCCGCCCCTGCACTTACCGTAACGTTTTTGTACGTTCCTTCTGTGCATTTCTCCTAACTGCATTACTCGGTTCTTTTTAACACAGAAATAAGTTGTTTTTACTTTGTTTTGCTGACATTTCGACTGACATTGTGGCCTTCTTGAGAGTGTTGCTGACGTTGGCCTCTTCTTCACTTCCTTCTCCATCTGTCCGCGGGCAGCAGAGGACGGTGTTGCCCTCTGCTGCCCGCACTCTCCTCGCTGATTTCTTCAAGATACTTTCTGCTTCTTGTTTCGCCGCTCTTGTGCGTCTTTGACTTGTTTCTTTCTCACACTCTTTTCTATGTTCTACTGTTCGAGTTGGCGTCCGGTTTCTATGTTTTCTTACAGTTTCTATGGGATTTCATAAATGACTCCACACTTGCGTCCTGCTGATATCTTGTCTTTTAGATGCATTGGTCTTTTTCTAACTGTTGTGTGTGGTTTTGTTGTGTTTTTTCTTTGCTGCTATTATTTTTTCTGTAATGCCTTTGATGTATGTATTCCACTGGTTTTAGTTATTGTTTTTCCGGATTTCTGGTTCTATGTTTTGGTTGTTCTTTTCTTTCTGATGTTGTTTGTTGTTTTCCTTTTTTTGTTGCCCAAGTCGGGTATCCGCAGGTCACAGAAGCCATAGAAGAAGGAGACGTGAACACACCATGAAGAGACGATGGGGTCGACCCATTGGATCAAACGTGGGACGCAGTGTTGGGAAAGTTCGTTTAAAAAACGAACTACTTGAAAGTTCAGTTTAAATATTTTAAAACGAACTAGTTTGTTTCGTAGTTCATAATTTAAAAAAATTTGAACTAAGTTCACTGTTCCAAAAACGAGCTAATTCATAGTTCTTTATCTATATCTAGACAGACAGACAGACAGACAGACAGACAGACACAGTGCAATATTAAAAGTGCAAAACATTAAAAAATGTATCATCTTTCAGTTAAGTCCCTTTTCAATTTTTCCTGAATGAACTTGGACTCCTGCACACAGCATAGGCAGAAGATGCCTATGCTTGGCCGCTTTTGCGGATTCTACTTTTTTATAAACTCTATGGTTAACAGGATGTTTTAGCTAGGCTTAGCTCCGGAAAAGCTCCGTGGAGATCTGGAGCTAGAACAGCAAAAGAGCGCGTTCATAAACCCGTTCACACACGCCAGGACAAATGCACTCACTTTTACGTTCGCCAGGCAGAATACGAACGAGTTCAGTTCACGAAAAAACAAACAAATTCAGGAACGATCGTTCAATGAATGCGTTCGGGCACAACACTGGTGAGGCGAGCGCAAACACCAGAGGGCGACATCGTCCTCTGGTGAACACCAGAGGGCGACATCGTCCTCTGGTGTTCGCTGATAAACGGAGAAGGAAGTGATGCCACCAGCAGCGGCAAAGCTCTGAGGAACAGTGTTAGTCAAAACGTCAGCAAAAACAAGGTAAACAACTTTTTGCTGTGTTAAAAAAATTATAACAAGTAATGCATTTACTGTAAGGTTTTTTAAACTAGAGACAGTCCTAGAAAATGTATGTACTGCCCTAGTGTCAGGAACACACACACTGCCACTCAAAATACTTTCTTCATTGAGAGAAAACAAATCATTCACCACAGACTCGTTTCACAGGTTTGAGGTCGTTTTTTCATTAAAGCCGGGCGTACACTGAGCGACTTTTTCACTCGTAGCGTTCAGCTTCAGCTCAAACTGCACGACTTCCTCGCAGGGCAGATCTCACGAGTCATGCGCTCACACTGTACGACCCAGTTCTCGGATGCGACCCGAATGCTCACGCTGTACGTCTGGTAGCAACACGTCAGACCTAAAAATATGCTAAAAACGGCAGTTTTTACACAACACGTCAGACTTTTTGGTCTTGTTTTGCCTGTTGTCCTTCGGGAGTGCTGCAGGAGGACACACAGGGATTTATGGGGTTGGATGAGGAAAACAAAATAAAGAAAGTAAATCTGTGTTTTGTGATCAGTTTAATTTGACACGAACACGACAAACACGCCTTCTTGACAATCTTTGTGAGTAAAAAAACGTGTAGAAATAAAAACGAACAATGTGTGTTATTAGGGAAATAGCGAGCGAGCGGTGTTGATGCAGGATTGCGCATGCGCCGTGAGCGGTTCTGATACTTTTTGGGTCGCAGCGCCGCTTCAACAGTGCGACACCCTCACGAGGAACGAGCAAAATATTAAACACGCCAGAAGTCCGTGCGAGCTCACGGTTGCTGATCGGTAGCTGGTCCCGTGGTGTTAATCGCCTCTCGTAACCCCCGGTACACTACACGACGCTCGGCGCAAAACTCGCCCCGATCTCGTGGATTCTCGCACGAGTGGAAAATCGGCTCAATAAAGTGAAAAAGTCGCACAGTGTACGCCCGGCTTAAGTCAGAAAGGGGCGAATGCCTTCTATTGACACTTTGGACGACGAGCGAGGGAAAGATGGATCGGGAGATCGATAGGCGAATTGGTGCTGCCTATGCAATTGGCCTATAGATAGATCCACTGCTCCTCCACATCAAGACGAGCTAGTTGAGGTGGCTCGGGCATCTGGGTCAGGATGCCTAGGGACTCTGTCTCTCGGCTCAGTGGTCTTGTGATCAGGAAAGCATACTGGGAAGATCATTTGTATTAAAATAGATGCTAGCTTAGAAACTGGTGTATTATTGTGAAAATGAGCTATAAATCTGTGGCTTTGTTTTGTGCATAGAGAGGCAGAAAGGTCAAATCTCCTCTGGATTGTTTCCGCATGGAGTTAGCATGTTCTCTCCATGCACTTGTGGCCTTTACCAAATCATTTAGGTTAAGTTGATTGGAGATCCCTGGTTGTATGTCTTGGTGAGGGACTGGACAGCTGTCCAGGTTGTCCCCTGCCTCTTGCCTGATAACTGCAGGAGACTCAGACTCCCCTTGACCCCACTGGGAATTTAGGGGTAACATGAGTTTTGTGTTTTAAACAGAAAAAGAGAATAAACGTGCATCCTGACACAAGATGTAACATTTGTCGTCGTCGTCTTCCTCCACTTATCCGGGTCCGCGGGGGCAGCATCCCAACTAGGGAGCTCCAGACCGTCCTCTCCCCGGCCACCTCCACCAGCTCCTCCGGCAGAACCCCAAGGCGTTCCTGGACCAGATTGGAGATGTAACCTCTCCAACGTGTCCTGGGTCGACCCGGGGGCCTCCTGCCGGCAGGACATGCCCGAAACACCTCCCCAGGGAGGCGTCCAGGAGGCATCCTGACCAGATGTCCAAACCACCTCAACTGACTCCTTTCAATCAGGAGGAGCAGCGGTTCTACTCCGAGTCCCTCCCAAATGTCCGAGCTCCTCACCCTATCTCTAAGGCTGAGCCCGGCCACCCTACGGAGGAAACTCATTTCGGCCGCTTGTATCCGCGATCTCGTTCTTTCGGTCATTACCCAAAGCTCATGATCATAGGTGAGGATTGGGACGTAGATCGACCGGTAAATCGAGAGCCTGGCTTTCTGGCTCAGCTCCCTCTTCACCACGACAGATCGGTTCGGCGTCCGCATCGCTGCAGACGCCGAACCGATCCGCCTGTCGATCTCCCGATCCCTCCTACCCTCACTCGTGAACAAGACCCTGAGATACTTAAACTCCTCCACTTGAGGTAGGACCTCTCCCCCGACCCGGAGTTGGCAAGCCACCCTTTCCGGTCGAGAACCATGGTCTCAGATTTGACATTTGTCTACTGTAAAACATTTCGAACACATTTAACAAACCAAACATGATCCTCTCAGAAGACAGAGTTTCAGTTTGTCTGCAGAAGCATCAGGCTGCAGCTCTCCGCTCGTTTCAGATGCACGTGGAGGCAGATTACACGAATGAGAAGGAATGTTAATGAGGTTGATTATGTGTTCCCACTGATTCACTGATGACTCGTTTTAGAGAGAAAATGATTTGGCAGTGAAAGGAGCAGCAGAGTAGGTTCATGAATAAAAAGGCAGATTGTCGAGGACAGGAAGTGGCAGTAATTTTAGATTTATCAGATTTAGATCATCCCACAACAAGGCTGATGTTTACAGAGTTTTATTTTGAGCCCGGCTGTCCAGGAATTACAAAATTGAGTGAAAACTTGTTTCTGTCCAGATCCGATTAATTAAAGGTCCTTTAACATGCTAAATATATTTGTAGAAGTGTTGACTATGCTACATTGTCATTTCCTAATGGAAAAAAAACCAAAGCAGTTTTTGGTTTCATGCATGTAATTTCCTGTCTCAGCTGCAAATAGTCTGCTGTCTGCCCAGCAGCTGCACACAGCTGGATGGGGATGTTGCTGCATTATCACGACTCAGGCATCCTACTCGAGCCCAGATCCCTCTTCCCCTCGACTGTAAACACTAACACCCAACCTCTCTGTGTGGCAAACAGGGACTTTAATCTCCACGGCTGTGAAGAAGGGATTTCTTTCTTATTTAGTCTGCACTTTAAAAAATGCCTAGATCCCAAAAATAGATTTCTGTCTGTGAGAGGAAGATGATCCCTGTCCAGTCATCCTGAAGAATCGTCAGAAGTGGTTGAATCTTATCTTCAGGAGCTCTCAAAAACCCGAGCCAGAATGTGACCGTGATTTCACAGACTGCTTGTTAAACCACCTCCAGTTCCAGAGTGGATTTTCAGATGGATTACTCCTTAAACCGGCACCATTTAACCACGCCGGATGAACAGCGGTGCTAACTGCTAGCCACTAGCGGCTTTTTTAGTGGAAAGTTTAGAGGGTGAGCGTCAGGGAAACAAAAAGAAAGATCTGCCTTGTAGATATTTTTTAAAACTCTTATAGAAAACTTGTCTTCTTAGAAACCAAGTCCAATTTATTATATGAATTAGGTTTTTTTTTTTCCACTTTGTTTAAAATCTAGCAGATAAAAGCCAGAGCCAGTGGGGGACAATCTCTTACTTCTGCCTGGACAAGCAATCCTCATCCTTTTCAGAAGGCGCAGTCATGCGTTTTTCACAGAGAAGCCGATGTTTGGGTAACCAAAATGTTTGGTAACAGAGAAGCAAAAGTAGTAAAGAGGCACGAGGCAGTGGCTAACCCGGTGACCCAGTTGACTCAGAAATATTTTTTACTGAAACATGGAGGAGCCTCTCTTATGTTCTGGCTGCTTTGCTGCATCTGGCACAGGGGTCTTGAATCTGTGCAGGGTACAATGAAATCTCATGACTATGGGATTCTAGAGAGAGGTTGGTCTCAGTCACAGGTCATCAGCCTTGCAACAGGACAATGACCCAAACCACACAGCTACAAACACCCGAGAACGGCCACAAGGAAAACAAAGGGCTGTACTAAAGTGGCCTTCATGAGCCCAACCTCAGTCATATTGAGCGTCTTTGGAAGGAGCGGAAACATGCCGTCTGGAAAAGGCGCCCTTCAAACCTGAGACAACTGGAGCAGTTTGTGCATGAGGAGCGGGCCAAAATACCTGCTGAGCGGTGCAGACATCTTGTTGACAGTTACAGGAATGATTTGATTGCAGTGATTGGCCCAAAAGGTTGAGCTACTAAATATTAGGTTAGGGGTACCATCATTTTTGTCCAGGGCTGCTCCATGAGTAAATGTATTAAAGTAATCCATTGCAGCATGTTTGAAAAGAAATGTTTGACTTCCACTAGTTGAATTTCATAGAAATTGTATTTGTTACTTTTGTCAGACCTTCTCAGTGGCCTACTGGTATCAGTGTCCACCCTGGGACTGGGAGACTGGGGTTCAAATGCGGTCCAGTCATAGCCTGGCCAGCCAGGAACTCTTCTGTTCAAATAACCCCACCCCCTGAGAATTCTAACCGAGCCAGTCAGCGCTGAGCAGCGTACGTCACACACACACCTCAATGTTGAGTTTCTCATAAACGACGACGACTGAAGCAGCGTTTGCTGCGGCTCTTTCCTCTCTTCTGACTTCGACACGTCTTTAAAACCACAACAAGTAGAAGCGCTAAAAGCCTTTCTTCTAAAGAAAGATGTCTGCGCCGTCGCCAGACGCCATTTTTGACTACAGATAAAAATCTACAGTGTCGCACGGTACAGTCCGCATTTCTGCCTTTTTTCTGATTGGTTATTTTTGAGCCAGCTAGTCCCGCCCCTCATGCGCTTCTCTGCCTGTGAGTAACCAGACTGGTTCTCCGTGTAGAACAGAGGACGAGTCTGGCAGGCCAGGGTAGTCGGGTCAAACCGAAGACTTTAAAAATGTGCCCCAGTGCCTCCCTGCTTGATTGGGGGTTTAAATCACCACACAGCTCACCGCTCCCCAAGAGGATGAGTCAAACGCGAAGATGTAATTTCACCAATGTCTGATGATGACTAATGGGACTAACTTTAACTTCGTTATTTCTGTGACCATTGTGGGGGTTTCTTTCGTTGACCAGAGGTTACCAACAATTTTGTCCCTGTCTGTATATACTATTATACAAATTTAGTAAGACAGACAGACAGGCAGGCAGGCAGGCAGAAAGACAGATAATGTAGGGACAGCAGTGCCTCAGGAGGTAGAGCGGGTTGCCAAGTAATAGGAAGGTTGCAGGTTCGATCCTGGCTGGCTTCCACCAGAGAATGCTGCTGCTGTGTACTTGGGCAATACACAAAACCCTTGCCTGCTGGTGGTGGTCGGAGGGAGCGGTGGCTCCAGTGTTCGGAAGACATGCCCCAGGGCAGCTGTGGCTACATTGTAGCTCATCATCACCAGCGTGTGAATGGGTGGATCACTGACTGTGTTGTGAAGCGCCTTGGGGGGCTGTAGAACCCTAAGAAGGTGCTATAAAAATACAGGCTATTTACCAAATCCATTTTTTTCACTTTGAAAACTAAATGAATTCAAACAACAATAAAGAATGGTACCAAAACATCCTCCCAGAGGTACACCTCCAATCATCCAACAACAGTTTGGTGATGAACGGCATCTTGAGGACTGTGTCTTGAGGTTTAAGTGATAACTGAGCGACTTGGAGAACAAATATTGTTTGGGGGAAACTCCCCAGACCCTAAGCTCTCTAAGAACTAGTCCATCCTCAAGAGGCAGTTGCATAAACAAAAGAATATGAATTCTGACGCACTGCGTATGAAAAATGGGCTCTACCAGTCAGGATCTAGTCCAAAAGTTTACATACATGTCAAGGTGAATGCACAGCTCTGAAAACTACTCATACATTTACCCTTTGGTTAAAATTAGTGTAACTCTATAAAAGCCATTGAAACGTGTGAAGTCTTAGCCAGTCTACATCTGTGACCATGGAAACGTTTAAGACTGAAGCAGTAAACTTTGTAATAACCAAAACTTTTCAACATTTATGACCTTGGCTGTAGATGTTACAGGTAAAATACTGCTAATGGCTCCATGAATGTTTCTGTTAGATACACCCAAACACAGAAATGATGAAAACAACAGTTTTACCCAAATCCACCATGTCAAGAGTGTCGCACACTTACGCTGTAGAGGACATCCACCCAGCCCTCCATGGTGATGCTTTGGAACACGGTAAGAACCGCAAACAGGATGTTGTCAAAGTTGGTGATGCCAAAGTTGGGTCCGATCCAGTAAGACCTGCAGACGGTTCCTTCAGGACAAGTTCTGGCTGGTGGCTCGGAACCACAAGGCCAGTCGACCACCCTATCACCTGGACACAACGACTTTGGATTATTATAGAAACCTAGAATTTTAATGAGACTTTATTTAACTGAATGCATCTATTCATTACAAACATCTCTGCTCCATCTGTAAGTTCACACATCATCAGCTCACGATAAATGTAATTTACACTTTGACCTATAAGACTAAAATTATTCACTTTGTGTACGTTTATCACAAACCCTGAAGCGTCTCAGTGACAGAAATAACTCACACAGATCGTAGGTTCGCAGGATGCCGCCTGTGCAATCCAACACTCAAGGATAAAAAAAGCACACATTCCTACAACTGGTTCAGCCAATAACCTGAAAGTCTTGCCTCCACAATAATTACCACCGTGGATAAATTCAGCTGCTCAGCCTAGAATTATTAGGCTTGTCTGTATTATTATGAGTTGACCTGAGATGAAACATAGCTGAGTTCATAATTACCCATATTTTCTTTATTTCTTGATTTATTGAGTCGGTCATGCACTCACCAGTGGGATTGAAACAGGAGTGGTGGAATTTGCCCATGTAGAACTCCATCCCGACAATGGCAAAGATGACGATGGCGAAGAAAAGCAGCAAGCCGATCTGAAGCAGAGGAACCATGGCTTTCATTATAGACTTCAACACCACCTGGAGACCTGCAGGACACGGAGAGAGGACACGGTCAAGCTTAGTCTCTAAATGTGGCTAAACAGGAAAAGCTTCATACCGTTCTGGCCGATTCAATGCATTTAAACACGATCATAAAGTCACAAAATAACATTCTGTTGACAAAAAAAGTGTATTAATGCAGGAAGGACATTAATTATGATATCAAACACAGGCCAGCTCTTCCAGGGGAATCCTAAGACATCCCCTGGACAGCTGAGGAACATAGTCCTTCCAGGAGACATCCTAACCAGATGCCTGAGTCACCTCAACTGGCTCCTCTTAATGTGGAGGAGTAGCGGCTCTACTCTGAGCCCCTCCCAGATGAACAAGCTTCTCACCCTATCTCTAAAGCTGTTCTTACAGGACCAGAGCGTTCGCAAAACGGGATTTGCCGCGGCTCCCTGGGGAGGATTTTGGCATTTATATCAGCAAAGCTGAAGCTAGAATAAACTGCCATCAGGCACCTCTCAAACCAAGACGGGATAAAGGGAGGTCGCTGGACACCCCCCCATGTGACGTACAGGGTTGCACATTCAGCGTCAGACCGAAGACACGTCAGACTGATGGAATTTCTTTTTCAGGACCTTTAGCTTTGATGTGACCTGCTTTTTGTCCCGCTTGACGCCCCGCTCAGCCAGTGTTTTCACCACGGCGTCGAACAGCTGGCTGTCTCTCACCGTCCCCGTAAAAAGACCCCTAATCTGTTCGTCCGCTCGCACGGCCAAAAGCTCCATGGTCTCCGCGTCCGTCCAGTTGGCTGTCCTTCCGGCCGGCACCCGGTGCGCAGTATACGTGACTAACGCGACCACCCTCTTTTGCGGGGGGGCCTCCCACAGTCGCTCCAAAGGGATTAGCGGGGCTGACACGCGTTTAGCCGTCAGAGGCGAGGGGCTGATGCAGCAATATTACTACCAAGCGAGGCGGAACGAATGCCGCAATATTCGCACAACGCCATGACGGCATGGTGTGTCCTATAAAAGCACTTTAAGGGAGAGCCCAGCCGCCCTGTGGAGAAAACTCATTTCGGCCGCTTGTTTCCGCGATCTCGTCCTTTCGGGCACTACCCAAAGCTCGTGACCATAGGCAAGGGTAGGAACGTAGATCGACCGGTAAATTGAGAGCTTTGCCTTCTGGCTCAGCTCTCTCTTCACCACGACAGACCGGTACAATGCCTGCATCACTGCAGACGCAGCACCAATCCGCCTATCGATCTCACGCTCCAGTTTTCCCCTCACTCGTGAACAAGACCCCGAGATACTTCAACTCCTCCACTTGGGGCAGGACCTCATCCCTGACCCGGAGAAGGCGTTCTACCCTTTTCTGACTCTGATTTAGAGGAGCTGATTCTCATCCTAACTTCACATTCGGCTGCTCCAGCCTGGAGATCACTGTCTGATGAACCAACAGGACCACATCATCTGCAAAACGGAGACTGGCAGAGACTGGTTTTCCTTAGGCCACCAAACCGGATCCCCTCAACACCTTGGCTGCTCCTAGAAATCCTGTCTATAAAAGTTATGAACAGAATCGGTGTCCCCTGAATAGATCTTACCAGGGAGGCTCAGAAGTGTGCTCCCCCTGTAGTTGGAACACACTCTGCGGTTCCCCCTTTTTAAATGGGGGAACCACCCCAGTCTGCTAATCCAGTGGGACTGCCCCCGATGTCCACATGATATTGCAGAGCTACGTCAACCAACACAGCCCCACAACATCCAGAGTCTTAAGGAACTCCGGGCGGATCGCATCCACACCCGCCACCCAGAAGCTTTTTGAGCACCTCAGTGACCTCGGCCCCAGAGATTGGAGTCCAACCCAAAGTCCCCTGACTCTGCTTCCTGACTGGAAGACGTGTCACTGGGATTGAGGAGGTCTTTGGAGTATTCCACCCACCGATCCACAATGTCCCAAGTAGAGGTCAGCAGCACATCATCACTGCTGGAAACAGTGTTGGTAGCACACTGCTTTCCCTCCTCAGATGACAATGGTGGACCAGAATCTCCTGAAGCCATACGGAAGTCTTGCTCCATGGTCTTACCAAACTCCTCCCACGCTCGGGTTTTTGCCTCCGCGACCACCCGAGCCACGTTCCGCTTGGACTGCCAGTACCCATCAGCTGCCTCTGGAGTCCCACAGGCCAAAAAGACCTGATAGGACTTTTTCTTCATCTTGACAGCATCCCTAACCGTTGGTGCCCACCATCGGGTTCAGAACAACAACAACAAGAGGCACCGACGAACCTGCAGTCGCAACTCCAGTCATTCTCCTCGACAATGGAAACACGGAACAGGGCCCACTCGGACTTCATTTCCCCCGCTTCCCGGGGACGTGTTAAAAATTCTGTTGGAGGTGGGACTTGAAGCACCTTGTGACAGCAGACACGTTTCCAGCAGAGCCCTACAATACGTTTGGGCCTACCAGTTCTGACCAGCGTCCTCCCCCACCACCATCTATTTCCAGGCTGTAGTTCTTTTTTAAAACATAGAGCAGTTTTGTTTACCTGTTTTCCCGCTACGTTGACGACATAAAGTTAACTTATGAGTCAGAAACAGAAGGCAGCACAGCATTTATGGACATGAAAATAAGCAGGCAGACCGACGGGACCCTAAACATAAACACATACAGGAAACCAACACACACAGACCAATATCTATTATGGACATCAGAACACCCCACCATACACAAAATGTCAGTAATCAGAACATGATATCACCGAGCAAACATGATAACAGAAGAAAGAGACCGTAAACAAGAGGACAAACACATACAACATGCTTTAAAGACCTGCGCATACCCGACATGGGCAATAAACAAAGGTAAACGACAAACAAAAACAGAAAGAAAAGAACAACCTAAGCAAATAACCAGAAACCCAGAAAGACAAGAACCAGAACCAGTGATAACCCTACCATACATTAAAGGCATAACGGAAAAAATAAGAGCAACAATGAAAAAACACAACATAAACACACCAACAAAACCATACACAACAGTTAGAAACAGACTAGTACACCCAAAAGACAAAATACCAGCTGGACTTAAATGTGGAGTCGTTTACGAAATCCCATGCAAACTCTGCATTAAAACATACGTAGGAGAAACCGGACGCCAACTCAACACACGAACAATAGAACACAGAAACGAGTGCGAGAAAGAGGCAAATCGAAAACACACAAGAGCAGCAAAAGAAGAAGCAGAAAGTACAATAAAGAAGTTCGCCATAACAGATCACTGCACAAGAGAAAACCATGTAATGGACTGGGACAACACACGGATCATAAACACCGAACAACAGAAATACTAAAGATGGATAAAAGAAGCTATCGAGATAAGGAGACGTGGATGTGGGACCGTGCATGGAACGGAGTTTATCGGAGTGCATGGGACGAGCGGACAGCAGAGGGCGACAACGTCCTCTGCTGTCGCCCTCTGCTGCCTGCGGATAAACGGGGAAGGAAGTGACGCCACCATCAGCGTCAGCCTGAGGAAGTCTGCAGCCGCAAACGAAACGTAGCGGGAAAACAGGTAACAAAACTGTTCTGTGTTTTAAAAAGAACGACAACATGGAATTAGAGATACGACACAGCAGGAACACACCTAAGATGTTCAAAGGTAGTGGTCAGTTGACAGCTCCGCCCTCTCTCCACCCAAGTGTCCAAGACATGCAGCCACAGATCAGATGAAACAACAACAAAGTTGATCATCAAACTGCGGCCTAACGTATCCTGGTGCCAAGAGCACATATGGACACCTTTATGTCTAAACATGGTGCTTGTTATGGACAATCCATGATGTGCACAAAAGTCCAATAACAACACCGCTCCGATTCAGATCCAGGGGACTGTTCCTCCCAACCACACCTCTCCAGGTCTCACCGTCATTGCCCACGTGAGTGTTAAAGTCCCCAGCAGAACGAGGGCCCCTAAGTGTAAAACTTTTATTTTTGAAACCATCTTCAGTTTGAGTCAGAGACTTACTGGGGATTCCCGACACAAGCTTCAGGGGCCTCAGGACTCTCACGGCTCGCAGAGTTCTTAGGTCAAAGTCTGAGCCTACCGTGGCAAGAATCCTGGGTGAAAAACACAAAAAGTTCATTATTAACATCTGCAGTTTGTGTAAAAGGAAGTTTTAATTTATAAAATTCTCCTGTTTCTGCCATTACCTACAAATGGAGCTGTGTGTGTGTGTGTGTGTGTGTGTGTGTGTGTGTGTGTGTGTGTGTGTGTGTGTGTGTGTGTGTGTGTGTGTGTGTGTGTGTGTGTGTGTGTGTGTGTGTGTGTGTGTGTGCGCGTGTACATACTACATACTGAGGACCATTTTGACCATTTCCCCTACAAAGTGAGGACATTTTTTAGACCTAACTGTTTTGAGAAGCATACCAGAAGCTTATTATACCAGTTAGAGGTATTAGTGTGAATTAAAGAGCAAGTCACCTCCTACAAGAAACTTACTCCACTCCCACTTCATGTTTGAAAAATGCAACAAATGCTGTTGCCTGGCAGACCGAGAGGGCAGAGCCGCTAAAAAATACACACACACACAGGCTTACAACAGCATTGTGACATCATAATGTACCAGCTAACATCATAGTGTACCCCTTAGCCAATAGCAATGGCAGATTAAAATTCAAATGTAGTGCAGAGTTTTTACCTGGCGACAGCACAACACTGACAGTTTTAGGAAGAATATTTAAATTTTAACTAAGATGCACTAAAGTGCCAAATTATTATTCACCCATATCTACAGCATGATTAGACACTAATTTATATAGTTTACCAGCAAAAAATGTAGACTTGGGGGTGACTTGCTCTTTAAGTTTTAATTAGGTTAAGGTTAGGAATAGATCTGCATTGGTTATGGTTAGGGTATGGGTTAGGCATGGTGAAATCATAAAAATGAATGGAAGTCAATGGAGGATCCTCACTATGTTAGAAAAACAGGCGTGTGCGTGTGTGTGTGTGTGTGTGTGTGTGTGTGTGTGTGTGTGTGTGTGTGTGTGTGTGTGTGTGTGTGTGTGATTCCACAGCACAGCTGGCAGCCCTTATTACTGGCTGTCCACACAGAGGGAGACTTAAATGCTTCACTGAGACGCTCACATATATGTAAAAAACTCACCCCCAGGCTAAAGCAACTCGGAGAGAAAGTAAGACAAGGGGAGTAAGAAGATGAATATTAGAGCTGATTTAAGAGGACAAAGGGTAAAGGAATGCAGACTGGGAATTGTAATTATGTGGAATCCAGCTGAAAAACATTCCTGTTCATTTTCTATTCATTTATAGCTTCCTAGTAGAAGCTAACCATTAGCAATAGCAACTCCACAACATGGCGGAGCATGTTTCCGTTATTAGTGGAGATAGCAATGTTATCATTAGAGTCACATTTTTTTACGCAAGGGAAGAGCGTAGGAAGGCAGTTGCTGTTAGAGAGGTTTCCATTTGAACAATAATAATGAGTAAGACTCATGATCCTGTTGTTTTCCACCAGAGTGTTGTTTCCCCACAGAAAACACCTCACAAGGCAGTCAGTCAGACCACAGTAGTTATGGAAAAATAAATACATAAAAAAACGAGTGAGTGACACCTTTGACCTTCTCCTCAGTCGGTAGGTTTTTGTCAGACTCCAAAAAAAAAAAACCTGGAGAAGACTGAGGGCAGCAATTACCAGAGTGTGGGTGACTCCACCCCCTAGCCAATCAGTGACCGGCTGTCTCTGATGCCATGTTTGGCTGGGCATGGTACATCCACAAGCTCACACACAGGTTTTTCCTTTTTATCTACAAACAGGTGCGACCCTTACAGCCCTGACTCTCAACTCAGGTCCAAATTCACAGAAGACACAAAATGTATTTCCTTGTATAAATTCATGGATAAACAAAATTTCCCCTTTCGGTCATCAAATCTTGATGCTGACATTCAGCTTTTATCGGTCAGGTAAGAATAGAGTTCCTTTAAAGAGAAGACAGGTGACTCATCATGTTACCTTTTGAAATTTACAGAGAAAATCTCCAGTTCTTGCACATCCTTAATTTAGAACTTCCAAAGCAGCTGACGACAGCGTTTCTTCATCCATATGTCCGAGACAGAAGACCTGACATGTTTCTCAGTGTCAAGGAACCTTGCCCTGATGTTTTGGCCCCGCCCCGGTTGCCTAGGAGATACGTCATCAGGAGCCACCAAGACGTGTTCCAATGTTCATGTTCTACCGAGGCGCGTGTTCTCCGTTTGTTAGCCGTTTAGCTAGCTGAGTGAGGATACACGGGAGATGTCTTGTAGCCTAGCCTTGGTCAAAAATTACCCAGAATACACCGCTGTATTTTCAAAAGTATGGCGGATCAGAAGCCAGCAGCTACTTCAGGGACAGTTTTTTGATTATTTAAGTGGTCATCGTTGTCATCGTCTTCCTCCACTTATCCGGGTCTGGGTCGTGGGGGCAGCATCCCAACTAGGGAGCTCCAGACCGTCCACTCCCCGGCCACCTCCACCAGC
The DNA here is from genome assembly GCA_006942095.1 of Nothobranchius kuhntae. Lineage (NCBI taxonomy): Eukaryota > Metazoa > Chordata > Actinopteri > Cyprinodontiformes > Nothobranchiidae > Nothobranchius > Nothobranchius kuhntae. The sequence continues at coordinate 1,763,941 of SSNQ01000206.1, read as the reverse complement.
TCCTCTGGCAGGGCCCCAAGGCGTTCCCGGACCAGATTGAGATGTAACCTCTCCAACGTGTCCTGGGTCGACCCGGGGACCTCCTGCCGGCAGGACATGCCCGAAACACCTCCCCAGGGAGGCATCCAGGAGGCAACCTGACCAGATGCCCAAACCCCCTTAACTGATTCCTTTCGATCCGGAGGAGCAGCGGTTCTACTCCAAGTCCCTCCCAAATGTCCAAGCTCCTCACCCTATCTCTAAGGCTGAGCCCGGCCACCCTACGGAGGAAACTCATTCCGGCCGCTAGTATTTGCGATCTCGTTCTTTCGGTCATTACCCAAAGCTCATGACCATAGGTGAGGATTGGGACGTAGATTGACTGGTAAATCGAGAGCCTGGCTTTCTGGCTCAGCTCCCTCTTCACCGTGACAGAGTCTAACCCTCACCGGGAACAGGTCCGACTTACTACCGACTATGCGGACCAAACTCACGCTCCTCTGGTAAAGGGACTGATTGGCCCTTAACAAAAGGCCACCCACCCCATACTCCTGGAGCATCCCCCACAAGGTGCCCCTGGGGACACGGTCATAAACCTTCTCCAAATCCACAAAACACACGTGGATTGGTTGAGCAACCTTCCATGCCCCCTCCATCAACCTTGCAAGGATATAGAGCTGGTCCACAGTTCCACGGCCAGGACGAATACCACATTGCTCCTCCTCAATCTGAGATTCAACTATCGATCGGACCCTCCTCTCCACTTCCTTGGAGTAGACCTTTCCAGGGAGGCTGAGGAGTGTGATCCCCCTATAGTTGGAACACACCCTCAGGTCACCCTTCTTAAAGATGGGGACCACCTCCAGATGGGTTCTACCACTCCACAGGAACTGCCCCCAATGACCACGCAATGTTGCAGAGACGTGTCAACCACGACAGCCCTACAACATCCATAGCCTTGAGATACCCAGGATGAATCTCATCCACCTCCGGGGCTCCTACCTCAGCAACTTCTGCTCCAGAGATTGGACAGTCCATCCCCAGGTCTCCCGACTTTGGCTCCTCCTCGGAATGCGCATAGGTGGGATTGAGGAGCTCCTCAAAGTATTCCTTCCACCGTCCGACTATAGCCCCAGTTGACGTCAGCAGCTCCCCATCCCCACTTTAAACAGTGTGAGCGAGTTGCTGCCTTCCTCTCCTGAGGCACCGGACAGTTAGCCAGAACCTCTTCAGTGCCGATCGATAGTCTTTTTCCATGGCCTCACCAAACTCCTCCCACGCCCGAGATTTTGCCTCGGCAACTGCCACCGCTGCACCCCGCTTGGCTATCTGGTACCCGTCTGCTGCCTCCGGAGACCCACAGACCAGTCACGCCTTGTAGGCCTCCATCTTCAGCCTGACGGCTCCCCGAACCTCTGGTGTCCACCAGCCGATATGGGGGTTGCCATCACGACTGGCACCGGCCACCTTGAGACCACAGCTAGCAACAGCCGCATCAACAATCGCAGAGTGGAACAAGGCCCACTTGGAGTCGATGTCCCCCACTGCTCTCGGGACATGGTCAAAGCTCTGCCGGAAATGGGAGTTGAAGACCGTCTTAACAGGTTCTTCTGCCAGGCGTTCCCAGCAGACCCTCACTATGCGTTTGGGTCTGCCAGGTCTGCGCGGCATCTTCCCCTGCCATCTGATCCAACTCACCACCAGGTGGTGATCAGTTGACAGCTC
>SSNQ01000206.1:1733129-1749865 GCA_006942095.1 Nothobranchius kuhntae | reverse complement strand
GTCAGGAATCTTGGCGTGACCTTTGACCCAGCTCTCACCCTGGATTCTCATGTCAGTTCTCTTGTTGGCTCTTCCTTCTTCCATCTCAGGAACGTTGCTAAGCTGAGTCCCATTCTGTCCCGCTCTGAACTTGAGACAGTTCTCCACACCTTCATCTCCTCACGCTTAGACTACTGTAACTCTCTTTTCACGTGTCTGAGCAGAACCTCCCTGAACCGTCTACAGGTGGTTCAGAACGCCTGTGCTCGGCTTCTGACCAAGTCCTCCAAACACACCCACATCACCCCGCTTCTCCTCCAGCTTCACTGGCTGCCAGTCAACTTCAGGGTTCATTTCAAGATCCTGGTTCTGGTCTATAGGGCCTTACATGGACAAGCACCATCTTACATTGGTGATCTTCTTAGTCCCTACACCCCCAGCAGGTCCCTGAGGTCCAGTGATCAAAGCCTACTGGTTGTGCAGCACCAGGCTAAAGGTCAAAGGTGACAGATCATCTGCTGCTGTGGCCCCCAGACTCTGGACCTCTCTCCCCCTGAGCCTGAGATCAGTGGACTCAGTGGTCTCCTTTAAAAAGCAGCTGAAGACTCACTTGTTCAAGCTGGCTTTTGTATGACCTTCTTCACCTCTCTCTCTTTATTCTGCTCTCCCCACCTATTCCACCTTCCTCAGGATCCACTGGTTTCCCTCTTTCCTGGTCACTCTCTCTCTCTCTTAACATTTTTAATCACAATTGCCTATTTTTGCTCATTTTAAATATATTTTTAAATGTTTTCTAAATGCTTTTTTATATTTTTACATTTTTTGCTTTTGTGAAGCGCCTCGTGGTTTTTATCTTGAGAGGCGCCATAGAAATGATATTTCTTCTTCAGACGGAAGCAGCAGAATGTAAAAAATTTAAATAGCATATTAAACAGGTGTTGCACACAGATTTGTGGAAATCGCCCCGACGATAACTGAGGAGTTTATGAGTCAGTCGGGCAGCTGGCAAAGCGACTCATAACTTCAGTCTGGTAATTAAACCGCATTAATGATTCTGTCAGAGCAGCTGTGTGCAAATACACATTACACAGTTTTAAGGTGTAAATCAACAACACGATAAATGGATTAATATTCATGTTTATTTTCATTCTAACTTGTTGAAGCCGTCTGTCAGCAGCTGATAGACGAGGGATCATTTGTGTGTTTTTAGGCTCTCCAACACAACGTTACGTTCACAAACGTGTAGAAACTAAGCTGAATGTTCACAGCAGCGATGCTTACAGTTTAAGATCGTGATCATTTTGGCCAAACGTGTTGGTGAAAAAGGTGCATTTAAGTGTCTGCTGCAGCCCAAAGCCAACCAGGAGAGCTGTGATGAGACTCTGCAGAGGCTGCATAAGATCATCCGCGTTCACTCTACTAACGCTTTCCAAACAGAAAAAGCTATTTCATAATAAATACCTTCTGAAATACAAACTTTGATAAGAAATAAACTTAAAAATTAAAGTTTTTAGCAAAAGTTTTGTAAACGAGAACCCTAAAATATCAAGAGATCCCATTTTAAAGAGTTAGCAGCTCACACTAACAGGTGGAAGTTATGTGGCAGTTAAACCCTACAGCAGTTTATTCATACCACTTTACTTTATTCATACTATAACCAATATAAAATACTACAAGTATGTGTAGTAAAAATATTCTTGGGATGGACCGTCAGCCAGAGGGAACATGGATGGTATCTTTACTCTAGATCTACAGCGAAGACGTCCAGGGGATCAGATTTCTGTGGTTTCATGTACGTCCTACAGTGACTTTATAGTAACGTGCTGCCTTCAAGACCACATCTTTTCCAGGGAAACTCCAAAATCACATTATGCCCACGGAAAAGGCTGAAGAAGAGAAGGGAACGAGTCCCGCACACATCTGCTGCAGTCCCTTATCAACAGAAATGAATAAAATGTAAATTACAATAAGAACTGCGACATCCATCCATCCATCCATCCATTCATCCATCCATCCATCTTCTTCCGCTTATCCGGAGTCGGGTCGAGGGGGCAGTAGCCTAAGTCGAGAGGCCCAGACTTCCCTCTCCCCAGCCACTTGGTCCAGCTTTTCCGGGGGAATCCCAAGGTGTTCCCTGGCCAGGTGAGAGACATAGTCCCTCCAGCATGTCCTGGATCTACCTTTAGGTCTTCTCCCTGTTCGACGTGCCTGGACAACCTCACCAGGGAGGCGTCCAGCAAGCATCCTGACCAGATGCCCGAACCATTAATTAATTATAAGGAAATTAGAAATTTGTGGCGAAAACAAATCTTACTGCTAAACTAACCATCCCAACATGTTGAGTGTATTATTAACAACCCTGTTTTCATGGTCAGAGCAAGTGGGGCTTCAACTTTGAACATAAACAACTCAGTGGTTGGGTTCATGATAAGCTTTGTTTGCACAGCCATCCGAGAGCCTAAGACGTTGGCGTTTCCTGGTAACCAGCAGCAGGACGGGCGCGGTCTCAGTGGGATCGGACCAGAAACAGGAGGATTAACCGGATAATCGGCTGCTCTGCAGCGTGCGGGTTCCTTCAGGTAACCATAAAAACTATTTATGGAAATCATTCAACTCTTTACTGTTTCCGTTGAGACCAACATCAGTAAAAGCAAAAGAGGGAGATTTCATTTCAGTCACATCAGAAATGAACTTGAGACAGGAGTGGGCAGCAAACTTAGAGGCAATTAAAATAAATCGTAAACAACTTAGAAACCTCATGACTTCACTGATGCTGTTTGGGGACGAGGTGCTCTGTTTGCAGCTGAGAGGTGCTTTACATGGTATCTGCAGGTTGAAGGGAGCCAAATGTAAGACTTTTTAAGACCTTTTTAAGGCCCTTTTGACCAAATTTAAGCTTCTTTTTTATTAAATTTAAGCTATAATTTCCAGCTATTGCCTGGAACCGGTGCTAACCACGTCACGAGCGTGGGATTAGCCATCCAGACACCATTAAACTTGCACTTCCCCACGGCGCAATCTCCCACTAGCTTAACCAGCTAATGTGCTCATCGAAAAATAGCCCCCTTTCACAACCAACTGAATGTGTACGGTTCCGCTTACGGCAACATCGTACACAAAAAACGCTGAACACTAACTAGAAATTCACGAAAAGTTTATAGAAATAAAAGAATTTTGTTTATTGGGTCTTTGAAAATTTAAGATGTTTGGAAACTGTATTTAAGGATTATTTGTCATTTTTAAGGAATTTTAGGGCCTTAAATTTGGAAAAACAAATTTAAGACTTTTTAAGGACCCGCGGATACTCTGGCGTTAGGATTAAGCAAACTGTTCTGAAAGACAAATACATGTATGCTGCTCTCTAGAACACTCATGTCCTTGAGGGTCGCTATCCTGCAGGTGTTTCCACGCTGCTCTCCTCCATACAGAGCGAATAAGTGGGTTTCACCCGTTGTTCCCATAGAAACGGTGTAATTCTTGTCCTTTTTAAAATACGATTGTTCACTTTGAACTCCTCACCCCCGCCACGTGGACCTCAAGGGATAAACCATCAATCCTGCTCAGCGGTCATCTTTCCTCGCGGGGTCACCCATGAAGACAGTGGGAGGGTTGAACCTTCCTTTAATGTCAGATTTTGGACTTTTGAGATTAAAGTCAGAGTACTTTTTTTTCCAAGCGGCCCTAATCCTCTTCCATACGACTCGAGTGAAGTTTTGTTGCACAAAACCACGCCGAAAAACAGCTTAAAAGATCCTTTTATGAACACTGTAGATATTAATTTTACACCGTTAACATTTGGATGACGGTTGCAGAAGGCCTGCAGGTTATTTTACTCTGATCAAACCCAGTTGTGTTTAACAGGAACCGCGGCGGCCAGTTTAACACTTCCTGTTCCTGTCCTACCTCTCTACCTCTAATCTTGTTTGCATGTTTGACATTTCACGTCTTACTGCCTTCAGCCCGTTTACACACAAGCGTCCATCATCCCCAGCCAGAGGAAAATAAAAGACCACATTTGAAATGGAAATCCGTTTTCTTATTATGTTTTGTGCAGAAATCATTTCCGATGGGGAAGGGGGGGGGGGTAATAAAAGTTTGATTTTTATCGTGAAAACAAGCCTTTGGATGAAATCTGCGTGTGTTGCAGCCTGTAATTGCTTAAATGAGGCGTTTCTTGTCAGATGAACAACTGGAGACGTATCGACCTCATGAGGGGCGGCCTCTCTGCTCCGTGTCACTCAATAACGGTCACATCTGGGGGGCAGCGCATCATTATTTTTCCTTGCTGGATCACAGAGGCGAGAGTTTATAAAAGCACGACCGTCTGAGACTTATTGTGTACAGTAGAAGCGACTCTGAGGAAGAGCTAATCAAAGCTGCGCCGCCTGTTCTGTTCCCAACCCCATTTCCCATAAATCACCTTGTCCACACGAGGCCATTACAGAGAGCTATTAACTACACTGCAAACAGCCTTCAACTCATTAGCTATCAGAAGATCCATCAGCTGACTGACCGCTGCTCGATGGAGACAATCACGCGGGAGCTCCGGTTAGCGATGGAGCCGAGGCTGACAATCACTCAGGCTGATTTTAAAAACCATATATTGATCATTCAAGAAGGATTCGTGAGCCAAAGAATAAATGATCAACTCAGACGGATGAAATGAAAAAACCTGTCTGAGGAATAAGTCTCAACAGCTCAACGCCTTCAGTCGCTGTTGTGAGACAAAAATATCATCAAGTAAGTAAGTAAAACTTTATTTATAAAGCACTTTTCACAGAAAATCACAAAGTGCTTCACAACATGCATAAAAAGGCAAAACAGGACAGGAGCACAAGGTCTACTTACATAAAAGCTTGCCTAAATAAAAGTGTCTTCAGCTGCTTTTTAAAAGAACCAACCGAGTCGGCCACACGAAGAAACAAGGGCAGGGCGCTCCAAAGTCTGGGAGCTACAGCTTGGAAGGACAGGTCCCCTCTAGTTTTAAATCTGGTCTTAGGGACCTTCAGTAGGTTCTGACCCGAGGACCGTAGCGTGCGGCCAGAAGAGTGAGGGATTAAAAGGTCTGATAAATATTGTGGAGCTTGTCCATTAAGAGCTCTATAAGTCAAAACTAAAATTTTAAAATCAACTCTAAACTTGACCGGTAGCCAATGTAAAGAAGATAAAACCGGTGTTATGTGAGCCCTTCTATTGGTTCCTGTTAAAAGCCTTGCTGCAGCGTTCTGGACCAACTGGAGACGACTGACATCTGATTGGTTAAAACAAGTAAAGATAGAATTACAATAATCCAAACAAGAGGAAATAAAAGCATGGATCATCATCTCCAAGTCTGATTTTGAAGTAATTGCTCTCAATTTGGAAATGTTTCTCAAATGATAAAAGCAGTTCTTTACTAAATGTTTTGAGTGGCAGCTCAAAGACATGGATTGGTCAAAAAGAACACCAAGGTTTCTGAGACTGGTCTGGACTGAGGAGCTCAGGGAACCGAGGTGTTGTTTGATTAAAAGCACTTTCTGTTCAGGAGCAATGATCAGTGTTTCGGTCTTGCTTGAGTTCAACTGAAGACAGTTACCGGCTAGCCAGTCCTTAATACGCTCAATGCAATCAAGTAGATCAGCTAGCTTGTTAAACTCTGTGTCCTTGAAAGAACAGTACAGTTGAATGTCATCTGCATATAAACGGTAGGACACATTAGTAAAGAGTTTAATAATCTCCCCAAGAGGGCAAATATATAAAAGAAACAAAATTGGGCCAAGGACCGAGCCCTGGGGAACACCATGAAGCAAAGATGTGACTTCAGACCTAATCTTGTTTACACATAAAGAGAATGTTCTGTTATTTAAATAGGAAGAAAACCACTTCAGAACCGTACCAGAAAATCCTAAGTCATTGTGTAGTCGATGTAACAGAATTTTATGGTCAACCGTGTCAAAAGCTGAAGACAAATCCAATAAAACCAGTACAGTATACTGGCCAGAGTCTGCCGCCATCAGTACATCATTAGATACCTTTAACAGTGCTGTTTCAGTTGAATGTCATCTGCATATAAATGGTAGGACACATTAGTAAAGCTTTTAATAATCTCCCCAAGAGGGCAAATATATAAAAGAAACAAAATAAGAGTCATTTCCAACATGAAACTTTATCTTCTTTAACAATTATGTTCATATTTTGCCCTAAAAGTGAGAACCGACAGCGTATTTAGAAACAAATTCTAACGTGAGAAACACGTTTCTTCTTTTAATCCTCCTTTCCACCGGAGCCGTCAGCAGCACGTTACTGCAGCAGCACGTCATAGCTGCTGATAGGAACCGCTGTGGTCAACAGAACCTTTTCCACCGGAGCCGTCAGCAGCGCGAGTCGGCCGCGTCTCAGGAGCAGCATGCCGCGGCCCTTAAGCGCCGGTTCTATTTTCTACGCCTCTGAAACGGGTCGAGTTTGACATTTTTGGGGAAGGAAAGACAGGAAATCGGACGCGGAAACAGAGCGAAGCTTCCCGAGATTTTCAGAATAAAGAAACGTACTGCCTTCTGGTTGCTTTACTTTAAAAAAAAAGTTATCACCTAGCTAGCGGTCTCCATTGTTTTTCCATAATGGACGACGAAAGGTTGATTACTGAAGTGGAGAAGAACCCAGTCCTGTTTGATCCCAGTCACAGTTTTTATAAAGACAACGTCCAGAAGGATAACGCATGGAGTGACGTGTCTGCGGTTTGGGGGCAAGACGGTGAGTTTATGCTAATTATTAACGTGATTTCTTTTGTAGTTTTCTCCTGCTTGTTGTTGTGTGTACTGGCAAAGTCACGCGTGATTTTGCTAATGTCGCGTGACTTCGTGCTCTGTCGGTGACAGCTGCTCCCCTGCTGCTTCGCGTCTCGCGGGAAGGGCCAAGCAGCAGCAGACGCGAGCAAGACGCGCTGCTGACGGCTCCGGTGGAAAGGAGGGGTTAGACATATGAAATGTGACTTTTCATGCATAACGTTTCTAGAATTTAAAGTGAAACTCATTAGACTTCATGAAGAAGAGGCAACTGAAATAATACATGTAGCAGTTTTCTTGTGTTTATTAACTCAGACTAAACATTATTGTCTAAAACGCACAAAAGCATCCAAGATTTGACCCAACATCAGCCTCATTAGGTTGGTCGTGTCGACCATAATAAAGTTTAAATGTCGCAATACCAAATGTGCCAAAAAAGCTAGCTTAACTCTATCTTTTCATGCTCTAATAGAGGTCCTTCACTGAAAAACATTATTTGTTATTTTTGACCATGAGTCACTCTGGGTTTCACACGCAGGCTGATCATCGCCTGTTGGCTTCTGACAGAGGCGGGCTGAGACGATAACTCAGCCCTGCAATATCTTCGTTTATCTCTCGTTTGTCTAAAACCATCAGCCAATAACACAGCTTGGTCCAAAACCCGCCACTGGACCATCTGGCTGTGCATCTCTGGTTTATAGGTGGGCCAAGAGGAGTTGGTGGCACTGCTGCCTCACAGTAAAAAGGTCACAGGTTCAATTCCCAGCAGCAGACTTTCCGTGTGGAGTTAGCATGATCTCCTCATGCATGTGTGGGTTTTCTCCAGGTTCTCTGGTTTCCTCCCACCAACCAAAAACATGTGTGTCAGTTTAACTGGAGACTCTGATGTGTCCCTAGGTGTGAGTGTGAATGGTTGTTTGTCCCTGTGATGGACTAAAGACCTGTCCAGGGTGTCCCCGCCCCACTAGTCGGGTGCTGTAATCTAATGTATGATAATATTGATGTAATAATTATAATCCCCATATTTCCATCATCCTGGGTTGTTTAGTTCTTCCTTTTCGCTGCGCAGCAACGGTCGACATTATTTATAGCTGTGATCGTCTTTTAGACATGATTCGCCTTCCTCCTCGAATTATTCGAGTAAAGGCTAAAGTTATGTTATTGTGAACACTGTGCTGAAGCTCGATTTGAGAAAAATCATGAATCGAACCTGAATGCCAATCATTTCCTGAAATCGTTCAGCCCTAGTGCTCAGGTTTACTCTCAGCCGCCATCACACAAACAGAGGACTGGAGCCTCTTCTGTAATTGGATCAGATGGAGAAGAATGGGCCAGCCTTAGAGCCAATCACAGGTTAGAATCCACACAGCTGGGTCAGCAGAGCAGGAACCTGCAGCTGCAAAGTGATACACGAAAACAAAACAGCCGCAGGCCACAAAGGAATCAGCCCCGGAGAGGAAGTCGTGGTTGCAGCAGATTTTAGAAAGATGCATTGCGTGGATATTTTCAGTGAACAGTCGTAACACCTCCCAGAGCCTGACGAACACGGGAGCCCAACCCGTTCAGTGTGCCACTGCTGCGTCACCACGTGCTCTGTACGCACTGACCACCGTCCCTTCATGATTAATTATGTTCACAATCTGCATTATTAACGCATCAGCAGCAGCTCTGCAGGCAGAGAGCTTGGAGCGCTTTGTGTCACAAAGGCCAGGCCTGAGAGGGCCTCGCTTGACAACGTGCGTGCACATGAGAACATTAACCTCACGTGCACAGAACAACTTGCCACTGACTGGATCCAGCCTCTTTGCCAAAGCCTCCACCCCCCCCCACCTCCTCTCACGCTGCGCATGTCTCACTATTATGTCGGTGAACTGGAGCTGAAGATGCAGCGTGAGGCCTCGACACAGAGCCGATCTGCTAATGTAGAGTCGCTACACTAACAAGCTCAGAGCAGACAGCATCTGAAGGCTAATGTGTGTGTGTGTGTGTGTGTGTGTGTGTGTGTGTGTGTGTGGTCTGCAAACATACTATTCTGCTGAGTGTTCTTGGAGAATACAACCCAACAACCCAACACAACTCTAATGGAGACTGTTGGTTTTTTCAAATAGGTTTAGACTCATGAGGTCAAATTAAAGCACGCGTTATCAACTTTCAATCAATCAATCAATCAAAATCAACTTTATTGATATAGCACTTAATTCTACAATGCATGCAACTCAAAGTGCTTAACAAATTAAAAAGGCCCCACATTCCCACATACCCTCCCATCCCCAGAATTTTAAAAACAGTCTGATAATAAAAACCCCTTCACAACACTCCACCAACACACACACACACACACACACACACATGCCCCTTCCCCCATGGAAAAAACACGATGGACTGAGGACATCAGATGAGCCAAACCAGCTAAGATAAGGATAAGGAAGGAGATCAGGGGAGCCATCCGCCCCGACAGCAGCAGATCCACAGCAGCAGCCGAGGCACCGACACAGGGCGCCCAGGGCAGGGAGGGCGGAGACCCCCACCTCCACCCAGGCACACCTGGAAAGCACCCAGGCTGCCACAGCCGACCACCTCCCCGGGGCAGAGGGCTCCCACAGAGGAAACACTGGAAAAAGGTTAAATTAAGGTTAAAATATGAAATCAAAAGAGCTAAAATGAGAATTGTAATATAAAAATTTATATAGGTATTAAAAGAATGTTGATCATAAATCTATGGTAAAAAATGTTTAATAATAGCACGTGTAAAGAAAGAATACATAAAATAAATAAATAGATAAACAAATAACCTAATTCCTTTATTTATGTAAAAAGAGATAGTAATCAGTTAAAAGCTAAGCTAAAAAGATGGGTCTTGAGCCTGTTTCTAAAGCATGAACGTCCTCCACGGCCCTGAGGTCCCCTGGCAGCTCGTTCCAGAGGCAAGGACGCCTCGCCGTGAATATGTGTCCTGACCTGGTCCTGACTTTAGGGATGACAAGGAGACGGCTGCCTTGAACCAATCTGATTAAAACTCAGACAGTGATCACCGGATGTTCAACAACATCGGACAATAATAATAGCTTTATTTACATAGCGCCTTTAAACAAAGCGCTGTACAGCATAAAAGATAAAAATAACAACACCCTCATATAAAAACAACGGCATCAGCTGTAAGCATAAACAACAAAATCTAAGCTAAAAAGAACATGCTAAAACAAGGAATGGAGTAAAATTGCTAAAAAGAACCGAGTGATCAATCAGTAAAGAGGTAAGTCTTCAGTTTAGCTGTACCAACGTCCACCGAGCATGATTGTCTGACATCCTGCGGCAGAGCATTCCAGAGCGTCGGAGCACGAAAAGCTAATGCACGCCCACCCGGAGTCATCTGCTTCATTTTCGGGATGTGTAAGAGCCCCACGCCGTGCGATCGCAGTACCCTAGATGGGACATATGGGTCCAGGTTATCAGGGATGTAGGGTAGAGCCAGAATGTGGAGAGCCTTGTAGGTCAACAACAACACCTTAAAGTCCGCTCTAACACGGCACGGCAACCAGTGAAGAGGTTTCAGGACAGGCGTGATGTGGTCAGACCTCTTTTCACCTGCTCAGATACGTGTAGCTGCATTTTGCACGAGTTGTAGGCCGTGGAAGCTCTTTAGGGACAGACCAGAGAGAAAGGCGATACAAAGGTCAATTCTGGGTGAAACAAAGGAGTTCTCCAGGACTCGTGCATCATGATCTGACAAAATCGACCGAATTTTAGCTATTCCTCTTCAGTGAAAGAAAACGTTTTTTACAGTTTCTTTCTGATGAAGTTCGAATGTCAGGGCTGACGGCACCAACTTGTTAACCTACAGCATTAGTAATCAATAAACAATAAATCATAAGTAGGACTGGATCTGGTGAAGGTACTAATCCTGATGCTCCACCTGGATGCTTTAAGATCAGAATGGGTTTAATGGGAATTTGTGATGATGGTTTGCGAGCGGTCAGCGGTTGAATTAACCAAACATTCTCCCTATCCGACCATTTTTCTCAAGACACTGACGGAACAGTCTTAAGACCATCCATAAGTTTTTTTGATTAAAATTCAGGTGATTGGAAGATTGGTGCTGCGTCTGCAGTGATGCAGGTGCTTTACCGGTGTGTCGTGGTGAAGAGAGAGCTGAGCCAGAAGGCAAAGCTCTCGATTTACCGGTTGGTCTACGTTCCTACCCTCACCTATGGCTTTGGGTAGTAGCCGGAAGAATGAGATCGCAAATAGAAGCGGCCGAAATGAGTTTTCTCTGCAGAGTGGCTGGGCTCTCCCTTAGAGATAGGGTGAGAAGCTCAGTCATGCGGGAGGGGCTCAGAGTAGACCCGCTGCTCCTCCACATCGAGAGGAGCCAGTTGAGGTGGCTCAGACATCTGGTCAGGATGTCTTCTGGATGCCTCCCTGGTGAGGTTTTCTGGACACGCCCAACTGGGAGGAGGCCTAAAGGTAGACCCAGGACACGGTGGAGGGACTGTCTCTCACCTGGCCAGGGAACGCCTCAGGATTCCCCCGGAGGAGCTGGCCCAAGTGGCTGGGGAGAAGGAAGTCGGCCTCCCTGCTTAAGCCTAATTTATACTTCTCCATCAGCTCCAAGAGGGAGAGAAACGCACGGATGGAGACAATTTGCCCTCAGACTTCTCTGTCTGCTGGGGTGTTAAAAGGAAATTCCCCGCCAGGACAACAGAGGGCGTACCGCTGCCCTGTGGTATCATGTCATGAATCCGGTCCAAGATAGTGTTGATATTGTTTTTTTGTATTTGAGAGTCTTTTTAACACGGACAAACTTGTCCCTCATCCTCCTCCACCTCTTCATGCGCTCGCCACCTCTAAACCCACGTTTCCTGTCGTTTCTGTCCACAAATAAAACGCTTGCTGCGCATCTTTTCACTCCTCCAGTCACGGGGGAATTAAACGTTCATATTTTATTTGTTTTTGAGGGCGCAATGGCGGCACTGTGGACGACAGCGACGTCCTGACCAAACGACAGACAGATGTTTAGAAAACAGAGCTTGACTCCGTCCGTCCTTGCGAGCCTGTCGGAGAGCCCTCGAAAAGGCAGACAATGGCGCTGCGTGCGTCCGTCCCGACGCAGACGGAGAAGCATGAACGAGGCTTTAGGCTGCGGCCCCGGCAGCCCGACCCCGGATAAGCGGACAAACATGAATGGATGGAATTCAAGTGAGTCTGAGAAAGAAAGACAAGTTCCACCGATGCAGATCTCAGGTATTTCCATCTTTATCTGCAAATTATCAACGAGGTAAATCTAAACTATCCCAAAGCAGATTCCCATCAGCGCATCTTAGCACCACCTTGGACCCGTGGTGCTGGATGGGTAGGAGGCTTTGGTGCGCAACTGGTCACAGAAAGGTACTGGCGGACCACTGGGGCACCGCAGGAGGATCAGGAAACTCCTAAAAAGCATTCGCCAAAGCAATGCGTGTAAATCCAGTTTCTGATGTGGTAGCAGAGCACGAACTCAGCCTCCAGCATGACCGCGCCATGTGGACTCCCTTACTTGGACTGGATATAATGAAAATTCAACTTAAATTGTGTTTAATATAAACTGAGATTAGGGGTTAGCGGTGACCACCCTGCAAACAGTCAATGTCGCACGGAGGTGCAGATGGGGTCAACACTGAGTCTGTCGGTCCAGACCGCGTCTGCAGGACGTCCAAACTAGGTCTTTGCACAGTGGGCATAACACTTTTGTTAGAAAACGAATACAATTTTGCTGGATGTGTGACCTAATGCTGGTGTGGCGTCATATCAACATGCTTTTATGTGCCGGTGCCGATCACGGTCCCTCACAGCTGCCTGAGGCTCGGTACCAGCTGGCCCAGCGACAGCCTAACGTGCTCCAGAGTCTTTTCACAGTTTCCTCTCTCGGAGGGCGCGCAGATGTGAGCTCGGCTCCTACCTCAAGCTACAGAGATGCCCATTTCAGCATGAGGCGCTAGGCTTCATTAGAACGGGCACAACAAGACGAGGAAACCAAACAGAAACCATTTGGACCGAGCTTGAAGGGAAATGTAAAACAAATTGATTCTGGTGTCTGGTTTTCAACTATCATTCTTAAGTGTGAGAAGAGTATTTGAGTTTGTTTTACAAATGTTTTTATCTGCTGATGTGTGACGCTGCAAACTGAAATAGCTGAAGTCAAGGCTTTATGCAAATGGATCACTAAGCAAAATGTTATCTTTCATCCCTTTTGCCCAAAGGGATTTGAAAAAATATAACATTTTCATTGCTTTTCTGGGACTGTTTTAAAGGGATACTATGCAACTTTTTAATATTTTTAAATCATTATCTTGAGTCAGTATGAGCTAAAATGACCCTTTACAGGGTTATTAAAATGCCACCCAGCCTCTATCGCCCCCTGTGGCCAGAATATACCACTTACAACTTCAGAGTTGCCGATCTGCTCCGTCAACAATTGAGCGGACATACGCGCCGCTGCGGTCTGCCTCCAGCACATTTCCTGCATGTTTTAGATCATGAACACAGCTGATGTGTTTGATTTAATGATGAATCACTCCTGCAGACATTAAGGAAGGCTGGGAGATGATTGAGCCGTTAGATTAAGGTGTTACAAAGATGAATGCATAGCGAGGAGATTCCACACGCCAACACTAGGGGGTGCTAAAAGCAAGCCAAAACTGCCTCTAAAGTAAAGCAAAGTCTTCCTGGAATGATAAGCTAACAGCTGGACCCAATTTTAAAATAATTCTTGCAAATTTTACTTTCTAACTTGTTACATCAGCATCTTCCTGTGGCCAACAACAGCTAATTTCTATTGAAGTGACAGATCCATGACACGGCTCATTCTGGACTGCACTAAAACTGTCAAGAACAAAGCTGCTGGGGTCAATGCATGTGAGACAAGGAACCTCAGGAACATGTTTTATATTAAAGGTGCATTATGTAGAAATGAAGTAAAAAATGACATCCTGAGGGAAAATGTGGTTACTGCAACCACTTTAAACTAATCTGGAGCTTTTTCCTGGCCGTCGTCAAGGTACAATAGTCGGCGCTGAAGCATCAGCTCGCAGGAGACACGGCAGCACCACACTCACTGATGGTAAACAGTATTACGTCCCTCCTTCCTCTGTTCTGAAAGGAGAAAAACTGACAATCCCAGCAGTCAGCTGGATATGAAACATGTTTCGGTGTAATCTTCCTTCCAAATACAAAATTTAAATGAAACTTTAGGCTCTTCTGGGATTTTCTCACTGTAAAATTATCACTGTATTCTTACATACTGCACCTTTAACTAAATAACTATATACTTTTCAAAAAAAGCCATAATATGTCCACATTAAGTTAAAATTATTGTAATTTTTTGTTTGTGATTTGTGTTTGAAAATAATCCTAATTCCCCCAAATAACAGGAAAAATGCTTTTTTTCCATTTCATTTTCGTTTTGTGGAAAATGTAGAGGTGCGTGTGTGTGTGTGTGTGTGTGTGTGTGTGTGTGCGTGCGTGCGTGTGTTAAAGTGCAAAAGCACATAATGAATCTGAATGTAATTTAGGGGAAAGTGGACAAGCTTTAAAGTCATGGGTGCAAGTGAGGAGAGCCGAGTCGAGAGACTCGCTGGCGACTCATTGCACCTCGTCGTCATAGAAACAGGAAGATGACAAGACAATGGCTCGGCTGGGATTGTGCAGGACATAACAGCGGCAGCGGAGAGAAGAGTCAGAATAATGGAGAAATGTGGGAAAGAAAAGAACCATGAGGGTGAAACGGGGAAGCAGAAGCACATCTCTCTGTTTGTTTGGTAATTCAGATAAAGGCCCAATGTTTAATAATGATTATTCAGCTTCAGGCTCTGGTTTCATTCATATTTTCATTGTAAAATTAATAGATTCTGCTATAAATAATTTAATAAATTCATTACATTTGTTAATTATGGGTAGAAAATCCTGCCGGGACCACAGATGGATCCAAACCGTTGACACAAATCCAATTCCACCATTTTTGTTTGAATGCTGTGACTGAAGGAAGTCTCTTTTGTTGTCAGAAATCTAAGCAGTGACCCTGCTGCTGTTCATGGTTGTTGCATGTTGAGAGTCGGAGAAAAGTAATCCTCTGTTGATGCAGAACATCTAAAAACAGACGTAGCCTAAATCAGCGTTCTTCTTTACAGTGATCAGGGCAATAGTAATAGGTATGACAGCTGAGGATGATGGAAAAGTCTCTCAGTGTAAAGTTTGTTCTAAACACCCAGAAGTCCAACAACAAGCAGCTGACATGGTGCCCTCTGGTGCTTTTTCTGCAGTAAAGATGTGACAGAACGCACTTTGGGAATTTAAAAGGTGGTGTTAACATTTAAATGTCATCTGCAGGAACAAGGAGAGTTGTTGGTGATTTATAACCCGAGGTGATTGTCACACAACCAAAACACACCACGCAGAAGAGAGGGGAACTAAAAATATACATTTTATAACTAACTCTAAAATCTTAACCTGGAGGTGAGTGAAATATGAGTTAGTTCCAAGTCTTAGCTGATAGATGATAAGTATGATCTAATTCTGATCCCAGATCAGAATAAACTTCCCTCTCATACATTGTCCCAGTTCTGTTGGTGTGTGAACATCCACCGCGGCATGTGTGGTCACTCGAGCACAAGGCTGTGTGGACGCCCATGACAGTTCCCCTTCAGGAGGTCCTGTTGTTGTAAAATTAACTAAAATAAGTGCATAACTTTCTGTGATGAGAAGACCCACTGATCCTCACACAAGGAGGACTGGCGCTAGCTCAAACTACCGCTAACGCTATGCCAAGCTACAGCTAATGTTCATGTTAGTCGAGAGGAAAACAATAAAGATGTGTTAGAGGCTCCTTGAAGTTAAAGTTAAAGTCCCTTCAGTTGTCACACACACAGGTGTGTGTGCGACATTTGTTCTCCACATCTGACCCATCCGCTGGGGGAGCGGTGAGCTGCAGACACGGCCGCGTTCGGGAACCATTTGGTGGTTCAATCCCCCAATCCAGCCCTTAATGCTGAGTGTCAAGCAGGGAGGCGTTGGGTTCCATTTTTTCTAAGTCTTTGGTATGACCCGACCAGGAATCGAACCCTGATCTCCCAGTCTCAGGGCGGACACTCTACCACTAGGCCACTGAGCTGGAGGTTTCCTGTTATAAACAAAAACATTGTTCTAGAACCCCTTTTTATCGTGCACCAAAAGAAATTCGGACAGATAAATGATCTAAGTGCTGCATACTGCGTACTGGACTATACGATGAAAGCTTGAGCTTGACGGCAATAAGAACAGATTCCACACCAGAGCCACTCCGACAACATGCACTATGATTTATATCTGAGAATGTAATCACGTTGGGCCAATAGCATCCTCAGCAGCAACACTTCTGCACGGCCACATGGACATACAATTACAGCACGCAATTATATACAAGAGTCTGTAGAGCCACGGCTCACACAGATCATCAGTAGGGTGTAGAGTTACCCGGACAAAGGATCTGTTTTTCTGCTGTTTGCCACTTTAACTGCAAAAATAAACTCTTTAGTTTTGTCAGTCTGCAGGAGCAGGTGTCAAACATAAAGTGCAATCTATTCCACCACAAGAGCTCAAAGGCACCTGCAGTGTGTTTCGTAAATGTCATTCTTCATTTGCAAATGTGGCTCTTTGTTGTTAGGGGGCAGCTGTGAAGATGTTGTTCTGTCTACAGCTCTTTAAGATTTTATTTTCTATTGATTATAAATGTCACTTTGTTTTAAACACCAGCACTGGATTATTTCTAAATGAGGTTATGAATGTGCTTCAGGTGTAAAAAAGACACACCAGGTGATTAGTGACCTCTCTCCTCCATCTATCCAGTCCACTTTAGAAGTCAGAATGATGCTCTTTAGCTTGAACCTCTCATATTTTGTCTGTCTGCTCTTGAGCTCCCTCTTTAAATCTCTTCCATGATGATCTTGTCCTGTGAGCCTTCTTTACAGCCGCTCTAAAGCTGTCTCT
>SSNQ01000206.1:1705072-1722658 GCA_006942095.1 Nothobranchius kuhntae | reverse complement strand
ATATATATATATATATATATATATATATATATATATATATATATATATATATATATATATGAGAGAGAGCCATGCCCTGATGTGGGGGCTGGGGGGTGCGTAGACATGGTCGGGACATAGAAGGGGGTGCGCAGCTAAATAAGTTTGGGAACCACTGAACGATAGCTTCTTTTATCCATCTTTAGTATTTCTGTTGTTCGGTGTTTATGATCCTTGTGTTGTCCCAGTCCATTATGTGGTTTTCTCTTGTGCAGTGATCTGTTACGGCTGACTTCTTTATTGTGCTTTCTGCTTCTTGTTTTGCTGCTCTTGTGTGTTTTCTACTTGCCTCTTTCTCGCACTCCTTTCTATGTTCTATTGTTCGTGTGTTGAGTTGGCGTCTGGTTTCTGCTATCTATGTTTTATTGCAGAGTTTGCGTGGGATTTCGTAAACGACTCCACATTTAAGTCCAGCTGGTATCTTGTCTTTTGGGTGCACTAGTCTGGATGGAGTTTACACGCTGGACCTCGCATGGGACTACATCGTCGGAGAGGGGAGAGCGGGCAGCAGAGGGCGACAACGTCCTCTGCTGCCCGCAGATAAACGGAGAAGGAAGTGACGCCACCATCAGCGTCAGCCTGAGGAAGTCTGCAGCCGCAGACGAAACGTAGCGACAAAACAGGTAACGAAACTGTTTCTGTGTTTTAAAAAGAACGACAACATGGAATTAGAACCACGACACAGCATGACCACACCTAAGAAGTTTGGGAACCGCTGGCTTAGGGCATGACCAGAAGATATGGAAGCAACCTGCGGCGATCTCCCCGCACTCCCTCCAGCACGAAGCGCATGAACCACTTATTTTGGATTTCTGCTTTGGCGTAATAAAGAATCTAATTAAATTCTTCCATCCAAAATCTCACCACGCTAGAGAATTTGTGGTAGATAACACATTCCTCCACATCTGTGACCAAACTTCCTCTGAAATTGTTATACCTGCTTCTTTTTCCCATCGATGACCGACATATCTTGTTGAGCTCTTTTTCATACAAATAAAACTTTTATACAATTTGCCTATGGTGCCTCTTATGATCTTATCCCCATATGCATCCATGAATATTTGAATCCCCCACTGGTTGCGTCTGCATCGGCCATTCTAATTTCCCTCCAGCAGAAGCTCCGAACCGGTAAGTAACGGTAGAAATCTTCCCTGCCGATCTCATAAAGCCGACACATGTCCTCAAAACTGACCAGTGCCCCATGCTTAACTATCTTGCAGATTGCAGTGACACCATGCCTGGACCACTCCCTAAATTTATGGTCCAACCGTGCCGGAAGGAAGCCCGGGAGATACGCCGGCCAACCCAGAAATCCCACTTCTTTATAAAGACTGAATTTTTTAATCACCTCAGCCCATTTTTCACAGAGAAATTAGCACAGAAATTTTGTGTTTGGTATGCCTGTGGCAGACTCTCCAGAGACCCCAGGACAGACTGTATTGGGAAGTCCATTAGGGAAAGCTCAATGTCCTTCCATTTTTCCTCGTATTTAGAGCTACACCAGCACACTAGCAGTCTGATCTGGGCCGCCAAGTAATGATCCTCAAAGCATGGCAGGGCCATGACCCCCCCCCCCCTGCTCGCTGGAGTTATATCAGCTCTGTCTGGAAGTTAGTTGGAAAACTTTCTCTTTCAGTCATGAACACATTACTGAGCGGTTAAAATCTCCGTTTCTAATCCCTTCCATCATTCTTGTAGATTTCTCTCCCTTTTATCTTCTTTTTTATGCTATGTTGACCCCACTGTCTTGTCCAGTCTGTGCATTGGTTGTTGTGTTCTGTTGTCCCTCCATTCCCCCTCCTTCTCTTTCCATGTTTGTGTTGTATGTTTCTTTTCTCCATGTCCGCTCCGACCAACATGCCACAAACATAATAAAAGATTCAGTCCAACAGGAGGAATATCCACAGCCCTCTTGCTGTAGAGTAAAACTGCTCTGGCATGTAACGGCATCCAGATCAACCATTCTGTGATGTGAAAGCCATTTTGAACGAGCTGTCGCCATCTTGTTCTACTCTGTTGCAAAATCCTACCCACCAGACAAATAGAGGGCCCTGATTGGTCCACAAAGCGGATGTAGCACTGTGATTGGCCCACCACTGGGGACCAATCACAGTGCTCTATAGGATTGAAACCCTTATAGAGAGCTGTGATTGGCCAGCCAGAATGCTGCTAGGGGCTGCAGAGGTTCCAATGGAGCGTTCCTAGACCAAACTTTGCAATGCAGGAATTTGGTCTCGTTCGCTAGGCTAGGACCTGCCAAGAATAAACAGTAAATAGGATCATCCATGCATATTTAGGATGCCACATTCAAGCAAAGACAAAGGTTTTTAATAGTATGTGCCCACCTACATTCATTATGAAGGTGAGTTAACAAACTTCTGCTTTGGGATGCTAATTAATGACACATACTAGCTCTTTACTAGCCAAAGTTAGCACCGTGTTGAAACAACAAAACAATGGTATCAGAGAGATAGGGTAACATCACAAGTCTTTTTGTTTCTGAAATGCTAACTCTCTGCTAACGTTGTTAGCATTGCTTCCTCACTGTGCTAGTAAAGAGCTAGCATGTATCGTTTAGCAACCCAAGGCAGACGCTTGTTAACTTACTATGAATGTTGTTACTATTAGTTAAGAATGCTGGTAGACACATACAATTTTAAACCACGGTCTTTATTTGATCGCAGCATCTTAGATGTGGCCTAGATTATCTCGTGTACGTTGTTTATCGTTGTCCTCGACAAGTCCTGCAGTGATAGCACAGATGTCAACAAGAAAACTAAAGTTACTGTGGACTGGCAATGACTCAGCTGGATAAAAGATCGGGAAGTGTCAAACCAAGAGTCCGTGGTATAGAGGTGGTTAGATGCTGCTTTGGATTAAAGGGTCCCTGAAATAAACTAAATGGAAAATGGCCTGTATTTGATATAGCGCCTTCTAGTCCTAGAACTCCCCAAGGCGCCTTACATCACAATCAGTCATTCACCCGTTCACACAAACATTCACACCCTGCCTCATGCAGAAGACCTGGGTTTGATTCTGGATGTGAACATAGTTTATTTAGAGTTTCTTTTTTACATTAATGGTATATTTTTTACAGTAAGATGCCCAAATTTTTATTTGAGACTCGCCGAACGGCATTGAATTCACAGATAAAAAAGATGTGGGTTCAACTTTCATTTTGGAACAATTTTTCAAGCAAGGGAAGGGAATGATCTGAGCATGCAGGAGGACTGACCCATCATAAACCTTTGTCGGCTGTGCTGAAGAGAAAGGTACAGAACCACATTATTTAATTAATTAGCTGCGTGTTCTCCTGTCCTCTGGGTCACACACACACACACACACACACACACACACACACAAGGGATTGTCTCAGCTGTTATTTTCGTTTAGGAGTGTGCACGTACAGCATGCGCGCCTCGTGCACGAGCCTACTATTGAAGCTGCCGTTACGCTTTTGGCCTGAGGGGGCGATCGCGAGCACAAAAATTCAAAAGTCTGTTAAGCCCCTTTAAGTAGCAAAAACACTCTGGGATTCTTTCAAAGATGTGATGTGTGTGACTGTCATTTCCTCTACAATGAGACAGCTCACACTGCGACACGAGGACGTGGACAAACCCAACGTCTCTCCACTGAAGCAAATCAGGGAAAAGACAGTCTGTGCAAGGATGGAGGAGAATGTCAGCAGGAACGTTCTCACGGCGAGCAATGAGCCAGAGGATGAGGGGGAAAAGGAAGAATGTTGTTTCACTCTCAGGGAAGCAAATAAAACCCTTCCTGTTCTATGTGATGCCTCCGTGTCCCAACCCACTCCACCATACAGACGTTGGAGAATACAGGCAGAAATTACAATAAATAAATCCGTTATGACTGTTAGGCAAGGGCAAGACATTTCAGGATAAAAGCAAAAGGGGTTCATCAGTTACACCGACGATGCATCAGAGCAGGTTCTAGTCTGTGCTGCAGCCTGTTTGCCTGCAGGTGAGTTCAGAGGGAGAGCTGAAGCTCAGATGACGACGGTGGAATAATCTGATTTTCTGTTTGCTGTGGTGCATTTAGATTTGACCACATCAGGCTAAAATCAGAAAAGATAAATATTCTTCTAACATGTATCAGTCAAGGTTCTCCACTAACCTGGTTTCTAAGGTTACATTCAAAAGCCTGCATCGCTCCGTCGCCACAGCTGAACACTCAAATCGTTTTGTTTCTAAAGATCTTGTTCATGTTTTGGTTTCTATATTCTAACTGAAAGCCTGAAACTCACCGCTTAACCCCGCAAAGCCACTTCGGATCACACGTGAAAATGATTTCTAAACAAAAAAAGGAGTGAGTTTTGGGTAGTGACCGAAAGAGCGAGATCGCGGTATCTGGCCGGGCGATGTCTGAGCCAGTGTCTCGTACATTTCGGTTTCTCTCATCATGGTATGATGCAGGCAGTAGCACCAAGGGTGTTGCCTGATAGCTCGGTTCCACCGCTGCGTTTGTGACGGGACGGACTCACTAATTCTTCTGTCCCGATTGCTAAACCAGTACACACAACCGTCCCGAACAGCGAAAGCCACAGGACTTTCTTGGCTGAGTGCAGAGTGGTATGGTTAGGGCGGAGCAACAACACAGTCCACTGACCGCGGTACAGAAATACGCCACTACTGGCAACAAGCAAAGCAAACCTCGGAGTTCCGTGGTTTGTGTTTGCGTTCGTTCTACACGGATGCGAGAAAATGCCAGCAAGTAGCAACAAGTTTTGGTCAGCTTCAGAGCTCCATACATCCCTCACCATCACCGTGAGAGTCCAAACTCAGGACGAGCAGGACGGATCGCTAAAGACGTTTCTCAGCGGATGGCAGCCCAAGGATTTGAGCTGACTTCGGAACGGTGTTGGGCCGAGCTAAAGAAAACCCTTGAACTGAGTAGTTAGGCTGTTCATCACCTGATCAATTCCCCTTAATGGTGCCAGCAGGTGAGTGGTTCAGATCACACGCTCCGAGGTGTGATAGGTAATGAAACCACCTGGGCACACAAGCAGAACCTGTGACATCACACGATTTAATGTTGCTTTTTCCAGTCTTCTTTTACTCGTTTCAAACCACCTGCTCTCCCAGGAACCTCTACTGTCTGATAGTTTACTGAACTATCATAAAATCAGTGGTTGGTTTACAAAGAAAGGTGCCTAGAAAAGTCATTCTTTCCTCCAATCAAAGAGCAAGAATATACAAACAGTAGGATGAACAAGCATGGAAAACGTTTGCTTATATTTAAAGCTGATTTCCTTCCTCTGGACGTGGTGCGTTAACACAAAACATCTGACAGCCAGCTGCTTCTGCAGCCGAGGATCAGCCCGCCTTCAGCTACCAGCCATCACACTTTGCAACCGACCCCTTTGGCCACAGGTGGTGAGCCCATGGGGAGGTGGCGTGCACGATTCCACTTCGGGCTGTGCCTGGCCAGGCTCCCTGTGTGAAAGCCCAGCTCTCATCCTCTGCAGGGCGGCTGTGCTCTCCCTTAAGCCCTTTTCAGATTGACATTCTGGAATATGTGTGGACAATTCAGTCCGGTCTTTAACCAGAACTGTGTTTTCAGACACACCACTTTTGTACCTGAACTTGTCCTTTCGGCTGCCTTCACACAGCAGGGAAACGTTCCAGATGTCCGAGGGGGAGGGGGTGGGAGGGCTGTACCCGGATGGTGCGGCGGGCGTACATGCGTCATTTACCCAAACAAAGCTATTCAGTCAAACATGGCCGACGAAGAGATAGAATTCCTCTCACTGATCGGACTTATGTTTAGCATAATTCTGCGCACACGAAGACGCATCAGAGACCTGGATGATGAAGCTCAATGGTTAATAAAGGAATCACGGAAGCGGTGTGAAGCGCTCCGTCGCGCGTCTAGGAGACGGTACCGTAGGAGGCGAGCTGCCATGTTCGCCACATGCTACAGGAGCGAGCTATCTAGGTGCGCTCAGCGTCCCCCGGTCCCCTCCTCCCCCTCCTCCCTGTCCGGAACTCGACCTCACCAGTCTGAAGCAGCCACCTTGTCCGTGACAAGTCCGGTCCTGTTACTAGCGGCTTCGTCCGGTTTAAGGTTATCCAGATGTTTGTGTTCAGACACAAAGGTCTTACGGACAGAGTCCTGAACATTTCCGTTTTTCATGGCCTGTCTGAAGGGGGTTTTAGAGACAGGGTGAGAAGCTCAGTCATTTGGGAGGGGGGCTGCTCCCCCACATGGGGAGGAGCCAGTTTAGGGCGACGCCTCCCTGGTGAGGTTTAACGCGCACACCCAACCGGGAGGAGACCTAAAGAAAGACCAGGACACGACGGAGGGACTATGTCTCTTGGCTGGCCAGGGAACGCCTTGGATTCCCCGGAGGAGCTGGCCCAAGTGGCTGAGGGGAGGGAAGTCTGGGCCTCCCTGCTTAGGCTGCCACCCCCGCGACCCGACCCGACCCCGGACAAGCAGCCAAAAACGGATGAACGGATGGAGGATCGAATTCAAATCGAGCTGAACGATGTGACCTAAAGCTAATACTGCAATATTTTAGAGTTGCCTTGCAATACACAAAATCAATATCAGAACAGTTTTTAGTTGATTCATAATCTAAGACTTAATGTTTGATTCGTCTCTATAACCAACTCACAGAAAGTCAGAAATCCAAGGAGTCAAAGACGTGTGGATTATCTGAAATTCTATACGTTTGAAATAAAAACATCCGCTCTCCACAAACCGTAGCCGTACGGCCGCTGACGTGTGCCAGACAACATGTTTGTAATTAGCTCCGGACGGAGTTGTGTGAAGAGGGAAACCTGCTGGTCTGCCACATCAGCTGTGGCGTTTCTCTGCCTGCAGGAAATCTCAAGCATCACTTTCAGCCATGCTCCACCGGAACCGTGAAGGCGAAGCCAACAGAGACACAAAGCTGTGAGCACGCATGTGTCTGTGCACGAGAAAGGGCCAGAGAGCAGTTATTTATGTGAGCCTTCATGTGTCGAGGCATGCGTGAGCGATCGTGTGTTCACTTAAATGTGTCGTTGAATCAATTCTTCCAACAGAATCAGTGATGAATGCGTCTGTGACCGCTCGCCAGCTTCCCACTGAGCCAGATTTAGTCACGTCCTCTTTTCTTCTTCAAAAGCATCTGTATCAGGAGCCACGCCATGCTACCCAGGGCTGTGTGCCACGACAGCAGCAGATGATGCAAACTTTCAACATCCTGCCAAGAACCTGCCAGACATCACGACAATTGCACTGTGTGTGTAAACTCATCTCGCTAGCAGCCATTTCTGTCTAACACAGCAAGCTGGATCAGTGTCCATGCTTCTGTATTACTGCTGGAAATGGTCATTAATCAGCGAGTGGCTCTTCGTGTTGTGCGCTGACAGTCATTGATGACACCAAAGAAGCAACTGTAGCATCATCAACAAACCTCGAATTTCCTGTTTCAGTGCTTGGATTTAAATTATGAAAACATAATAAAGAAAACATGAAATCTTTTCCAACTCCAGTAATCACCCTAACAGAACCCAAAACTGTTCTTTATTTCACACAAAAAAGCTAAAACATAGAAGAACTACAGAAAGTACAGGCCTAGCGTATAGTTATACACAGTAAAACTGTGTGTTGATAAATGTCTAATCTGAACACAGGAGGAATTCCCATTGCCATTTTCTCTAATCCTGCAACATACAGCGACAGTAAAAATACAAACATTTTTAACCGATGACCTGAAAAGTACTTTAAGCAGCTGTACTCCAGCATCTTGCTGATAATTGTCCCACTGGCGTGTTTTGTACCGCGGGGGTTAAATCACATTCTTCTGGGTCAAATCTGCATGTTTTTCTCTTGCAACGTGATACAATCATAACTGTAGACGCAATAAAAATGTTGTCAAACAGCTCAGAAATGCTAAATAATGTCCAAGTCACTGTTCAAAGCCTCATATCGCTGAGAGAAAAGAGCCACCTCAAACAAAACTGGTGTTTTAACATCTACAAGTGTCCAACTAACGTCTGTAAATTAAATAATTAGTCCACAACAAGTCTTACGTCCACAATGACACATAACGCACCGCTGAAAATGGAACCGACTCTGGACTTAAGTCTGATGCTCACATTAACTCTGTGATACGGTCCTGTTGTTTCCATCTACGACTCCTTTCCAAAGTCAAGCCTTTGCTGTCGTATGCCCACCTGGAGCAGGTACTGCATGCACTTGTAATCTCAAGGCTAGATTATTGGAACTCTCTTTATGCTGGACTGGGTCAGTCATCATCGCGTCGGCTTCAGACCGTGCAGAACTGAGCCGCTAGGTTTCTGACTGGGTCTGGGAAACGGGATCACATCAGTCCAGTACTGGCCTCCCTGCACTGGCTTCCGGTCTGTTTTCAGGCACAATTAAAATTTTTGGTATTTGTTTTTAATTTCTTTCAGGGAGCTGCCTCCCTCTAACTGCTCTCCTGAACATGTTCCATCCGCTCTTTGGGCTTCTCTGATCAGGGCCTGCTCGCTGTGCCTCGTACCAGGTTTCGGACTCGCGGGGAGCGGGCTTACTCAGTTTTAGCTCCCCCACCAGCTGCCATTCTCAACTAGGCTGTCTCCATCCCTGCCAGTTTTCAAGAGTCATCTTAAAACTCTTTTTTCGTTTTGCGTTCCATGATCATGGTTGAGATTGGCCCTCAGTTGTGTTGCCTTTTCTATGTTTTTTATTCTTGTTTTTATTCCGTGTTTTATCGTGTTTTTGCTCGGCTGTGTATGGGTATGGACTTGGGCTTTTTCAACACATGTCTTAAGGCTGTGGTTGGCACTAAATGCACTGTGAGTTATCGTGTGATTGTTCAGCAAAACAATGTTGATTTTATATTTCCTCACCAGGTTGACACAGTGATAATTTGCTCCTGTTGTGTTGTTTTCTCTTTCTGCAGGTCTAGAAGCAGACTCTTGTTCATCATTGATTGTTTGAGGTGAGGTGATGCTGCCGAGCACTGGCACCACCAGTCCCTCCAACCACCACCAGCAGGCAAGACAGTCTAAGCGTAACGGACAGGGCTAGAACCTGTAACCCTCCAGTTACGAGGCAGGCATTTCCGTCCCCTGCTAACATTACATGAGAGCACGTTGAGTCTGACATCACAGCAGAATCTGCTATGTGACCATCGCACACGTGTTTACAATGTTGATGCTCAAACGTAACATCGTGCAGCTCTATTTGATGTTGGCACTGACCTTCAGCTCCTACCACCGTAATTTGGGATCAATATGTGTGAAACCGACAGTTAGAGCCCTTTCATGGTTTGCAAATGCTGATTAGCTGTGGCAGCAACCTTGAACAGGGTTGACTCAGAAGTTTAATCAGTTGTTGTAGATCTAATGATTCATTTCTGAAAGTTTGCTTACTGTAGCTTTTATGAGTTTCTTTATTGGATATACTTTATCCAACACCTATTTTACACACAAAATGTAGCAACTTGTTTTGTTCCAAAGGTAAACTGAGTTAAATGTTGTGCGTCTTGCCCAAGAGCACTTTGGCACACAAACAGGCCAAAGATCAACCTGGAAAGCCTGTATTTAATGGAAAACCCACTCATCAGTCTGAGCCACGGTTGTCCAAAGTGCTAGACTATAGAGCCATTTAGGTATGAGTGTTGTCTGAGAACACTTCAGCTTGTGGAGAGGGAGTAGAGCTCCATTTGCCAATTCTGA
Source organism: Nothobranchius kuhntae (assembly GCA_006942095.1). NCBI lineage: Eukaryota > Metazoa > Chordata > Actinopteri > Cyprinodontiformes > Nothobranchiidae > Nothobranchius > Nothobranchius kuhntae. The sequence continues at coordinate 1,712,924 of SSNQ01000206.1, read as the reverse complement.
GAATAGCAGACAAATGACCAAACCCTTAGACAAAATGTGTTTGGACTAGGAAATAGCAAAATGGACTCAACTCCAATCAAACTACAAATCAGTTCAGTGTACTGGTTAAAGATCACTCTTCTTTTGTTGTTAAAATGACAAACAGGCCAGTCCGTGGTTGTCTGGAGCGATTACAGGGTACCATCACTGAGTTAATAACATTTAGTGCTCAAGTCAGAGACAGCAACCATTTCTAATTCTCCAAGTCCAACTGCATTTACACTGTTCAGTCAGAGCATCACTACCACTGACACATGACATGAAAACCATTATCTCTTCACAACGGTAACTGGCAGCAGGTGACAAGGACAAACCTATCCTTGAGGATTAGGCGCGTAAAGAGGAAAAAAGAGCAAATAAATGGTAAATGGTCTGTATTTGATATAGGGCCTTCTAGAGTCCTGGAACCCCCCAAGGTGCTTTACAACACAACACAGTCATTCACCCATTCACACACACATTCACACACTGGTGGTGATGAGCTACGATGTAGCCACAGCTGCCCTGGGGCGCACTGACAGAGGCGAAGCTGCCGAGCACTGGCGCCACCGGTCCCTCCGACCACCACCAGCAGGCAAGGTGGGTTAAGTGCCTTGCCCAAGGACACAACGACAGCGACAGACTGAGCGGGTCTCGAACCTGCGACCTTCCGATTGCGAGGCGAGCTCTTAACTCCTGTGCCACCGTCGCAACTCAGAAAAGTCCATTTTTATGTTAAACTCTGTTGCAAAGTGACAGTGTTGGAGAATGAATGATTACATGTCAGTGAGGCATGTATTATCCATCTTTTATATTATTCTGGGGAAATTTACAGAGGTTTATGTAAGTGTTTTGTTTTATAATGTTTTTAACTGGATGCACCTAAACACCCCATGATTTTATACTTTGATGTACTGAACAACCAATAAAAAAACAGAAAAACAATCAGCTGAAACTGGAGCAAAAATTAGGATAGATTGATGGACTGGTTTGTTAACTGGTTTATTATTCTGTATGTTCACTTATTGGCTCGTTTAATTAATTGGATTGATGGTTGATCAAATAGCTGATTGATCAGATTGTCAGGTGGCCAGCTAGATTACTGGTCAGTTGGCTGATTGGATTTTTGGCTAGTTTGGTTGGTTGGATGCCTGGTTTAAGGTTTGGTTTATGTTTTGCTCATCATTTGGTTGGTTGATTGATCGGTTGGTTGTTCGTTCATTGGATCATTCATTCGTTCATTTGATTATTCGTTCATTCAGTCAGTCGATTGGTCATTCGTTTGTTCGTTCGTTCGGTTGGTTGGTTGGATAACTGGTTTAAGGTTTGGTTTATGTTTTGCTCATCATTTGGTTGGTTGGTTGGTTGGTTGGTTGTTCGTTCGTTCGTTCATTCGTTGGATCATTCATTCCTTTAGTTGATTATTCGTTCGTTCGGTCAGTCGATTGGTCATTCGTTTGTTCAATCGTTCGTTCGGTTGGTTGGTCAGTTAAATTGTTGGTTGGCTTATGGGATTACTAGCTTATTTATTAGTTGATATGGTTTTTTGTTAGCTGACCGACTTGCTGCTTGTCTGTTTAACTGAAAGGTTGTGAGGGAACAGCTGAAAGACGTCTGCCTCCAAACTGACTATTAAATGTCTGTAATTCTCACACAGCGTTGCATAAATTTGGCCTTTTTGGCACAAATGTTCCAGCCTTGATGGACAGCATATTCTCTTAACTCAGAAAATGTAAAATTCAGCAGTGAACAAGTAAAAGATGGCTGCTGCAGCACAATGATGGTGGACAAAAAAGTGTGTTTGTGGCTCAGGGTGGATTTACATTCCCTTTGTTTCCCGACAAAGATGAAGATTGACATGTAAGCGCCACGTAATGTCGGCAAAACGTACTTCCAGGCAATTAGTTGCTGCTACAGAGGACAGACGTCTTTCCACCCGATGAGAAGGGTCAGGTTTTGGACGCTTCCCAGGAGCCTGGGGACGCATCGCTAACAGTTTGATTCTGTTTTTTAAGCTCCACACCTCCAGAACGCATCAAACACTACAGTTCAGTTCAGATCAGGTCAGACAGGAAGTCAAACACAAAAGCTGTGTAAAACATCCAGAAACTTTCAAAATAAAAGTCACATGCAGATTTCCTGCTGCTTAACTAGTAAAAGTGTACTTCATTTCCTGTGAATCCTCCGTAGCGGAGGTAAACAGAACAGAAAGTAAGCCTCAGATACATGCAGCTGTTTTTTTTGCTTGTGCATGGAGTGAACTTCCAAAATCACGCTCGGAGTTGGGATCCTCCTATGAATTTGTGACCTCGTGAAACCAGCTGTGTGGAATGCTTTCGTCCCCGTTTTACATCTGAAACGCTCCCGGGTGGAACGAGCTATCACGCTACACGTCGCTTACATATCAGCACAAAGGCTGGGTCAGCTTAAGAACTTGGGACTTTTCAATGGACTTTAAGATTTTACTGCATTTTCTATATTTTAATGCACTTAATTCTGATGTTTACTTCTGGCCTTGTTTGCTGGTCTTGGTGCTTGGCAAATCCCAACACGCTGTTTCTGTGATGTCAGCTTTGATTAGAAAACTTTGCTTTGACTGATTTTTGTCTCTGCCCTCCGAGACAACCGTCTCTCCACAGCTGCAGTTCTTGTGAGATGTTCCTCTAGGACGGAAACCCGGTGAAGCGGGAGTTATGAGCAGCCCCGTCTCACTAATGCACGTAGAGAATGAAGGCTGGCTTGTGTTGTGCGATCCAGAAGAGGCAGTACTGTATGATGGCGGCGAATGCTGGTTCTGGTAAAGAAAATAAAAGCACAGCTTGGATAATTTCACCAGAATCTTCTGCAGGAAAAGCGAGTCTTCTGCCGTTATGTCCTGAAGCCGAACGTCCATTCATTGAACTCAAATAAATATTAGAATTAAAAATCCAAACTTCGCATTTTTCTTTAATCTGATAATTGAATGTTTCTACTTTTGAGCGCGAGTGGGAAAAGGTGGCAGGCAGCTGGTTTCCCCGCTGCCGCTGAGCTGCGGTGGACAGAGGAGCTGCTCCATCGCGGCCTCTGACAGCACACGGTGTTCACTGAAGCACTCGCTAACCGGCGAGACGGAGGAACAGCCTGTACCGAACACACAAACCAACTTAAACCCACAGCTGCCGGGTCACCGGTCACACCTGTCAACGGAGGGAAGAATCAATAACGCCAAGTCCAGATTCACACTTAAACGCCTCCGAGGAAACAAGTCTGCTCGGATTCAAAGTGACGCGAAAGGCAGATTAAAGTGTATAATTCAACAAACCTTCTGAAGGGGGGATAAAAGCTTTGCTTCAGCCTCCAGACACCTGAGACTCACACAACACCAAGTTTCACCTCACACGTTCTAAAGGTTCATAAATAACACTTACAGGAGCAGAAGCAAGGACTCGAGTCTCACCAACTAACAGCAAGACCGTATCAGTCCAAACAAGATTCACCTCTGCCCGTTTACCTGATTATTAACTCATTTCTAAATAACACACACACAGCTGAGACTAAACTTTCCTTTAAACGTGAGAAGATGCTTAGCGGTATTCTGACGTTTTAGCGTTAGCAGATTAAATTTACCCTCAAACAGAGCAAACACGTGATAAGGTGACGCATCGCAGAGGCACGAGCTGACGGCCACGCGGGAACATCCGTGATGTCAGGTACTTTCATTATGCATTCGTTTTACTTGTGGTGTTTTCAGCTAAAGGTCAGCAGCACACGAACACGCCAGTACACCCGTCAGCCATAACATTATGACCACCTGCATGAGTGGAGGGGTTCAGCACAGGTGAGGACGTCTACGTCAGGGAGGTTGGTCTATTGATTCATAGTGTAGCATCCAGAAATGGTCAGTTTTTCATCTACAGTTTGACCTCCAGTATCCGATCATATTTACATAATTCTGACTGTGAGCCCCGTCTAATATTCCAAGCTGCAAGAAAGATTCTGCAAGTGCATGTTGACATCTCAGGATCACAACATTGTCAACATGCTCCCATCCCGAGCTTACGCTCATGACCATAGGTGAGGATTGGGACGTAGATCGACCGGTAAATCGAGAGCCTGGCTTTCTGGCTCAGCTCCCTCTTCACCACGACAGATCGGCTCAGCGTCCGCATCACTGCAGACACTGAACCAATCCGCCTGTCGATCTCCCGATCCCTCCTACCCTCACTCGTGAACAAGACCCCGAGATACTTAAACTCCTCCACTTGAGGTAGGACCTCTCTCCCGACCCGGAGTTGGCAAGCCACCCTTTCCCGGTTTGATGTTTTATCTCCACAAATAACTCTTGCCTGGAGGAGTTCTGCTGTGCGGTGTTGTTGTTAATGCTAACGGTTAGCTTCTACTAGCAGAGACGTTCTCTGCTGTTTCCTGGACGCCAAACCAACAACAGCCTTCCCCGTCGTGAGTCAGGATGGGTGAGTCCATGAATGTTAGTGACAGTGTGACGTAGATCTGTCAGGATTTTCTAATCCTAGAGATTCACCGTCTGTTTTCTATCAGAAGCTAAAGCAGGAGACAGGTGTAGGAGACTATTTTCATGATCAGCCTGCATGAAAACTCAGAGGGACCCGTTCTAACCAGAAATAATCATTAAAAATGGTTTTTCAGTGAAGATTTCTTTTATTTTGTCTACTTGTTTGAACTGAATCTTAAACATGTTTTAGTTGTTTTGCATTGTAAGTAAAGTTTGCTTTTATGACCCACTTTTAACCGTTAGTGCGCCACATGGCTGGCACTTTTATCGAAACGTGGGTCGCATCAGCCCCAGAGAGGAGACGCACCGAACCAAAACTCAACCCAAACAGATCAGATGAAAGAACGACACTCAGCTTTGATGTGATGAGTCAACGCTGGAGTCAGACATGATGAAACTCTTTTTAACCCCGAGCTTGACCTCAGCCCCTCAGGTGTCACATAAAGTCTACGGGCACGATTTAAGAAACGCACAGGAAACTTCATCAGAGCTATTTAATCAGAAAGCGGATTTTGGGCAGATGTTCAAAAGGCGACGCTTATTTACATCGCACAACGTGAGCGCAGAGCGATCCCCTCTGTAGTCTCTGCAACTGGACTTTGAAGCCTCCCATTGTGTTAAACCATAGCCTGAGAGGCACATGAAAGGACGCAGCAACTTTGAAGTTGCCACGAGCGCCGACTCTCGCCCCGACCACTTATGGCCCGGACTCACCAACCAAACAAACAAATAAATACATAAAATATCGGATCCGTCTGCGTTTCCCTGGGAATGAAAAGGAGATCGTTGTTCATCTTGGAGCTCTGTGTTTGGGTTCTGTGGTTTTTAAACTGACAGAAAAAACTTTGGAAAGTTTTGGTTGCAAAAATAGAAATATTAAAGGTCAAGAGAATGAAAAAAAAAAGTGTATTAAAATGAACACAAATAACCTTTAATCTGGTTGAATTCAGATATCTGATTGTTTATTCTGTATGACCAAGCACAGGTTAGACAAGCCTTCCTGTTGGTTGATGGACTGGATCTTAAGGCGTGGAGAGGAGGGTGTTTGGTTTCACAATCTCAGGGTCTGAGCTCTGAATTGTGCGGATGTTTGTGTCTTCGCGCCATGGACGTTGTTTTGGGGGGATCAGTGGGGGCCATGACTGGCTCTGCTGTGTAACGTGATGAAGGAGCTATTCCACCAAGGTTATTTAACCTCTCTCCACAGCGCTCGAGTGCATGAGACAGCCTCAAGGTCATGCATTTGCTTCCAAAACTGTTAACTTTCCAGCAAGAGAAGAAAGAAGGTAAAAGACTCTTTTCTTTTATTAAATCAAAGAATTCTATTTTTAATAAAGCTAATCAAACAAGCTGTTAGTCAATAATACAACGGTGGCCGATCTGTGAAATCACAATATTATAATAAGAAGTTTTAATAAGTAAAATGACTTTAATCTAGTTCACTAGACACTCAGACACACGTGAGGTAAACCACTCAGACACATTGCTGTTGCTGATCCAATCAGAACCTTCCTAGTCTGAAGCGTGGCGAGTCTCTGTGGTGTTTATAAATCTGCCAGCTTTGATTCGTCCAGAATCAAAAACATCCAGATTAATAAAACAGTTCCAACTCCATCTTAGTTCAGTTCTCAAGATCTCACTGGAGTTCACCGCATGCTAAGCGAAGTAACTGGACCGGCCGTCCGGACTTCCCTTTTTTAGCAAAGAACCAACAAGCTGGGAAAATCTGTTGCATTTTACCAACCAAGCAACGGTTCCTTTCAGAATAAAAGCTGAACTCACTGACCCAAGGAGGGTCCCTTTTGACGCTGTGAACCACCTGTCGCTTTTTACCTGGAGACAATCCAAAGACTAGTTTGTCGTGCTGTGACGCTGTACCATCGGCTCCGGTACTGAAAGGGGGGTCCGGGGACCTGGCATTCTGGATCCGTACAGGAGGTCTCCCTGAGGGTATGTGTGGATGTGACAAAAATGGCGTCTCATGTGTTTATGAATCAACTCTGGTCAAACTCTGATCGTAATTAGAAGCAAAACACACAGGTCTCACTCGGACTTGCTTCTCCGGATACGAGAGTTCTGATTAACACGACTCACACACACACACCATCCATCTCACATCTCATTCAAACAGATACATCCATCATTAGGGAGTTAGTATTGTTTAAAATTATTTAGTAATAAATCATCTTAAACGTTTAAAGGACTCTCTTCTCTTGTCTCTCAGTTAACACAAAGTCTAACAAATCCCTACATTAAAAAGTTCCAATCTTCTGGTTAAATAACTCCGTGGTCCGTAAGCTTGATCCCATACTCGATATGGAATCTTAACGTCTCACGGTCCTTAATTAGATGTAAATTAACTTCATTACAGCTGATTCTTGCTAACATGTGATTGGCCATCCCTGTCATCTGTGTACTTGACAGTTCTGCAGTCCTGGCATTGCATAAAAGAGCCTTTAGGCTGTAGCTTTATACATATTCTTAGTATGATGTAAAGATCCCCCCGGCCCTCAGGCCGGTTGTGTGCCCCCCACTTCTAACGTCAAAACTACGTCCATGTTTCAAGCCACGAACATCAGTGTTCACTAAAGTGGTTGACAGCTGAGTATGAAGAGGTCAGGATGATGTCGGCTTTTCCAAGTCTGAGGTTTTGGTTACAGGACGTTGTCGCCCTCTGCTGCCCGCTCCCCCTCTCCGATGATGCAGTCCCATGCACGATCCATCATCGGAGAGGGGGGAGCGGGCAGCAGAGGGCGACAACGTCCTCTGCTGCCCGCTCCCCCCTCTCCGATGATGCAGTCCCATGCACGATCCATCATCGGAGAGGGGGGAGCGGGCAGCAGAGGGCGACCGCAGATAAACGGAGTAGGAAGTGACGCCACCGTCAGCGTCAGCTCAGAGGAAGTTTGCAGCCGTGAACGAAACTGTCAGCAAGGTAAAGAGAAACGTTTTCTGTGTTTTAAAAAAGAACCAAAAATTGAACGAGAAATCAGACACAGCAAGAACGTACCAAAGATGTTTGTTATAGAGTTAGCAAAAACAGCAAAAAGTGGAACGCCCATCAAAGTCAGGCGGGAAGAAGCCTCAACCTCAAAAAGAGGAGTTTAAGTATCCTGGATGAAATCAGAGTCTGGATGCTGATTAGGAAGCCACCTGCTCACCTCCCTCCGGAGGACTTACAAGCTCTACAAGACGACACCTGGACAAACTCCGAACTAATGGATTGATTACATATCCTTGTTGTCCTGGGAATGCCTTGGGAACCACTAGGAAGAGTGAGGAAGAGGGCTGTCCCAGAAACCATCTTCTGTCTGCGACCTCTAT
>SSNQ01000206.1:1684408-1705021 GCA_006942095.1 Nothobranchius kuhntae | reverse complement strand
CGCAGATAAACGGAGTAGGAAGTGACGCCACCGTCAGCGTCAGCTCAGAGGAAGTTTGCAGCCGTGAACGAAACCGTCAGCAAGGTAAAGAGAAAAGTTTTCTGTGTTTTAAAAAAGAACCAAAAATTGAACGAGAAATCAGACACAGCAAGAACGTACCAAAGATGTTTGTTATAGAGTTAGCAAAAACAGCAAAAAGTGGAACGCCCATCAAAGTCAGGCGGGAAGAAGCCTCAACCTCAAAAAGAGGAGTTTAAGTATCCTGGATGAAATCAGAGTCTGGATGCTGATTAGGAAGCCACCTGCTCACCTCCCTCCGGAGGATTTCCAAGCTCTACAAGACGACACCTGGACAAACTCCGAACTAATGGATTGATTACATATCCTTGTTGTCCTGGGAATGCCTTGGGAACCACTAGGAAGAGTGAGGAAGAGGGCTGTCCCAGAAACCATCTTCTGTCTGCGACCTCTATACTTGGGATAAAATGTAAAAAACAATGGAGCATGGTTGCAGTTAAACAGCAATTTCACTGAGAAACCATTTTCAGCTCGTTATTTTTTAAACATGACCAGCCACTCACTTTAAAAAGCAGGTTCAGTGTGAAAATAATCTTCTACTTCCTGCATTAGCCACGGATAGAAAGAAGACTGGGAAACGCTCGGATTAGAAAAGCCAGAGATGTTTGCATGTCATAATTTCAAAATAGCATTTGTGGACTCAACCATCTTGACTCACGACGGGGAAGGCTGTTGCTGGTTTAATGTCCCCGAAACAGCAGAGAACGTCTCAACGAGCAGAAATCTGTCGTTTCTCTCAGCTTTGCATCCGTGTAAGATTAAATGCANGCATGCACAAGCGCGCGTGCGCACACACACACATGCATGCGTGCGTGTGCACACACACATGCATGCGCGTGCAAACACACACACACACACATGCATGCGCGTGCACACACACATGCATGCGCGTGCACACACACACACACACACAAGCTCAGTAAAAACGAGCCTCCTGGTTGACATCCTCAGAAGAAACCAACTCTGGCTTCCAGCCCAGCTCAGCAACTGTGCAGCATCCTGCAGGACCGAGCTCTCTCTGAAATCTTGGCCACTATCTCAGACGTCTTGCTTGGCTTTCAGGATAATGGTTAGATTTTAAATGTCAGAACCTGTTTTTTCTCTTCTTTCTGCTCCTATAAAGGCTCCTTCCTTTTTTCTGCAGCTACTCTACAGTAAAAAAAGACCTGCAGGTTGTACAAGAGATGCTTTTTAACATCTGGATTTTTCTGGTTTGGTTCAGACTTTTATAACAACTCCTTTATGCTGATAAATATTAGCGGTTGTCTACATACGGCAGAGTTTGAACCTCTCTGTTATGAAAGGCAGTGTCCCCATCATGGTTGAGTGTTTCTAAGGCAGCCAATTCACTGCTCTATTGATTAAGCCTCTGGCAACCAGGGCAAATTTATTCTCTGATTAGGGGCTTGTAATTCCCGATCAGGACAGATTAAAGGTCTGCCACCGCCTCCAGCTACACTATCATTTAGACCCTTTCATTAGGGCTGGATGGCTGTACAAACATAATTAGCCAAAGGATGGAGAAATGGTTCTTGTGCAGATGCTGGAGAGCTGATTTAAAGCAAAACTGAAATAAGAAACATTTATTGATTTTTGCTTTAAAATGTGATTGATAGACGTTTCAGCGGGGCTATTAGACTCTCCTCTCTTGTAGCAGAGCCACAATTACATCATCTCATGCCACATGCTATATTAGATCAATACAACCCCGACCACTCACTTTTGTTTGATTACCAAGCATTTATTTTTCCAATAATCAATGCAACGATCAATAGCATCCATCCACAGCAGCACTGCTTTAGGATTTCTCACTTACTGAGTTCTAATCTCTATTATATTTTCTTATCTCCTGCTTTCATTTGATGATAAAAGATAAAAGTTTGCTCAGCAGGTGACTGGAAAAGGCTGCTTTTAACTTGGCTCACTCAAACTTTCCTGTTTACAAGTGGAAGAGGTGTAATTTGACCTGTTATCAAATAAAACGTAAACCATGTGAGAAATTCAAGTTGTACATTTAAAGAACATTTATAAACAAAGTTGGGGGTCTGCCGCAGCTCACTCTGCTGCTCGGTGACGTGTAGGTCAAGATTTTATGTGAGTTTTGTGTAAGTTATACATAATGCCTTTCTAGACCAAATATAGAAAACTGAACAGCTTAAAGGAGATATATGATTAAAACATACCGGTATATATATATATATATATATATATATACATATATATATACATATATATATATATATATATATATGTATATATATATATATACATATATATATATATATATATATATATATATATATATATATATATATATATATATATATATATATGAATATATGAATGCCTCGGCTGATGCAAAGTTGATGAACATTTCACAAACAAGTCTCTAAAATATAAATATATGAGAACACATGAGAATAATACTTGTAAAACAACATGTTTAGCTCTGTTTGTCGGCCACAGAAGCACGTTTCTAAAACAGAAACGTGAAGTCGCCATCTTAATAAAACAGGAGACATTATTTGCGTGAAATGCTTGTCAGCCACTAGATGGTGCCATCGGATAAGAGAGATACTACGGAAAGAGACTAAATCCAGGTGGAGACCCTTTTTCAGCAGGGCAGTGTATATTCATGATGTTCTTTGTACTAAATCCCTCTCACATTAAGTGATCTCAGCAGTTTTATTCTTCGCTGTTTCAATACCCTCCAGAATGAGTCGCGTTAGGACTCTGTCACTTAAAGGAAAACAAGCGGCTGCTAACAACACTTATCCATCCCCGAGTGGCTGCTATGAAGTAAGGAGCTTGGATATCTGGGAGGAGCTCGGAGTAGAGCTGGCGCTCCACCAGGAGCAGCTCTCTCTTCCATGTGAGAGGTGGTTCTATGCTAATCTCCCCGTTTGTGACATCACAAACGAGGATTTTTTTAAACGGCTTGCTTTAGGGAGACTTGATTTCATGCTCAGGTTTAAATAATATAAGAATTATTTTTGAGCAGTACAAAAAACATTTCCCTTTACGTGATTTTAACTTTGTAGTATTAAACTGTCTTGAAAGGTTTGGACACCCCCGACATAAGCAGACGGGTCAGCATCACTGCCCGCATACTCTCCATGTGGGCGTGGTTGTTTGACAATAGAGAGCAGTGCAGAGTTGAGAGCAAATAAATGGGTTCCCCTCAGAAAATCTCAAATTTGAGGCAAGTTTTACGTATTTAGTTAAATGTTCTTGAAGGGAGAAAATACTATCCAAAGTAAAAATGGGCCCTTTGGAAAACTACACAGACAAGGAAGCTGGAAAGGCACCAACTCTGGTTTTGAGCCCCAATGCTGATTTCCGATGTTTATTAGTCAATTCTGACCTTATGATAACTACGAGTCTTGAATTAAACACTGGAAAACTGGTTGTTGCTAGGGAAAATTGATGCTTCGCAAAGCTTAGTTCAGAGAAAACAGGTGAGTGTTTTATGAATATCTGGCGAAGGCAAAAAAAAAGTCATCTGGTTGAATATTGAACAATTCTGATCCTCAGCGGATTTTTAGACGCATCCTAAACATTTACGTTAACCAACAGAAACGCTGCATTTCTCAGATGTGAAGTAAAAACAAGCGAGGTCGCGTTCCACCATCCAAGAGTTATTTTAACAGCCCCTCGATCAGGCAGAAGAAAGAAAACCGAGTGTCAAACACAAACAGAAAGCCCTTTTTAAATCAAGATGCATTATCTACTGCGGTTGCCTGGCAACCGAACGAAGACACGCGCGCACATACAGCATAATGGTTCATTTGACTCCAGCTGTGTCAGCAAGGGGTGGTCAAAACTGAAGAGCAGTTTCTACGGCTGATGTTTCTGTAGGAAGAGAAAAAAGATCGGAAACCAAAATCAGATTTTTGAGGTTGAGAACAAAAACATGCCTGACATCAACTAAAAAAGCTTTTCTTTAAACCTTCTGAAGACTAAATAAAAGTAGAAAGCTGTTTAGTGACCGTCTGTCAACACGCATCCTTCCTCTGTGCAGTTGTTTCTGCGGAACGTTTAATCCGTTCACGCTGAGCACAGGAAAAGAAAATATTCCTCTAGAACTCCAACCTGATACTGATGCAACAGGATTAGGGTTGGGCATCGTTTGATTTCGAAGGATTCAGATTCCAATTCCTCCTTTCCATTCCGGTTCCTTCAAGACATTCCATGTTTTACACGAGCCAGCTAACCACAGGTCCTACTGGATGAAATAATCTTAACTTCCACATGAATTTTAACTCTATGAACAACAACATCACCTTCATTTAGACACAAACATGTTTTGGAGACAAAAGAAGACGACTTGCAGCACAACCAGTGTGTTTGTTTCTGACCACAACCAAAGTCTGGAAGCAGCCTCTGGGATGAGAGGCTAAATGTCTCCAACATATCCAGAAACGTCCAGCTGTCTTCAGCTACAACTCTCAGGATGATCATGTCCAGGATGACTGAGAACTACACCTCCATGCTGCAGCAGCGTTCAGTCACAACAGGAAGTGAAACTTAAACGTAGCTGCTGTCAGTAACAAGCTAACAGATTTAAACATTAAAACTCAACAAAAACAGTTCAGAAAGGAAATTAAAATGTTATTTATTGTTATTATTATTATTATTATTATCATCATTATTATTATCATTATTATTATTATCATCATTATTATTATTTATTATTATTATTATTTACTGTGGCAGAAGCTGGTGTGGTCCACCACAGAGAAGCTGCTCTAGCATGATGACTTTCATTATTCTACAGGTTATTGTTCAGCCTTCTGACGCTTACATACACACACACACACACACACACACACACACACACACACACACACACACACGAGTGTTGGTGAGCGGCTGTGTCTGACTGCTGACACTCCGTGTGTGTTGTTATTTCTGCAGTGAGACAAACTCACCTCACACGTCCAGAGTTTGTTCTTTAAGCTTCTATTAAATCCACCGTGTTGACATATTTAACACGTTTCCTCTACGCTGCAGGAGTTAACGTTTACATCACGGAGTAAAAGTTCGGCAGACGCGTTTGTTTATATCTGGGTGGGGGGAGGGGGGACTCGTGCTGCACACACACAGCTGGTGTGATCAGCTCTGAAAAGCGTTGATCACAATTTGCAGATCACGTTTATTTTTCACCGAGATCGGCCGCGGATTCCTCTTCCGGTCGGCGTGCTAGGAATCAAAACTAGGAATCGAAATAAAAACTTTGAACAATTCCGGGAAAAACTAACAGTTGGTCCCAGTCCCAATCGACGCTCGATGCCCAACCCTAAACAGGACCAGAATAAACTTGCTTTTAATGATGCGTACGCATTTATCATGGCTGCTTTACGTGATTTGTGTCTGTTTGATGCGTTGTTTGAAATTAATGCAACATGTTTGCAAGCTGCAATATGCAAGTAACCAGTAGGGGGAGTTGACAAAACAAGCTAAACATACTCGACATTGTCCCTCACACCGACCCTACTGGCCCAGCTCTCGATCCGGTCCGAGTTCTCTACTGTGCCCCCTAGTGGAAGACTCTAATACTACGTGCAGTGCATCTTAAGTATGTGAACAAAGACGCAGCCTGCATCAACGCAAGGTTAAAAAGCTAGTATTTTCTGGCCTAATGTGTGTGTGTGGTTTTTTTTTAAAGTCTTCTAGGACCCAAAACCACATTTACCTCGTTGTTGAATAAAGGCTGTTTGGGGTTTTTATGTTTATGTTTATTTATTTAGCAGACGCTTTTATCCAAAGCGACTTACAGTTTATAACCTATAAGGCATGTTGTGATCTGTGGGGGAAACCGGAGTCCCCGGAGGAAACCCACGCATGCACGGGGAGAACACGCAACTCCACGCAGAAAGGCCGCAGCCGAGTTTCGAACCTGCAACCTTCTTGCTGCGAGGCAACAGCGCTAACCACTGTGCCACCATGCAGGGGTGTTTATTGTACCAAAAAATCTGTTCCATTTCTGAACTGCTTTCCTATGTAAATTAGTAATTTTGTAATGGCTGCTGACAAACGGTTCATCCTGAGAAACGCTGTTGAAACACCTCATAAGCTCAGATGCACTTCCTTACATGTCTGTGCTCTGCAGCGCCGCCTCCGCCAGTGTGCCCCAGGGCAGCTGTAGCTACATTGTAGCTCATCACCACCAGCTTGTGAATGTGTGTGTGAATGGATAAATGATCCAAAGCACTTTGGAGTCCTCTGACTCTGAAAGAGGCTTTATAGGAGCGAGTCATTTATCATTAAATCTGAATTTCCACTTAAACGTTGGGAATATTTAAACATTAATCAAGGTAATGCTAACCATAGAACAATGTTAGCCTGAGCTACTGCTACTGCTAGCCCAAGCTACTGCTAACGCTAGCCCAAACTACTGCTACCGCTAGCCGGAGATACTGCTAACGCTAGCCCAAACTACTGCTACTGCTAGCCAGAGCTACTGCTAACACTAGCCCAAACTACTGCTACCGCTAGCCAGAGCTACTGCTAATGCTAGCAAGAGCTACTGTTAACACTAGCCCAAACTACTGCTACCGCTAGCCGGAGCTACTGCTACCACTAGCCCAGTGGTTCCCAAACTTATTTAGCCGCGCACCCCCTTCGATGTCCCGACCATGTCGACGCATAAATATAGACAGGGTTAAAAAAATATGATCGACCTTTTTCTTCATCACTTTCATTTTTTAAATAGTAATTCATAAACATTCGATACCATTACAATTTCCTTAGATTTAATTTTAAATAAATATTTAGAGTGCCCAGGTAGCACATAAACAATGCAATTTAACAGTTTTCTAAGTAGGAACGTTTAACCTGTGCGGCCAGAGCTCTCTCCTTCCTTCTGCTCTGCGTAAACCTGAGCTGGTCACCTACTTGTGCGTACTCAAATGTCTATAGGGGACAAGATGGAAAAGCCATGAGGTTCACTTTTGCCTCAGACAGACTTTTTGCTGTTTTATGGTGTGGCTGAATCTGCGATCCGCTGCCACGCGGACTGGAATAACAAATGCTGCAGTAAGGAGTTGTAGTCAGGTTCATGAGGAGTCACTGGCTGGAGCGGACCCGACTTTAATACGTCATCCCAAAATAGAAGCTAATATCTTAATATGACCTGGAATGAAACATTTTGTTATAAAACCTCTTAAACGTTTTTATCACGGAGGAGGCAGCTCTCATTTTTACCTTCAGTCTGACGGCGCGCCGGAGTTTGCGCAGCTTGCGCGCTTATTGAATATCTGTGTGTGTGTGTGTGTGTGTGTGTGTGTGTGTGTGTGTGTGTGTGTGTGTGTGTGCGCGCGGCACAGCTCCATGAGCCACTCCAGTCACCGTGTCTCGTTATCGGCGCTATTTAAACCAATGTGGTAAAATTACTTCTGCCCAGCCCAGATGTGCCCACTTGTGCACCCGTGAGCCGTGGTTCCGCTGGAACGCGTCTGACCTCTGACAGACGCACTCTGAACTTCAGATCTTCAGCACGTTGTTAATAGCCTGAATGGGAATCATGTCTTGATTTATTTAGTTACATCCACAATGTTCTGTGTGTGAGGTTTACAACGTCAGAACACCTGCATGAGACAGGTGTTAATTACAATCTGCCAGAATGACTCGCCACCTTCAGATTCCTCCAACACCGTTAAAAATGATCAAATACGGAACATATCGGCGTGCGCAGGCCAGAGTGCTGAAGCTCGGCGCATTGTTATTATGAAGCTAGGCACATGTGGAGGACACACACACACACACACACACACACACACACACTCGCAAAAATATACTTGTTTTCAATTACATTTATTGGGCCCACTAACTTTTTCTTAGGCCCACCCACAAATGAGTTTCTGGCTACGCTAATGATGACATATGACAGACTTCTCTGAGCTCCGCAGCTATTACACTTTTCACCTCTCGCACCCACTAGCGGCAGCTCGCGCACCCCGGGGAATCCCTGCACTAGCCCAAGCTACTGCTACGGCTAGCCCAAGCTACTGCTACGGCTAGCCCAAGCTACTGCTACGGCTAGCCCAAGCTACTGCTACGGCTAGCCTGACCTACTCTAAATGCGCATCATCATCAAATGTAAATGATTTGCAAGTTAAATGTGGGTGCAGCAGGAATGTTTTAAAATATGTTTTTGCATCTAGCCAGTTTTGAAATCATGCAGTGAATAAAGCAGTGGCTAAAGTAAAAATAAATTTTGTTAAAAACAAAAATAATTATCACTTGTGAAGGCATTGGTGAATAAAGGCATGTGGATGTATAAATTGGTGTGTAAAAGTAATATAATGTATTCATTTGTGTTGGTTGTTTTTGACACTCGATCTTACTGGATTTTTTTTATTCTCATTTTAAGATCACTTCAGGTGCGGTCTACTGCTTTATACGTTATGTCTGTATTTTCATCCTCCTGCCAAGAAGACGAAAGGAGCTTCCATCTCTTTGGATTCAGAAGGGATTTTAAAGTGTCACAGTGCCGGAATGACTTAGGATAGCAACTTTCAGAATGGTGTGGAGCAAAATTTAGCCTCAAATTAAGGAAACCTATGAGGAACTCCTACTGATGACAATCAGGATAAAATGAAGTTAATTCTTCTTTGAGGCGAGACACGGGAATCAGAACAGAGCCTTCTGTAACTCTGTGGCCAACTTTTATGACTCTGATTCTAAGCTACACTGACCGTTACTCGCCTCCAGAGTCCAACATCCTCCTGCCAGGCGACCACTAAGAGCTTCTCAGGCAGCAAAGTACACACATGACTATAAAAGCGTCTGTTACAGGACTCCAAGGTCCACTCGGCCAACAGATGCGACTACTGATGATGCGTAGACCTTTCTGCAACAAACATATCAAACATTTATTTACGCAGGTGAGTCTAGACGACCTGATATCGTTTAGCGAAGGTCATTTGTACATTTCATCCAGCAAGTGTGAATTAAATGTTCTTTGAATCAGATAAAAGCAATAATAGCTCGTGTGATGAGAGAGACTTGAAGCTAAAAATCTAAAATTAATACAAACAAAAGAATGTGGCGAGGGTTTGGTGTTTTTTGGGGTGCTGCTCAAACATTTAGCTGTACAAGAGCTACCTCAGTGAAAGCAACAAATCAGGCTTTATTATAATAAAGATTTATTTTTTTAAATAATTAATTCAACAAAGACAAAACAAAGTAAATGTTAATTTTCTTACTGTGTGCAAGCCCAGAATCCAGAACCATACACAATTTCAGACATACTGTAGGTCCATTGGCTGCTTCTCAGCCAAGAGAATGGACTCACTCACATTTTAGCCAGAACCCAGACATGAATAAAGAATGGTACCTACACACCCTCCCAGAGGAACTCCGTCCAACCACAGACTCTTTGCATAAACCTAATGTAAATGATCAATGACATCCTTAAAATCACAATTCTTCTGTATAGAAACATTTGAGTATGCTGGAATTAAAAACGGATGCTGAACTTTTTTCTTCTGTGCTTCGAGCTAATGGCTACAGCTACATATTAAAGGTGCAATTTGTAATAATTCTACAGTGAAATTATCACAAAATAGTCTAATGTCTCAATCTTGTTGGACGGAAGGATGCACTGAAACAGATTTCACTCCCAGCCGGCAGGGGGTTGTCAGATTTTCTCCTTTTGAAGACAATGAAAACAGAATCTGCAGCAAGCTAGCGCAGCAGCACAGGAATTTGTAGTCCCACACCAACACGCAAAAAGCTCCAGAGTTGTTTTAAGAACCAAAGCCAGTAGACAGGAGCAACTCAGAAATTCTTTCTTGTACCCTAAGAAGCCACGGCATCTTTTAGTTTTACTCTAGTATCAAGTGAAGCAGGCTAGAGGCTAAAGTTGAGCTAATAATGCTAACGGTGAATTATAAAAAGAAACAGATGGCTCTAAAAATATTTTGAGCTACTTTTTCAGTTAGCAAATATCAATATTACAGTGAAATGTGTGTGTGAAGTGAATAATGAGTCAATGGTGGAGATTGACTTCCTTTAACAAATTGGTCAGAACCATAACAGCAAGCTAACAGCACGATGGCAAAAGGCCACACTTCCTCTAATGCCGGACACATATTATCATAAAAAATGTAAAAAGTGCTCCATACCGCAAAACATCCAGGAGCGCTAGCACCAAATATGATGATGTATTTCTCTTCTTATCAACTTAAATTACCACTGAGCACTTTCCTGCTCGTCCGCCCTACTGGTTGAAAGTGAAATTTCAACAGTCGTAAACAACCCTGCTGCAGCCTGCTGTAGCTAGCGCTAACAACAAGCTAACACTAACATGAGCCAACTATTACTAAAATAAGCCACACTGTTAAACAAAACATATTATTACTAACAAATCCAGTATCAACAAAGCCAGGTCACCATCAGTCCACCATTTTGTAGCCTCCTTTAGCTCCCTCAAACTAGCGTAGGCCGTGTCAATGTTCAATCTGGTTTCAGCTCTTTGCTAAAGCAGGTTAAGGAGTCTGCGGAAAGCAGACAGTATCAGCAGACTTAAATGTTGCACTACGGTGAAAGTAAAACCAGTAGTGTCCTATTAACATTAGCTCCAAAGTATGTACACACCACTCTAATCTAAAGGTGGCTGTTTCCAGTCAAGACTCTTTGTCTTTAAACTATGAAACCATTTCTTCCTGTTTTGTACAAGTACTGTTGGAGACCTAGCGGTGTAGCGTTGTATGATGATGACATAATCCTTAAAGCAACAAAAGCTGGGGTAAGCATGTTGATATTGTGAAAGCTGTACAGTAGGTGATTGCGGTCTGCATCTATGCCGGGACACTCACAGGAGAAAAAGAAACCACTCTTTCAGTTCTGACATCCATCTTAAGCTAACACCCAGCGGGCATGGGACTCACCCTGTGAGGACGACCACAAAGTCCATTACATTCCAGCCGTTGCGGAGGTATGAGCCTTTGTGAAACGCAAAGCCCAAGGCGATGATCTTAATGGCGGCCTCGAAACAGAATATTCCAATAAAGTAGGGCTCTGTGTCGTCCTGCAGAAAGACAGGGAATCAGACAAGACTTTTTTATAAGAGGTAGGATTTAATGACGTGTAAAGAAAAAGAAGGGGAGAGGAGAAATAGGACTTCTTTCACTTAGTGCAGCAGCACAAGCAGGAGCGATCCTGAAGTAAACACAAATAATCACAAACACAAACAGATCAATGGAGCCTCAGGCAAGCATACACTCAGACTAACGAGTCAAACTAGACTAACGGCAACATTTTGAGTTAAAACCTGAAAAAGGAAACGAGAGGGATGTGGAAATAAGAGAAGGGTAGGTGCATGTGCTGTGGGTCATTGGCTGGTTTGTACCGGTGCATCTTGGGAATGATTGGTTTTCAATGCTGAGAAAAAAAAGATGCCTTCGTGATAATCAAGCAAACTAATTAGACTACAGACACTGCAATAACACCCTAATGTTGTTTAACAAAGCAACTACTGTCTGGAGACAACCAGACGGCTACCAGTCCAACAACAAACGTGATCCAAAGGTTGTATTTTTTTAAGCTTGTGAACCCAAAACACTGAAATGCACGAGACGGAAAATGTAGATAAAAAACAGGCACGCAAAAATCTAACTAGAGCTAAAGCGTCCTCTTTTCTCAGACATTCAGCCAAATAAAACCAACACTACTGTCCTGCATGTTGGGAAAAGCCCTCTAAGATAATTTACTATATTCACAACAAACCTGACACAAGACCACTGACTGCAAGGATCCCTGGTGGAGACACAACTCAGTGTCTGATGCGGAGTGGCTGAATTCACCCGTGAATCTAGCTAAAAGTGAAAATGTTAGTTTGCCACAAAACTCTGGCTCCATTAATATTTGCAGGAGCCTGAAGCAAAGCACTCGACACGAGCAGGAGATCTCCTGCCAACCATAACCTCACTCCCCCGCTGATGCTCCCAGCGCACTACAACCTGACAGACCCCCCACCCCCCACCCCCCCATCCAGCCAGCCAGCAACAGGAATAATCACATAAAAGCAGTGTGACAGGCCTGAACACTGAAAGAAACGTGACCTTTTCTTTAGCACTACTTGAACACAACAAACATCCCATAATCAAAGAAACTAACCGACTGCTGATTCAGATTTTCTCTGATGAGTTTGATTTACACTGTGTGTTTTTAAATGTCCTGTCTGTTTTCTTTTATATTACTATTGTTATTATTACTATTATTATTATTATTATTATTATTATTATTATCATTATTACTATTATTATTATTATTATTGTTATTATTAGTATTATCATCACTATTATTATATTATTGCTATTATTATTATTGTTGTTGTTGTTATTATTATTATTAGTATTATCATCACTGTTATTATTGCTATTGTTATTATTATTATTATTACTATTATTAGTAGTAGTAGTAGTAGTAGTATTATCATCACTATTACTATTATTATTACTATTATTATTGTTGTTGTTATTATTAGTATTATCATCACTATTATTATATTATTACTATTATTATTATTGTTGTTGTTGTTATTAGTATTATTAGTATTATCATCATTATTATTATTGTTATTGTTATTATTATTATTATTATTAGTAGTAGTAGTATTATCATCACTATTACTATTATTATTACTATTATTATTATTGTTGTTATTAGTAGTATTATCATCACTATTATTATATTATTACTATTATTATTATTATTGTTGTTGTTGTTATTAGTATTATTAGTATTATCATCACTATTATTATTGTTATTGTTATTATTATTATTATTACTATTAGTATTATTAGTAGTAGTAGTAGTATCATCACTATTACTATTATTATTACTATTATTATTATTGTTGTTATTATTAGTATTATCATCACTATTATTATAATATTACTATTATTATTATTGTTGTTGTTGTTATTAGTATTATTAGTATTATAATCACTATTATTATTGTTATTGTTATTATTATTATTATTACTATTATTATTATTAGTAGTAGTAGTAGTATTATCATCACTATTACTATTATTATTACTATTATTATTGTTGTTATCATTAGTATTATCATCACTATTATTATATTATTACTATTATTATTATTGTTGTTGTTGTTATTAGTATTATTAGTATTATCATCACTATTATTATTGTTATTGTTATTATTATTATTACTATTATTATTAGTAGTAGTTGTAGTATTATCATCACTATTACTATTATTATTATTGTTATTATTATTATTAGGGATGGGCTGATACCATTTTTTTAATCCAGTACGAGTACTTGCATGGCACATCAGACAAATGAAACATTAAGTTTGAGATGGCTCCTGTTTATTGCACAAAGTAATATTTGCAATAATTTGAAGATTTTAGGCTAACAGATCAATATTAATATTAACTATATTATATTTATTATATATATTATATTTATTATATATATATATATATATATATATATATATATATATATATATATATATATATATATATATATATATACATTGGATTTTAGTTAGAATGGTTCCCTTTGCTAAAGGCCATACAGTGATTTAGGTGCCATATTCAGTGCCATAAAGAAAACAGTAAAATCACTAAGCCTACATGCTAGTTATCAGTTAGTTACGAGTGAAGTTAGAAGCAGACATCCCACCTAGGTAGGGTTGGGCATCGAGCATGGATTGGAACCGGGACTGACTCAGGTTTTCACGGAATCGTTTAGTTTTTTATTTGATTCCCAGTATGCCGACCGGTAGTCGGAATCCGCAGCCGATCTCGGTGAAAAAAAAAAAAAAAAAAAAAGTGATGTGCTCATTCTGATCAACGCCTTTGAGAAATAAGGAATTGGAATCGGAATCACTCAAATTTGCATGATGCCCAACCCTGCCTTTAAGGGCCCCTTTTTTAGATTATTCCTTTGCCACCTTTCACTATGCTTTTTAACCGCACAATATTGGTTAAAATACAAATGTTGTGTCTTTTTCACCAAGAAAAACTGAAAGTTAGCTAACGTAGCTAACAAATAGGAAAGTAATTAATTACAGGGCTGCCACTCTCACACACTGAGTGTGATACACACACATTTGACCCTTTTTACACACTCTCACGCCACACCTCCAATCTCTCATGCTAAACCAGCGCCTGCGCTCCCCAAGCGCGCATCACAGTGTGTAGAGCTTATGAAAAAAAAACAATTATATTGTTGCAAGTCCCAGCCGGTCAAGACTTAGAAACAGTGGTCAGAGACAAGGGTCACAGAAGGGTCAAGAGGACAAGGGTTCAGGACTTGCTGGCGGGGACAGAACTAGGCAAAATGTCAAAAGGCAGGCTGGCTTTACCCATGGCCCCACCCCTGGATCCACCTCTGGCGGGAAAAGAAGGAATGGAGAAGAGTGAAGACAGTCCATTTGGATTCAGAAGTCCTCAGGAATGCTGAAGGAAGACCTACAATTTGCTACCAACATGAAGATTTATGACCTGTGCCCTCATGAAGGGGTGCTGCATGTAACTTTTGTGCCCTCATGTGAATACTGCATGAAGTGATAATGACACCAAAATGTTTTGTGTAGAGCTAAAATGTGTATTTGGTAAATGACCTCTTGACCTAAACTGTCAGGAGAGAATGACTTGTGACTCTTACATTGTTTAGAGCAGTCTCAGGAATGATATAAAAACAGCAGCCCAGATCGAAGCTGGGGAGTAGTTTGGGGAGATTCTCAGAAGATACGAGCTAGTGTAAACTAACTCTCTTATTTAATCATTTTGAACTAGTCCCTCCTTGGGGGATAGCGGTTGTTTTTTATATTTACCCATTTTTGTATTTTTGATTTTGTAATAAACCTTTTTTGAAAAAGATCAATAATCTTAATTCTTTCAGGCTTTCCCTAAAGCTTCACGAGTGGGAGCCCTGACCATTGTTGCACAGGAGGTAAGCATGTCGATCATAGGTCTCTGAATTATCAGGACTTACTTTACAGTTTATAATAAATTAATATAAAGAAACCTTAAGATAAGGGGAGTTTGACTCCCCCCCCCCCCCACCTGCGAGTAATGAGTTGTCTTAAGGGTGATAAAACCAAAATATTAGTGGTTATTTTTGGCTCTGATTGCAGGTTGAAAAAGTCTATCAGCTGGAGGGTTGGATTAATTAAATAAATTGATAAACTTATGTTAGTCTGATCAACTAACAAAAATCATTTTATAGTTACCAACCACCCACATAAGCTGTTAGAGGCGCAATTAATCCAGATAATCCATACAATTGCTGAGAGGATTGGCCTTCCTACAGACTTCTCTCTAGTATCTTAACCAAAAGATAACGAGTTTAAAAGAAGTGGACTACTCTGGGGATACTATTCGTGCAAGTCATTTCACCTTTAAAATAAAAGATACGATTCTAATTAGGACGTCCAAAACCAGGGTCTAGTACGAAAATACTCGCCGACACCCCCACAGAACCCTGATAGATGCACTGTCTCATAAGTTCTAACGGAACTGGGTTTTAACGGAACCGGCAAATGGGACGTGCACGCGACAATATTAATGATAGCATTAGCTACTGAATAACATGCACACAAACACTTAAGTAATAATTTAACTGGCGTCATTTCACACACAGAATCTGTTGGCAGAGTTGCTTTGCGCTGCGTTATGGCACTAGCAGTGGTGTGTCCAGATCTTTTAAAATGGGGTTGCCCAAGTGAGGCAAAACTTTGTGCATGGGTGGCACCAATGGTTATGCTTTTTTTGTTTTACCCCCAAGCCTTTTGTGGACAATGAAAAGCCTATTTAAAGGTAAATTAGTGTGTTGGTACCTGGGGTGGCCAATCAGATTCCAAGGGCGGCTTGTGCTACCCCAGGCCACTCCCTGGACACGCCCCTGGGTGTTAGAACTTGAGTGAGGATTAATAAGAAATCAGACAGTCTTCTTTCTGATGAATGACTCCACCACTGCACCTCCATCAAGCAGTAAGCTCATTCATTTGTGACAGACAGTGAGTAGGCGGAGCCTTACACAGTCACTTTATTGTGACGTCAATTCATTCATAATAAACACCTGTGGAAACTCAGGCCAACAGAATCCCATCTGTATAATCCAGCAATGTGCTTTTTCCCGCTCTGGTTGTGAGATGGGCGGAGCGGTGAACTCCACCTGCTGTAGATGGGACGGGCATGCCCGGTTCTTTCTCTGGTTCCAGTGGATACAGATCCCCGGAAATCCTAGCTTGTTTGCAGATTTGCTACAACCGCTTTAAATTCTGATTATCGGTCGAATTGATCACGTTAAAAATCTGCTAGTTCCTTTCACCGGCCAAGCAGCAGTCACATCTGTGATTTGTTCTACAGAAGATGATGCACAAAGTGGGTGAAGCGATAAAATATTTACAACATAAATGCTTTAAATTTCAACAAGTAGTCAGTTAGATAAAAAGCCAGTTAAGCTGGGGTTTAGTAACAAAGTAATGTGTAGACAGATGTGGATTGGACGCCAATCAAAATGTCAGTAGTCTCTGATAAATACCCATTAAGGTCTAATTAATAAATATTATAAAGAAAACAGCAGAGGATTTCTCCATTGAAGCCTTGTGATGAATGTGAAGCACTAACTGAGCAGCTTTATTCACCACCTCCACTTCCAGCCAGAGGCGGATTTAGCTATTTGGGGGCCCAAGGCGAACACAGACATGGGGCCCCTTTACACAAAATTTCTTACAATCTTATCTTTAACTGGATCTGCGAAACTCTCCCCTCTTCTGAAACGAGTTATTTTCCCTTTTCATTAGTCCTCTTTTTCCTGTATTTCCTGCCCTTTGAGCGCTTTCTTCTTCCTGTCGGTGCTCCTGTGCTTTAGCCTTAGTTATTTTTTTTTTCTATTTTCCATTTTGGTCTGTTTTCTTCCCTTTAAACATTTCCGTTGTCTTTCCTTTCTGCTTCCTTTGATGTTTACATCGAGAAACGACGTCACTTTCAGAAGTGAAAATAAGCTTTTATGAAGCATGCTGCTTCTTTCTCTTACTGGAGCCACTAGGATAACTTCATGTCATGCTTCATGTTTTGACTATCGCTTCAAGTTTGTTAAAAACGCTGCCGCCTCACTTCTTCTTATTTGTGGTCTTATGGCACTTGGCAAACAACAATTTGGTGCATTACTGCCACCAACTGGATTGGAGTGGAATGACTACCAACCACTTCCTGTTTGTGCATCGCCGTCTTAATAACCCTCTTATGACCATAATTATAACAGGGCCGCCTGGTATTTTTTAATCTTATGGCTGTAAAATTGTAATAAAAAGTGCAAAGTGTGTGTAACTCTTCTCCTTTTTTCAGAACAACCTCAGCTTTCAGTGTATGGTTTGTATTTAGAATTTATTTCTATTAAAGCCTTTAAAAAATCAGCTTAAAAGTGAAAAAAGTAGAGGGGTGCCGGCAGCTAGGGCTAAGGGGCCCCCCAACACAAGGGGGCCCCAGGTGGCCGCCTATGCCTAATGGTAAAACCGCCACTGCTTACAGCACGCCTTCTGGTCTGTTGATGGAGCTTCTCAAATATTAGCTGGTCCCTAGTTCTAATTAAAAGCCATCTTGTCATATTACATCCTGGAGGTGGAGGAGGCTGAGAGAGGATGCTTGTTTTTCTCCTATGTGTAACCCCACTAATCACTCATTAACTGGAAGGCATCTTTATGTAGCCGTAAATGCTGAATTTACACCTAAACATGGAGATAAGTAGAAAAGGATCTAGCTGATGCTTTATTTGTTTCTAAGTGTGACACTGAAGGTGTGTAGAAACTTCCAGGAGCTATAGCACTACAGAAAAGAAACCATGAACCATGAAGCTAAAGGTTTTTCTGCCCTCTGACCTCCCAACTTTGGTTTTGTTAATGTTGGGAGTTCCAAAGTTGGTGTAAGACAGGCGACAGTGCCAAAGGGGCAGGAAGCCAAACGTGGACAACAAGAGTGGAAGGAAACATCCCAAAACAAAAAGCACTCACCAGGCGTTCTGACATGGGCGTCTTGTCATTGGCAGGTAGATGTTGCTCCAGGGCCAAAACGATGCAGTTGGCGATAATCGTTGCCAGGATCATGTATTCAAATGGAGTGTGAGGGTTAAGGAGAAAAGGAAGTTGTATTTATACATTTCATAGCACTAATCTCAGTTTGAAGAACATACTTTGATTATTCATTAAAGTGGGAAAGGAAAAGTTCTCCTTGATCGTGTTTTTGCCATAAATACAAACACATTCTCACACCCAAGGCGTCAAAATATGACGCGTGTGACCAAGCCTCAATATGTGACGATTCGGGACGCCCCAGCGCGTCAGGAGACGATGATCAGGGACACGCTGGGTCACGTGGCTCCGCTGGCGTCACTGTTTGACGCGCGTGGTCAGACGGATATTATTCGACTATTTAACCTTCCCCTCACCCCAATCCTAACCTTAAGGTCCATAAACTGTGACCTTAAGGTTAGGACTGGGGTGAGGGGAAGGTTAAGTAGTTCTAATGTCCGTCTCACCACCGGCGTCGGATACCGACGCTCTGGGANCCCCCCCCTTCAGTGAGACGCCTTTGTAGCCGTTTACGTCTCTGACGTTGATCGGAAGAAAGTTTGCCCCGCTCCTCTACGCAGAATTCTTTCAGCTGTACATGCACAACCCCAAATAATCTCAAAGGGATTAAGATCAGGGCTTTGACTTGACCATTCCAGAACTCCCGCATTTTAGTTTTCATCCAGTCCGTGGTGGATTCGCTGGTATGCTCTGGGCCGTTGTCATGTTGCAGTGTCCATTTCCGCTTCAGCTTGATTTCTTTGCAGATGGGTTCACATGTTCTTCAAGCGCCCTCTGATACACGCCAACTCACGGAGATGGTCAGCTGACCAGGTCCTGCTGCAGCAAAGCTTCTCCAAACCAGGAATATTAATTAATTATTTAGTTGTTTAGTTAAATTATTTGGATCCCTCCTTATAATTTAAATTCATACTACATATCCAAATGCCAAATGTATTTTAAAACACACAGGATTTCATAGGATGTCCTGAGTTTCTCACATGACTGTTAATGAGCTAGCATACTAAAATGTTGTCTGGCTGTGTAGCCTGAGCAGAAGTAGCAGAGAAGGTTTCCAGAGTAGTAATCCCAGTCCTACCGCTGGATCTATCATCTAGGTCCTAGTGGCTTCTGTCTCATACTTTCAGTCTGGAGAACTCCTGGCCTGCACCGACTATGCGGAGTCCATCAGCATCCTGGAGGCCCAGCGGCTGTTACGGTCACGGTCCGGGGTTCCCCTTTCACCTCACTGACTGGATCTGAGTTTTTCCTTTCTGCAGGTGGGCGTGTCTGGAAGTGGGGAAGCTGCAGATCATCTGCTCATCAGTCGGCCAGGGATATCTAAGCACCTGAGAAACGCCTTCACTTCGCTGGATAATAAGCTCAACTTGGGTATCACCTACCAGCCAATTCTGAGAAATTAGGTTTAGAGTATTTTAGTCTTTTGAGTATTTGTTTGAGTTTGTTAGATTGTGTATGCCTGACCACCCTCTTGACCATCTCCGCAGACATCACCCCACTTCCACCTCTGACCGACTACAATCTGGAATTCTTTGACTCCCCGTTCGTCTCTCAGCCTGTCCCTGGCCTCCCCACTTCCAACAACCCACCTAGACTCTCTCGGATCTTCACAAGCTTCCTTGCTCAGCTCCCTCCACCTCAAGCTCCCAGGAACCCTGCCTCAAGTAAGCTCCCTTTCCCCCGGACCGGACCATCTCCCCTCTCGAGTCATCCACACTTCAAGACCGTAATTCCTCTAAAGCCCAATAGCTCCCATATACCGGACCTAAACTCCCTCTGTCTCCAGATCTCCGGACCGGAATCCCGTCCGAAGACTATTGCCACACAACATGACAGTTACTCAGGTGTTACGTTAGAAATGACAACAGAAAAGGTGCCGTCAACAGGTCTAAATGGTAAGATAACCTAAGGTTTTTATGGTTACTGAACAGTTTCTGTAGCGTCACGCATTGTCCTGTATTCTGGGGGTGTGGCTTAAGGGGTGGAGCCTGAAAAGAGTGTCGGACCTTTGAATTGTATTTTTTCAAAGCGTAACTTGCTAGAACTGCTGTCTCGAGGATCATCTACTTTACTTTTGACCACTTTTCGGTAGTAGGGCCATTGGGAGCTCCTTCCTAACGCCAGCAGTCATCGGGCAAGAGAAGGGGGACTCCTTGAACAGGTCTCCGGTTCATCACAGGGACACAAACACTAATGAGACAGACATCTACTCACACTTAAGGACAATTTGGAGTTGCCAATTTACCTAACCTTGGTCTGTGGGAGAAAACCAAAAAACTCGGAGAAGGTGTACCCATCAAAGAGAACACGCCAACTCCATGCAGAAAAGCTGCAGCAGGGATTCACACCTGCAACCTTCTTGCTGTGTGGCAACAGTGCTACCAACTGCACCGCCATGCAGCCCCATATTCTAATAACCCAGCATAATTTACAAATGATAAATGTGATGAAAC
>SSNQ01000206.1:1654245-1674466 GCA_006942095.1 Nothobranchius kuhntae | reverse complement strand
GTTTCTGATTGGATTGCTCGATCATTTTTCGCACGATCGTCTCAAAAATGGTATAAAATTGCTCAAAAGGGATGGGCGAACAAAATGAGACAAGGATTCTGAGTTTTCGTATATGCTGAAGGGGCGGGGCCAGGCCTCGAAGTTTGACTACTCGCCCAAAAAATTTAAACTGATATAACTTCATAACTGAATGTAACAGAGTTACCAAACTTTCTGTGGTCATTTGTCATCCAGCCACAAAGTAAATTGAATGGTCGGATGATGACATCACACAAGCCCCGCCCCCTCAGGACCAAAAAGGTCAAGTTTTACTATGAAAGGTCCCAAATAGCCCCGTTTCACTTAATCACCACAATTTTGTAGCTGGTAACTCAAGACAAGTGGGGGTTGCGTGGCGTCACTTTATGGGAATTTTCGGCAGAGGGCGGGGCTGCAGCGGCGCGGCGAAGTCAGGCGTACCACCATGGCCTTACGTTTGCCTCCCATTTCGTCATTTCTAAAGATATCGTCACGAAACTTCTTGTGAGTGATCCTAGTCCAGCACCCCAAAGAATCTGAGGTGAACATCCGGTGGGCGTGGCCTATTTTCTGAAATAGCGCCCCCTAGGACCATTAAAACTGTCAGCCCCAAGCCATGCTTTGACTGAGGATTACGAAATTTGGTACACTAATGTGGTGTCTCAGGACCTACAAAAAAGTCTCTTAGAGCCAAGTGCAAAGTCGCACAGGAAGTCGGCCATTTTGGTCCAAGTACGCAATTTAGTGGTTTTCGCACACTTTGTTTGGAGAGTGATGCTCCATCGCCCTTTTCACCAATCTCCTTCAAACTTCTGCTATATACTCTTAAGACATAGGGGAAAAAATTCAACCATCGGATTTTTCAAAAGTTGAAAGGTGTGGGCGTGGCTAAGCCTCAAACTTTGACCTTTCACCACAACACTCTTTTTTTCACAGCTCCCTCTTGGACTCCTTTTACCCAATCACCAGGAATCTCTGGTAAATAGCAGCAGACAAGGTGAGGTCACTTGGTCTCCAGTACTGGAAGGTTTTGAAAAAAGGCGGGGCTTTGGGAGCATGGCGAAATTCGCCATCACGCCATGGAAATACGTTTGCCTCTCATTTCTTCATTTATCGTGATATCACTTCGAAATTTGTTGTGGGTGATCCTAGTCTGACCCCCAATAGAAATGGTCAGCTTAAGTTTGTGGGCGTGGCCTATTTTTTGAATTAGCGCCCCCTAGGTCCATTAAAACTGTCAGCCCCAAGCCATGCTTTGACTGAGGATTACGAAATTTGGTACACCAATGTGGTGTCTCAGGACCTACAAAAAAGTCTCTTGGAGCCAAGTGCAAAGTCGCACAGGAAGTCGGCCATTTTGGTCCAAGTACTCGATTTAGTGGTTTTCGCACACGTTGTTTGGAGAGTGATGCTCCATCGCCCTTTTCACCAATCGCCTTGTAACTTCTGCTAGATACTCTTAAGATATAGTGGAAAAAATTCAACTGTCGGATTTTAAATAAGTATAAAGGTGTGGGCGTGGCTAAGCCTCAAACTTTGACCTTTCGCCATTACATTACTTGACTTAATAACTCCCATGTGCACGATCAGAACTATATCAAACTTTGTCTGTGTGATCACTGACCACCTCTCAAGGCAACGTCATTGTGGACAGCTGACATCACCTAAGCCCCGCCCCCTGATAATAGGAAGTCTATTGTTTTATGGGGAAATGCCCATATTTATCTCCTCTAATTTAGTCAACATGATACTAAGCAAATGCCCTGTCTTCATGATGTTGTGATGACCATTCAGATCTGATAGCTTTCCAGATAGGGAGGGGCTTTGATGCCATGGCGAATTCTGGCATGACGCCATGACCTTACAATTCAATTTAATGGTGAGCTCAAAGGGGATGCTGAGTCAAGGTAAGGTGCGGACGAGGTGACCGTTTGCGGTTTCTGGTGTCGGGGTGGTTGACGTTTCTGTTCCGCCAGACGTGCCCTGGTGCCCCGGGCTGCCGGCCAGGCCGGAGCGGCGCGGAGCTGCGAGGGCCGAACGACGCTGCTTGCAGCTTTAATTATTATTATTATTATTATTATTATTGTTGTTATTATTAGTAGTATTATCATCACTATTATTATTGTTATTATTAGTATTATCATCACTATTATTATATTATTACTATTATTATTATTGTTGTTGTTGTTATTAGTATTATTAGTATTATCATCACTATTACTATTGTTATTGTTATTATTATTATTACTATTATTAGTATTATTAGTATCATCATCACTATTACTATTATTGTTATTGTTATTATTATTATTATTACTATTATTATTATTAGTAGTTGTAGTATTATCATCACTATTACTATTATTATTATTGTTATTATTATTATTATTAGGGATGGACTGATACCATTTTTTTAATCCAGTACGAGTACTTGCATGGCACATCAGACAAATGAAACATTAAGTTTGAGTTGGCTCCTGTTTACTGCACAAAGTAATATTTGCAATAATTTGAAGATTTTAGGCTAACAGATCAATATTAATATTAACTATATTATATTTATTATATATATATTATATATATATTTATATAATATATATATATATTATATATATATATATAATATATATATATATATTATATATATATATATATATATATATATATATATATATATTATATATATATATATATATATGATTTTAGTTAGAATGGTTCCCTTTGCTAAAGGCCATACAGTGATTTAGGTGCCATATTCAGTGCCATAAAGAAAACAGTAAAATCACTTAGCCTACATGCTAGTTATCAGTTAGTTACGAGTGAAGTTAGAAGCAGACATCCCACCTAGGTAGGGTTGGGCATCGAGCATTGATTGGAACCGGGACTGACTCAGGTTTTCACGGAATCGTTGAGTTTTTTATTTGATTCCCAGTATGCCGACCGGTAGTCGGAATCCGCAGCCGATCTCGGTGAAAAAATGCAAAAATAAACGTGATGTGCTAATTCTGATCAACGCCTTTGAGAAATAAGGAATTGGAATCGGAATCACTCAAATTCGCATGATGCCCAATCCTGCCTTCAAGGGCCCCTTTTTTAGATTATTCCTTTGCCACCTTTCACTTTGCTTTTTAACCGCACAATATTGTTTAAAATACAAATGTTGTGTCTTTTTCACCAAGAAAAACTGAAAGTTAGCTAATGTAGCTAACAAATAGGAAAGTAATTAATTACAGGGCTGCCACTCTCACACACAGAGTGTGAGGCACACACATTTGACCCTTTTTACACGCTCTCACGCCACACCTCCAATCTCTCATGCTAAACCAGCGCCTGCGCTCCCCAAGCGCGCATCACAGTGTGTAGAGCTTAAGAAAACAACCGATTATATTAATGATAGCATTAGCTACTGAACAACATGCACACAAACAACACTTAAGTAATAATTTAACTGGCGTCATTTCACACACAGAATCTGTTGGCAGAGTTGCTTTGCGCTGCGTTATGGCACTAGCAGTGGCGTGTCCAGATCTTTTAAAATGGGGTGGCCCAAGTGAGGCAAAACTTTGTGCACGGGTGGCACCAATGGTTATGCTTTTTTTGTTTTACCCCCAAGCCTTTTGTGGACAACGAAAAGCCTATTTAAAGGTAAATTAGTGTGTTGGTACCTGGGGTGGCCAATCAGATTCCAAGGGAGGCTTGTGCTACCCCAGGCCACTCCCTGGACACGCCCCTGGGTGCTAGAACTTGAGTGAGGATAAATAAGAAATCAGACAGTCTTCTTTCTGATGAATGACT
Source organism: Nothobranchius kuhntae (assembly GCA_006942095.1). Taxonomy (NCBI): domain Eukaryota; kingdom Metazoa; phylum Chordata; class Actinopteri; order Cyprinodontiformes; family Nothobranchiidae; genus Nothobranchius; species Nothobranchius kuhntae. Next base: position 1,670,653 of record SSNQ01000206.1, on the reverse strand, counting down.
CCACCACTGCACCTCCATCAAGCAGTAAGCTCATTCATTTGTGACAGACAGTGAGTAGGCGGAGCCTTACACAGTCACTTTATTGTGACGTCAATTCATTCATAATAAACACCTGTGGAAACTCAGGCCAACAGAATCCCATCTGTATAATCCAGCAATGTACTTTTTCCCGCTCTGGTTGTGAGATGGGCAGAGCGGTGAGCTCCACCTGCTGTAGATGGGACGGGCATGCCCGGTTCTTTCTCTGGTTCCAGTGGATACAGATCCCCGGAAATCCTAGCTTGTTTGCAGATTTGCTAAAACCGCTTTAAATTCTGATTATCGGTCAAATTGATCACATTAAAAATCTGCTAGTTCCTTTCACCTGCCAAGCAGCAGTCACATCTGTGATTTGTTCTACAGAAGATGATGCACAAAGTGGGTGAAGCGATAAAATATTTACAACATAAATGCTTTAAATTTCAACAAGTAGTCAGTTAGATAAAAAGCCAGTTAAGCTGGGGTTTAGTAACAAAGTAATGTGTAGACAGATGTGGATTGGACGCCAATCAAAATGTCAGTAGTCTCTGATAAATACCCATTAAGGTCTAATTAATAAATATTATAAAGAAAACAGCAGAGGATTTCTCCATTGAAGCCTTGTGATGAATGTGAAGCACTAACTGAGCAGCTTTATTCACCACCTCCACTTCCAGCCAGAGGCGGATTTAGCAATTTGGGGGCCCAAGGCGAATACAGACATGGGGCCCCTTTACACAAAATTTCTTACAATCTTATCTTTAACTGGATCTGCGAAACTCTCCCCTCTTCTGAAACGAGTTATTTTCCCTTTTAATTAGTCCTCTTTTTCCTGTATTTCCTGCCCTTTGAGCGCTTTCTTCTTCCTGTCAGCGCTCCTGTGCTTTAGCCTTAGTTTTTTTTTTCTATTTTCCATTTTGGTCTGTTTTCCTCCCTTTAAACATTTTCGTTGTCTTTCCTTTCTGCTTCCTTTGATGTTTACATCGAGAAACAACGTCACTTTCAGAAGTGAAAATAAGCTTTTATGAAGCGAGCTGCTTCTTTCTCTTACTGGAGCCACGAGGATAACTTCATTTCATGCTTAATGGTTCGACTATCGCTTCAAGTTTGTTACAAACGCTCCCGCCTCTCTTCTTATTATTATTTGTGGTCTTATGGCACTTGGCAAACAACAATTTGGTGCATTACTGCCACCAACTGGATTGGAGTGGAATGACTACCAACCACTTCCTGTTTGTGCATCGCCGTCTTAATAACCCTCTTATGACTATAATTATAACAGGGCCGCCTGGTATTTTTTAATCTTATGGCTGTAAAATTGTAATAAAAAGTGCAAAGTGTGTGTAACTCTTCTCCTTTTTTCAGAACAACCTCAGCTTTCAGTGTATGGTTTGTATTTAGAATTTATTTCTATTAAAGCCTTTAAAAAATCAGCTTAAAAGTGAAAAAAGCAGAGGGGTGCCGGCGGTTAGGGCTAAGGGGCCCCCCAACACAAGGGGGCCCCAGGCGGCCGCTTATGCCTAATGGTAAAACCGCCACTGCTTACAGCACGCCTTCTGGTCTGTTGATGGAGCTTCTCAAATATTAGCTGGTCCCTAGTTCTAATTAAAAGCCATCTTGTCATATTACATCCTGGAGGTGGAGGAGGCTGAGAGAGGATGCTTGTTTTTCCCCTATGTGTAACCCCACTAATCACTCATTAACTGGAAGACATCTTTATGTAGCTGTAAATGCTGAATTTACACCTAAACATGGAGATATATAGAAAAGGATCTAGCTGATGCTTTATTTGTTTCTAAGTGTGACACTGAAGGTGTGTAGAAACTTCCAGGAGCTATAGCACTACAGAAAAGAAACCATGAACCATGAAGCTAAAGGTTTTTCTGCCCTCTGACCTCCCAACTTTGGTTTTGTTAATGTTGGGAGTTCCAAAGTTGGTGTAAGACAGGCGACAGTGCCAAAGGGGCAGGAAGTCAAACGTGGACAACAAGAGTGGAAGGAAACATCCCAAAACAAAAAGCACTCACCAGGCGTTCTGACATGGGCGTCTTGTCATTGGCAGGTAGATGTTGCTCCAGGGCCAAAACGATGCAGTTGGCGATAATCGTTGCCAGGATCATGTATTCAAATGGAGTGTGAGGGTTAAGGAGAAAAGGAAGTTGTATTTATACATTTCATAGCACTAATCTCAGTTTGAAGAACATACTTTGATTATTCATTAAAGTGGGAAAGGAAAAGTTCTCCTTGATCGTGTTTTTGCCATAAATACAAACACATTCTCACACCCAAGGCGTCAAAATATGACGCGTGTGACCAAGCCTCAATATGTGACGATTCGGGACGCCCCAGCGCGTCAGGAGACGATGATCAGGGACACGCTGGGTCACGTGGCTCCGCTGGCGTCACTGTTTGACGCGCGTGGTCAGACGGATATTATTCGACTATTTAACCTTCCCCTCACCCCAATCCTAACCTTAAGGTCCATAAACTGTGACCTTAAGGTTAGGACTGGGGTGAGGGGAAGGTTAAGTAGTTCTAATGTCCGTCTCACCACCGGCGTCGGATACCGACGCTCTGGGATGCTGCATCAGCTGTTTGTCCCTCATCGTCGTCTCCTGACGCGCTGGAGCGTCCCGATTCGTCACATATTGAGGCTTGGTCACACGCGTCATATTTTGACGCCTTGGGTGTGAGAATGTGTTGCAAACACTCTTCACATACTGACGGCTACAAATGAATTCTTTTCCCAGGAAAAACCTCATCCAATCATTGTGAACACCTCGTTCTCAACACTGACCGGATCCAGATCCATCCATCAAACTGCCCCCCCCCCCCTTCAGTGAGACGCCTTTGTAGCCGTTTACGTCTCTGACGTTGATCGGAAGAAAGTTTGCCCCGCTCCTCTACGCAGAATTCTTTCAGCTGTACATGCACAACCCATTTCAAGTGACCCCAAATAATCTCAAAGGGATTAAGATCAGGGCTTTGACTTGACCATTCCAGAACTCCCGCATTTTAGTTTTCATCCAGTCCGTGGTGGATTCGCTGGTATGCTCTGGGCCGTTGTCATGTTGCAGTGTCCATTTCCGCTTCAGCTTGATTTCTTTGCAGATGGGTTCACATGTTCTTCAAGCGCCCTCTGATACACGCCAACTCACGGAGATGGTCAGCTGACCAGGTCCTGCTGCAGCAAAGCTTCTCCAAACCAGGAATATTAATTAATTATTTAGTTGTTTAGTTAAATTATTTGGATCCCTCCTTATAATTTAAATTCATACTACATATCCAAATGCCAAATGTATTTTAAAACACACAGGATTTCATAGGATGTCCTAAGTTTCTCACATGACTGTTAATGAGCTAGCATACTAAAATGTTGTCTGGCTGTGTAGCCTGAGCAGAAGTAGCAGAGAAGGTTTCCAGAGTAGTAATCCCAGTCCTACCGCTGGATCTATCATCTAGGTCCCAGTGGCTTCTGTCTCATACTTTCAGTCTGGAGAACTCCTGGCCTGCACCGACTATGCGGAGTCCATCAGCATCCTGGAGGCCCAGCGGATGTTACGGTCACGGTCCGGGGTTCCCCTTTCACCTCACTGACTGGATCTGAGTTTTTCCTTTCTGCAGGTGGGCGTGTCTGGAAGTGGGGAAGCTGCAGATCATCTGCTCATCAGTCGGCCAGGGATATCTAAGCACCTGAGAGACGCCTTCACTTCGCTGGATAATAAGCTCAACTTGGGTATCACCTACCAGCCAATTCTGAGAAATTAGGTTTAGAGTATTTTAGTCTTTTGAGTATTTGTTTGAGTTTGTTAGATTGTGTATGCCTGACCACCCTCTTGACCATCTCCGCAGACATCACCCCACTTCCAACAACCCACCTAGACCCTCTCGGATCTTCACAAGCCTCCTTGCTCAGCTCCCTCCACCTCAAGCTCCCAGGAACCCTGCCTCAAGTAAGCTCCCTTTCCCCCGGACCGGACCATCTCCCCTCTCGAGTCATCCACACTTCAAGACCGTAATTCCTCTAAAGCCCAATAGCTCCCATATACCGGACCTAAACTCCCTCTGTCTCCAGATCTCCGGACCGGAATCCCGTCTGAAGACTATTGCCACACAACAGGACAGTTACTCAGGTGTTACGTTAGAGATGACAACAGAAAAGGTGCCGTCAGCAGGTCTAAATGGTAAGATAACCTAAGGTTTTTATGGTTACTGAACAGTTTCTGTAGCGTCATGCATTGTCCTGTATTCTGGGGGTGTGGCTTAAGGGGTGGAGCCTGAAAGGAGTGTCGGACCTTTGAATTGTGTTTTTTCAAAGCGTAACTTGCTAGAACTGCTTTCTCGAGGATCATCTACTTTACTTTTGACCACTTTTCGGTAGTAGGACCATTGGGAGCTCCTTCCTAACGCCAGCAGTCATCGGGCAAGAGAAGGGGGACTCCTTGAACAGGTCTCCGGTTCATCACAGGGACACAAACACTAATGAGACAGACATCTACTCACACTTAAGGACAATTTGGAGTTGCCAATTTACCTAACCTTGGTCTGTGGGAGAAAACCAAAAAACTCGGAGAAGGTGTACCCATCAAAGAGAACACGCCAACTCCATGCAGAAAAGCTGCAGCAGGGATTCACACCTGCAACCTTCTTGCTGTGTGGCAACAGTGCTACCAACTGCACCGCCATGCAGCCCCATATTCTAATAACCCAGCATAATTTACAAATGATAAATGTGATGAAACCTACTTGGACCACTAAGGCGTAAATCTCCCAGCAGGTTGTGGTTGAAAGGCTTTTCTTATTTTAGAGATAAAGAACCGTATACGTTGCTCATGATGCTTACAGATGGTTGAGCATTTCCAACCCGGCTCATTCTGTAATCCATTTCACTGGGTCAGTGCCCCGTGGGCCGGAGCCTATTCAGGGCCCATGAATCACAGGAACAAGGAGCTCGCAGCCATTAAAGTAAAGATGTACACATGAGGAAAGCCAATGACACAACCAACCGTTCATTAAAGAGGTCCATCACTCACATTTTAAAGTGGTAGTGTGTAGTTTACTGGCGCTAGGGGGCAGTACAGACATTTTAGGGAACTTTTACACTACATCGCCGTGACAGTCTCTAGTTCGATTAAACATTACGGTAAATGTTTCCTGTGGAGTAGAAAGCATGCGACCTCGGCGGGACTCCTCAGACTTTGATGGGACTTCGGTTAATTCCAACGAGAGAATGCAATGTTGATGGATGGCGCCTCGGGGTTCTGCATCATCATACTACAGCAATACCACCCACCCAAAATATATTGCGTTTCTTTTTTGATTCTGTTCTTTCACATATGTTTTGGAAAGAGTTTAGCAGTTTTGTTTTTAAATTCATGTTTTCTTACTACCTAAATGATTTTGAACGTGGCGACGTAACTTCAGTAAGTCGTACGTCCAGCCAATCATCTACTGTGACGTCATCAACAGGCACAGGACCCTGAAACGGATGAACCATGACATCTAATATGGCGTCCCCCAAAGACGCTAGATGTACATTAGACCCGATTTTTATGGTTATATGGTAAGAAGCCGCAAACATTTTTCATTGGCTGGACATTATTTTATTCATTTTCAACAACAGTTCGATGGATATTTCCAGAGATTAAAGATAAAATTACACACGGTCACTTTAATACATCTGCAGTGGTCTATAGTAGGAATGAACGCCTTGTAAGTCGTACTCAGGGGGAAAAAGCTGTGCGGTGGAGTTGCTAATGCTAATGGTTAGACTTCCTCTGCTGTTTCCTGGACACTAAACCAACAACAGCCTTCCCCGTCGTGAGTCCAGATGGGTGAGTCCATGAATGTAAGTGACAGGGTGACGTAGATCTGTCAGGCTTTTCTAATCCTAGAGTTTCACCGTCTGTTTTCTATCAGAAGCGAGTGTAGGAGATAGGTGTAGGAGACCATTTTCATGTTCAGCTATCAGGGTTTTTCCTGGCTCAAACTGAGGCAGAGGTGGTACCGTCCTGACCGTGCGCCAGCACATGCACACTCTGTGCATTCAACTGCCTCACCGTTTTAAAGGCCACATATTATGAAAGGCTCAATAACATGCATTAGATTAGTGTTTAGTTCCTTTTTCCATCTGATATTTGTAGTTAAAATATTTGTAAGTATTTGACCTACATTTCAGTAACATTTTAGGTTTGTATTAATAACACTCATCTTAGTCTAAATGACACAGACATATCCAGTAAAATATAATGTATTTCATTAACATGCATTTGTACTGGAAATGGTAATAACATTTAATTTCTGCTGCTAACAATGTAACGGTGGCATGTCTGTTATGTACGGGTTGGGGTTAGGGGGTGTTCTGTTTTGCCTTGGCCCCCAAAATGTCTTGAAACGGCCCTGGGTGTGAGACTGAGTATTGAAGGTGATCTGAACGTATAATATTACATGTGTATAACTTATTGTTTTATAAAACGTGTAGTGAAGATACATCTACCTACATTTAACTTTCAAGCTTTGTTTTCTTGTTTTTATTTAACGATTTTCCTGTCTCTCATCTTCCTGCATCTCCTCCAAACTCTCCAGAAAATCTGCTGCCTGGATTCTTACTTTTTCACCTCATCAGTTACTTCTGAGCAGATCAAAGGGTCTCCTGACCGCAAAGCGGAGAGCGCGTTTGATGCTGCGTCAGTGAGGTGACATCACCGCAGCGCACGATGAGCCGAGCGCGTCAGGAACGATTAAAAGACAGAGTACCAGAGGATTAAACAGATATGAACGATCACGTGTTAATAATCATGTTTTGTTGCGCCACCTTGAGAATGTACCGTGCGCCGGACGCAGCGGGCGCGCCAACGATCAGCGCTCTGCAACAGAATCCCGCTGCACTGAGAGTCCACAAATATTGTAATATAGGTAGAAACTGGATCTTTCCCTGAAAGATATCTAGCCCCCATAACTCGATCCCTGCTCCTGGATGAAACACCGGACATTTTGATCACTGTAGGACACCCCGCCCCCCGGACACCCCGGACAGAGAGTGAAAAGTGGACATGTCCGGGTGAAAGAGGACGTATGGTCAGCCCACAATAGCACCAACCATAGATATGTACCAACTAGCGAGAAAAGCTATTTCTGATCTTTTTCTGCAGCGGTTTTGCGCTTTTCGATGTACCGCTGCTGACACAGCGCCCCTACGGTGGCGCAACTGCAGCTAAAATAACATCCATATTGACCCTTTGCACGTGACGTCACGACCCTCATGAGACCACCCCCTTCGCCATGATGGACGGCAAAAAGACCGTTCACACCCGTAGAAACTCCAGTGAAGCTAGTCAAAACAAGCCAGTTTGTAGCCTTTTACGGCTTTTATTGAGTTGATTTGACAGTAAAATGGGTTTAGCTTGCTGCGTGGCCGGCTGCACTAACAGACGAGGACGTAAACTCAACTCCTTTTGTTTTTTTAATAACTCTGATGGAGACTGAGGACGGAGATGAACTGCAGCGATCAACCAAGCGAACTAGCAGGCCTCAGATTAGCAGCGAACATGTTTTTAGCGGGTAAGATTAACGTTCATTTATCCCACGAGGAAGACAGGGACAGGGATAAATGTGGTGTGTTTATACTAGTTATTGATAATCCTGATGGACGGGTGTTTCACCACGGAGGCTGCGCTCCGTCCACTGTGGCGTAAAGCAAGACGATTATTAACAATATTAAAGCTCCGATGTATGATTACGTGTGTTATAATGACGTTATTTATTTATATGAGCGTCGGCGTTCAGAGATCTTCTCATTCCGGTGTGAGAGCAGCAGCTGAACCCGGTAACACCACCAGCAACAGAAGCCGGTAGGGATCCGGACTTTTTAACAATCAGCTTTGGTGTAAAGTGAAACGCTGTTTACAACATAAAGTTATAAATCCAGAGGGGTGAATTTAGGCAAAGTCAGCAACATGTTTACACAGGGTATCTGCAGGTTTAAGGGAGCCAAATGTAAGACTTTTTAAGACCTTTTTTAACGCCACTTTGACCAAATTTAAGCTATTTTTAAATATTAAATTTAAGCTATAATTTCCAGCTATTGCCTGGAATCAGTGCTAACCACGTAGCGAACGTGGGATTAGCCATCCAGTTACCATTAAACTTGCACTTCCCCATGGCGCAAGCTCCCACTAGCTTAACCAGCTAATGTGCTCATCTAAAAATAGCCCCCTTTCACAACTAACTGAATGTGTACGGTTCCACTTACGGCAACATCGTACACAAAAAATGCTGAACACTAACTAGAAATTCACGAAAAGATTCTTGTTTATCGGGTCTTTGGTCATTTAAGGCCTCTGGAAACTGTATTTAAGGACTATTTGCCATTTTTAAGCAAAGCAAATTTAATACTTTCTAAGGACCCGCGGACACCCTGTTACATGGGTGAACAGCTGCAGAGAGAACGTGAGCTAACGTTGGTAAGCTAGTTAGCATACCGCTCTCTATGAGCCCCGCTAGATGCGCTACTTCTGATAACTGAACTGGGTATGAACCAGTGGAAGGAATGCTGGAGGAGTTTTCTTTTTGTTTTGAACGCAAAAACAGTTCCAGGCTCTACTTTTCCCTTTGTTTAGTAATCGTGTCGCTCACTGTTTACGTGCTTTTGCCGTTCACCATGGAGGACACACGTGGTTAGGTGACGTCGGTGCAAAGGGTCAATAGCTAGGGGCGGCCGCCACGCTAATTTAAACGCAGGAAAAACCCTGGCTATGCATGAACTCAGAGTGACTGATCCTTTTCTAAAATAAAATGTTTTGTCAGTGAAGGACCTATTTTGAAAAATAGTAAAAGCTTTTACGTTTAGTGCTGGTTTTCCTTCTCTTTTAGAGTCCTTTGTTATTGTTATATTGTTTTAACGGAAGTGCAATTTGAATCAATCCTTAGAGGGCACAGATCATTTTATGACCACTCTCTCTTATTACAGCCGATGCTGTCCTCGTCGCCCGCTGAGCAGATCCAGCTGTCTGCTCATGCTTGTCACAAAATGATCTGGCTTCTCAGCCATTTAACTGCAAAATTAGATTAAATTAGCTGTTTAATCTACAGAAGAATCCCCAGCTAAAAACAGCCTGCAAACAAGTTCCAAGGCAAATGTGGGTTTATGGACTGAAAAATGTACATTTATTTACACCTAAATGTTTTAGGAGCGATGCATAAATAGAAATATTTATCAGTAAGGAGAGTCTAAAATATCTGAATCTTACCAAAGCCGTGGAAAGTCTCTCGTTTTCCTAGGCAGCCAAATCCATGACTGAACAAATGTAAGGCCAGACTTTGCTAGCAGGAACCTGTTGAGTTCTAAACATCGTGTGCTGAGAAGGGACGGTTTAGTCATTTGGGTCAAATCCTGAAGATCTCAAGTGATCAGAGCTTAATGTAGGAGTCTTGAAGAACTCTTTATCACTTCAAACATGTAAATCTGACTGATTAGACATCACTGTGCTGTGGGAGCTCATGGTTGCCTCCGACAGTAGATGCTCGTTTTAAAACAAACACCAGTTAGTGATGGAGTTATGTGTCGAGGATGTCTCTTGACAACAAAACAACTGTAGAGATGATGAGATTATAGCCATCTGAGGCGTTTTGAAGTGGCTAATGCTAGCCGTGTTGACCGTCGTGCATTGGACTGACTAGAGTCTGAACAAAAGTCTGTTCAGTGGATCGTAAGAAACTTGGAGATGAGACAGGGTTGACTCTAATCCGAAATGTTTTTTAATGTCAAAGTCTGAATAAAAATGAATGTAAAAATAATTCTAGCATTAGCTGCCGGTAGAAAGTAGACAGGGAAATGCTTGGTTCAGAAGAAGCCGCTCAGACCTACGTCACGCTGAAAATCCTCATTTGTGGACTCACGCACTCTTGGGTCTGGATGGGAAGGCTGTTGTTGGTTTAGCATCCAAGAAACAGCAGAGAACGTCTCGGCCAGTAGAAGCTAACAGTTAGCATTAGCAACTTCACCACACAGCAGAACTCCTCCCGGCTTGTGTCATTTTAATGTTTTAGAGCTAACGGTTGGTGGTAGAGTCGTGTTGCTGTTAGCCAATCAGAGGCGGGAGCTTCGTTCCATAGAACTATAGAAACAGGTCTAAAGTACACAGGGGCGCGGGTCTAGCGTTTTGGGGGTCCTTCGTTCCTGCTGCGTTGTCCAGTATCGATGAAGGGAATTTGACTTAGGGTCCTTTTTTGGCACATTTTTCAAAACTTTCCATTAAAGGACTTATGAGTCGTTTTATTCCAATCAGCTCTGATGTTCTCCAGCGTTTTAAGCTCCATCATTTGAAAGTGGAAGTGAGACGAGCCTGTATTTGTGGAGGTCTGGCATCAAATGCTTTGCCCCTCCCAGGTGTTGGGGCTCTGTTGGCTTTATGAGTGAATGGGTTTTCTCTCCCTCTCTCCTCTGGGCTGGTGGGTGTTTGTTGTTTATATCATTTTAATGTTGCCAGTTTTAACTATAGATAAAATACTTTAATACAATTATTTGAGTAAAATATTAGTTTAGTGAAGTTTCCGGTATAATTATCTCTATTGTTTTACAGCTGATTTTATTTCTTGCTGACATCACCCTCCTTCTTGGCAAATATCTATTAATTACATGAAAATGAGCACCACCACCACCACAGCGTGACTCTTACATTTTACAGTGCTGAACGCGTGGTGAGCGTGGGCGCCTTCAGCACCACGGAGAGCTCCAACTAGGAACACAGGCGGTGCTGATCTCTCATTTTAAATAAGCGTGGTTTCCTTTCGTTGCGTGATTTTGTTGATATTTCAACGCAGCTGGAGTTCGTGAAGAGGACAGATGGTCAGAAAACGGCGCTCCTGCATGCGCGGCTTCGCCGTCGCCCTTTTACGCACGCAGCTTTAATAGGTTCGGAGCTGCGTAATCAATAAGATATCTGATCGCTGCCCATGCTGACAGGTGGCATTTGAACAAAAGAATGAATACAAAGGGCGTTTTGTGGGCAGCCAAACATATTTTCGTCATGTTCAGCAGAGATAAGGAGCGACAGGTGCAGCCGGCGGACATGACTAAAGCCAGAGCTGTTAAACTAACCTAAAGTAACAGCCCTGCGTCATGCACCTGCTCGGGAAGGATATGGCCACTCAGTTATTCTCTTTGCATACTTCCTGATGAGGTTGTCCTCTCGGAAGATGAAGAGGGAGCGGTTCACAGTGAAGCAGTTCTGCTTGACGGGGTTCGGGTTGTAAATGGCCATGGTTCGGGCTCTTTGGGCCATCGACTGCTTGTACATCCTCTGCCCTGCCCGGATGCCCCCTCTCCCGGCGCCCGGTCCTCCTCTCCCCGCGCCGCTCGCGCTTCCTCCATACCGGGTGGGAAGATCGTCAGCGAAGCGAGCCATTCTGGAAACGCACAGATCCAACAGGGAAAATCCAAACGGGTGTCAGTGGGAACGGAGGGGAGACGCATCACAACAAACAGGCTTCATGCAAACCCACTGTCTGGTGTCAGAATGGAGAGAGACGCGTTTGGAAAAAGGAAAAATAGAGGTGGCCTGGCGACAAACCGCGTTTGCGTCATCCTTTCCTTCCACTCACCCTCCAAAACAGAAATAAACTTTAGAGAACGGATGAGTTTTACTTCATCGGGGCTGCTCCTTCCACATCAGGTGGAGAGAAAATAAATCACGGTGACGGAAGCTGATCAGCCCGTCTCCGCCGCAGATCCGGGCAGCGTCGTGGCAGCATCAGACACCAGTTGAAACGCTCCGCGTCAAAAGAAAAATTCCCAGTTTGTCTTTTCCATCCGGGAGCAACAGGACCGGATTCAACAGGAGGCGAGGTCCTGTGATGTGTGTGTGATCGCTCGCTGCATGGGCGCTCGTTGGACATGAAGACGGTCCCTCTGGTGAATCAGGAAGAGCGCATGTGACCGGAGCGGGCCTATCGCTGACGCGAGCGCACACACGCAGCTGCTGCTCGTTAGAGCCTGGGAGACACATAATGAAGTTCAGCAACCCCCCCGGGGGCTAAACTGTCCAGCAAAGGGAAATGCGTTTATACAGATAATAACATCTAATGGTTTCCACCGAGGAAGAGGTTTCAATTCAATTTAAACGTCAGGTCTAAACAACAACAGCTACAGACACGAGCTAACACAAGGGCCAATGAAGAACCTTCATTATGGGATCATTGTTCTGTTTTGAGCCCAGACAGACCCACCTGGCTCCAGAATACCCAGGCTCGTGCCATGTTGCTGCAGAACAAGCCCAAATCATCAGCCCTCCACCCCCTGCTGCTGCTGCTGTTGCGTATTCAGGGTGAACGTCTCATTCTGGTCTTGAATGTCCAAACTCCAACGTGCATTGTTGTAGAAGTGTTTTGGTTGATGCAGATGAAACTAGAAGCCTAAGCTGTGCAGCCAGGTTGCCTTTACAGCGAAATGACGCGTTCTCCTGCTGAATTAAATAAAACATATTAAGGAAACAGCCAGCAAAAGATGCTGATGTCAAACTTTACAATATCTGATTTAGCCAAGAAATGTCTAATATTCTAATTATCTCTGCACTGGTGACCCGTTAGCGTAGAGTTCATTTAGAGTCCTGACTAGAACCTTCAGGGCTCTGCATGGTCAAGCTCCGCCCTATATTACTGACCTGTTAAAGCCTTATGCTCCAACCCGAGCCCTCAGGTCCGCCCGCCAGAACCTTCTAGTTCTAAAGACCAGATATAAAAGTGGAGGTGATCCTCCTTCCAGACTGTTGCACCCTGACTCTGGAATTCCCTTATCCATGTTTTACTCTAATTTGTAATCTTTCATCTGTTTAAGAAATGTTAGAATTTTATGACTTTATTTTTCTGATGTTCATCTATTTCTGTTTTGAGATCATTATGGTTGTTTTATTTTCTTTATATCTATGTGTGTTTCTATGTCTGGGAGAAGTGCTATATGAATAATATTTACTTACTAAAAAAGTAATAACCAGAATAATCTGAGTGCTTTCCCGGAAACAAATAAAAACTACCTATTAGCAGCAGCGGCAGAAACAACAGTAATAATACATGTCATCCATCCATCCTCTGAGCCCGCTTGTCCACGCAGGGTCGCGGGGGGGCTGGTGCCCATCTCCAGCAGTCAACGGGCAATCAGGTGGGGTACACCCTGGGCAGAGAGCCAGTCCATCGCAGGGCAACACAGAGACACACAGGACAAACAATCACACACACACACACACACACACACACACACACCTAAGGACAATTTAGACAGACCAATCAACCTAACAGTCATGTTGTTGGACTGTGGGAGGAAGCCGGAGAGAACCCACGCATGCGCAGGGAGAACATGCTAACTTCATGCAGAAAGATCCCAGGCCGGGAAGCGAACCCAGGACCTTCTCGCTGCAAGGCAACAACTCTAACCACTGCGCAGCCCAATTATTACTATTATTATTATATGTTTAGCATACTAAGATGTTGCTTCTTTGGAATTAAAAAGCGTCTAATTTGGGACTGGGGAGCCCCCTGGTGGTTTGATTGAGGTACTACAAGGACAATATGATTTTACTAAACGGTGTTTTTTTAAACAGAACATCTGAAACGCAGTTTATTGTAAAAATAAATCACTCTTAATTAAATTTGCTATCAAATATGATTTTTAAACCACGTAAACCACTTTATACACTTAAAGATGGCGTTTATAACCTGGGTTTTAANAACTACCTATTAGCAGCAGCGGCAGAAACAACAGTAATAATACATGTCATCCATCCATCCTCTGAGCCCGCTTGTCCACGCAGGGTCGCGGGGGGGCTGGTGCCCATCTCCAGCAGTCAACGGGCAATCAGGTGGGGTACACCCTGGGCAGAGAGCCAGTCCATCGCAGGGCAACACAGAGACACACAGGACAAACAATCATGCACACACACACACACACACACACACACACACACACACACACACACACACACACACACACCTAAGGACAATGTAGACAGACCAATCAACCCAACAGTCATGTTGTTGGACTGTGGGAGGAAGCCGGAGAGAACCCACGCATGCGCAGGGAGAACATGCCAACTTCACGCAGAAAGATCCCAGGCCGGGAATCGAACCCAGGACCTTCTCGCTGCAAGGCAACAACTCTAACCACTGCGCAGCCCAATTATTACTATTATTATTATATGTTTAGCATACTAAGATGTTGCTTCTTTGGAATTAAAAAGCGTCTAATTTGGGACTGGGGAGCCCCCTGGTGGTTTGATTGAGGTACTACAAGGACAATATGATTTTACTAAACGGTGTTTTTTTAAACAGAACATCTGAAACGCAGTTTATTGTAAAAATAAATCACTCTTAATTAAATTTGCTATCAAATATGATTTTTAAACTACGTAAACCACTTTATACACTTAAAGATGGCGTTTATAACCTGGGTTTTAATCAGAAAGAGACTTTTGACAGAACCAAAAGTCAGACGCTGGTGGTCAAAAAAATAATGTATTAATTTTCTCCGTGCCAGTATGTAGAGCAATGATGTGTATTCTTACAATAAATGGTTAAAATTTGCCCACGTGTGTTTGGTCGAACCTGTGGGTCAGTGGGGAGTTATTCAGCGTTTCGTGCTTCCAAACAGCCCGGCGGACACAGTCTCTCGCCGCCGCTCTGGGCCCTCCGTCCAGGAGTAGAACCGTGTCGTAGTTCACCGTGTCCTCCTGGACGGCTCGCCAGGTCGGCTCCAGCGGCTCTCCGGTATAACCATCCGTCTCCTCGGAGAACTCCGGGTCCTCCTTCGCCGGTTTTAAACCGCCACTCTTCCGGTCAAACGACGGAGCCCAGGTGTCCTCGTAGTCCGCCCCCAGGGTCAGCATCCTCCAGGAGCCGAAAGCGGCGGACCGGACCGCTGGTGGGGGGATACAAGTCGTTATCAAGCAGCATTTGTGTTCATGACACCGATTTTAACACAAAGACGAAACCTTAGCATTTACGCAAACAATGGCTAAAAATACGATTCCAGAAAATTTGCTAAAAGGGGATTTAGCTGACTGCAGCACCTCCTTGTGGTGGCCCCACAACATAGCAACTTCAACTGAAAGCCAATAACTTTAATTTTAAAATGCAAGCTCTTAATAATAATAATAATATATATATATATATATATATATATATATATATATAATTATTTAGGTTTATATATATATAAATATACATATATATATATATATATATATAATTATTATTTAGGTTTATATATATATATATAAATATATATAAATATACATATATTTGTATATAACTTTAATTTTAAAATGCAAGCTCTTAATAATAATAATAATATATATATATATATATAATTATTATTTAGGTTTATATATATATAAATATACATATATTTGTATATATATATATATATATTATTTAGGTTTATATATATATATAAATATACATATATTTGTATATAACTTTAATTTTAAAATGCAAGCTCTTAATAATAATAATAATAATATATATATATATAATTATTATTTAGGTTTATATATATATAAATATACATATATATATATATATATATATATATATATATATATATATATATAATTATTATTAAGGTTTATATATATATAAATATACATATATTTGTATATAACTTTAATTTTAAAATGCAAGCTCTTAATAATAATAATATATATATATAATTATTTAGGTTTATATATATATAAATACACATATATTTGTATGTATATATATATATATATATATATATATATATATATATACATATGTCTATATGTATACAAATATATAGGTATATACATTATATAAATATACATATATGTGTATATATATATATATATACACATAAATATATACATACATATATGTATATCTATCTATATATATCTATATATATATATATATATATACACACATATATATACATATGTATATATGATTATGTAGTGTAATGGTTTATGGCTCTTTTATTAAAGAGGAACCATTCTACATATTGATTTGAGATATTAATGTTAATAAATTAATAACCAAATTTTATAGATATAAGAAGACTCAAAGGTTGTTTTCATCGATAAACTGACGATCATATATATTTATAAATATATATATATTTATGTATGTATATATGTATATGGATAAAAAAAAAATATATATATATATATATATATATATATACAGTATATATATAGTATATATATATATATATATATACATATATATAATCAGTTGTGTTAAGTCTAATATTTTAAATATTAGTTAAGATGGGGTTTCTTTTCATTGTTTCATATTAGCATTAGCTGAAGCAGAAGCCACACAAAGTTAAAATTTTAGCATTCCATAGTTGAAATGCTAATTTAGTCACTTTCATTTAATT
>SSNQ01000206.1:1625902-1648532 GCA_006942095.1 Nothobranchius kuhntae | reverse complement strand
CGTCATGGGAACGGAGTTACAGTACAACAGGACGCCCCGTCCGCGGTTCGGGGGGGCGCCTGTTTTTTAGGAGGGGCTGTTGGAAGAGCTGGTATCGGGCAAAGCGCTGGGCTGCTGCCGGTCCCCGGGCGTGCTGTCGGCCTGCAGCGACGCCAGGGCCGCCGAGGAGTACTTACACCGAGAGGAGCCGCACTCACAGCTGAACAGTTTGCTCTTGACTTCCCAGAAGTGGTCGCCATAGTTAAACCTGAGGAGTGGAGAAGAACTTGTGAGACACACTTAGAGAAAATGTTGGATGACAAACATCTCTGAACCGTTTATCCGACAACATCCAGAAACGTTTCTGTGGAAAAACGGATCCAGCATGAATCAACTCCTCCTCCGTGGATCTGGAGAAGTTCAGACTCGCTCTTCTCTGCTGCTCCGGGTTCCGTAGAGGTCCCAACGCAGGGTCAGCGTCGTCGACTGGACCTCGGAATGGGCCATGTGGCTTAAAAGCACCGCATCATTTGAAGCCCGTACAGTAATGATAGAAATCTGGCGCCACCTGTCCCTCCGACCACCACCAGCAGCCAAGGTGGGTTAAGCGTCTTGCCCAAGGACACAACAGCAGCTTTCCCTGGTCGGAGACGGGATCAAACCGGCAACAATCCGATTACTGGACAAGCCGCTCTACCTCCTGAGCGTCCCACATAGATGTTTCCCACTTCTACATACTCTCCCCGTGTAGAATGATGTTGGTCTTCTGCGTTCGTACCGCGTTTTTGTCCGTAATCCACGTTTTAAATCTTTTCTGACACACGTTAGTAAAACCTGAGGATGGCTAGAGCTACTAGCTCAAACACGTACGCGAAACAAATCATCGTTACTAAACAATCTGATGTCTTTCCGTGTGTTAACACACGCCTGTGTGCTCCGGAGCAGCAAACCTTTTACAGACGCAGTTAGGATGAATCTTCTAAATTAAATTTTATATTTGCTTTGTTTTGTTCCTCCTCTGAAATCAAATTTACATCATTTAAGAACTTTGTGAGAACAAATCTAAAGTTTTAAATGCATCTTTTGATGAATCCGATCTGAAAGGTGGAATGGAGACCATAACATCAGAAAGAAAAAACTTTGATTTTGCACAAAGAGAGATCGACTTGGTTTGAGGCAATAGCGGTAGAACAGCATCAAAATAATGTCACGTTCTCTCACGGTGAGTCTCTGAATGATAAATCGGAGACAAATTCGACAGGAAAGGTTCAGGTTTCAGGAATAAAACAGGAAATTTACCCGAGCTCTTCACCGGCCTTGATGTTCTCACTGGCAAAGAAGGCAATGTGTGGGAATCGAAGGTCCTGGTGCGTCGTGAAAACTCGACAGGCGAACAAGTTTGGCTCGCACATGTGGTTCAGGAAGCGGCTGATGTTGCCATAGTAACGGGCATCTATGCAATACAGGTCTTCAGGCTGAAAAGGGAAGCTGGAGGTAAAAGGCTTGAACTAGAAAGATAAAAGGAGAAGCTACTCCAACAGCTTTGAAGCATCCCTCCATCTGTAGCAGAACTGCACCTTGTCATCCAGGCTGAACAGGTAAGCATCGTTTTGTCTCAGCTCCGCCTCTGATTCAGTGATGATTTCACCCACGTACCTGCCAGGAAGTAGAAAAGCGCTCAGCAGCCTCGCCAACTTCTTTAATCGTGCACCAAGTGTAACCTTTGAGGACTCATTTACAGATCAGCTGCAGAGGTAGGAACTTACTCGCACACGAAGGTCCCCTGTGGTATGTCCTGCAGAGTCCGCACCCCCCAGCCTTTTTTACTGGTCCTAAAGAGTTGTAGTCTGGTCCTACGGAACGCAACACCTTCATTTAGGTAAAACATTCACTCATCCCTAAAAACAAACACCGATTGTGAAGAAACAACTTTCATTTTAAACTACTACTCAAAGAGTTTGTCCTTTTGAAACTGTCCCGGGCGGTTTCTGATTCACTTTGAGGTTTTATGGATTTCAGACCAACTCCTCATTTACTCACACCAAATCAGTTTGCAGAAACAAGCTGGATGTTTGGGAATTTAACCAGTGTTTGTCAGCTGTTTCATACTCGTTAATATCCGTTCACGTAATGTAGCTTAGCACTTTAGAGAGGGGGGAGGGGGGTGCCTGTCATCCTATTCAGGGCAAGCGGCTCAGACCTGGGTGAGACCCACAAACCAGATTCCCTCGCTCACTAGGAATTATTAAAAGCCCCCCATCCTCCTCTGGAGCTCAGCGTGGACCTCCCTGACCTGGCTCCAAAGCTGTTCTGGGCTCTCGGATCCTGCAGGTATTTTTATAATCTCCGCCACGAGGTGCTGGAGGATGGGAGGCGTGCTGAACCCTCATCACATCGCTGGGATTGGAAGTCTGAAGTGTGCACCACAAATGGCCGTGCTCTCAGCTGCACAACACGCACTAGGAACGGAAAACGGTGCCGTTCACGCACGACTGAGAACATTCACCATCATGTTCATTTATTTAATTGCAAACCCGTGGACTCGGTGTCCGGACCTGCTGTTTTTACAGCCTCCACATAATAGTTTACCATTTTTAAGAAAAATGAATGCAAGACTAAACTAGTGAACACACACGCCGACTCCACAACACAACCTCTCTACCCGAAGACAACCTACTTGCCACACTGAGCTTCAGAAAGGACCAGCTTATTAGGGCTGCAACAAACGATTATTTGGATAATCGATTAATCGGATGGGGTCTCGACACGATTAATCGATTAATCGGATTACATGGGGACATTTTTAAAAACTGCTAGGGAAACGTTATTTCTCTCCTTCTTTCACTTTATTAAACACAACATTATTAGAAAACAGTTCAATAGCAGAAAAACAACATGCCATCACCTAAATTGTCTTATAAGCTGTATAGACAGAGACCCTAAGCTACACCTATGTGTGACCTAAAGTGCTTGGTCCAAGTTAAACAGCTTAAAGAGCAAGTCACCCCCTACCAGAGTCTAACTCCACTCCTACTTCCTGTTTGAAAAATGCAACACATGCTGTTGCCTGGCAGACAGAGAGGGCAGAGCTGCTAACAAATACACACACACTCAGGCTCACGACAGCATTGTGACATCATAATGTACCAGTTTACATCATAGCATACTTCTTAGCCAATAGCGATGGCAGATTTAAATTAAACTAGAACTGCAAGCAGTTATCAACGGGTTCCAAGCCACCAGCGCCAGTCGCCCACCCGCCCCCGCCCTCAACTTCCCCACTCCTCACGCAGCCCCACCCCAAAGACACGTTCTCCCGCCGGTGTCCCGTCCTATTTTTAGGGTGCAATGAGACTGTTTTTCAGCCCTCTTTCTGAGATGGTCTGCTTCAGGCTGACCAGGGCCAACACTCCCCCTGCTGACAGCATATTCACACCTTCCACTAGAGCAAGCTTCTGATTGGTGGGTAGGATCAACCCAAATGGGCTTATGGCATGCTCAATTCATTCTCATTCATTATCATGCCGATTACCTAGAACCTAAAAATGTCTCTGACTGCATTCCTTGCATACCTAAGCAAGGATGTGTGGAATCAACCGGGCCAAGCTTGGGCCTTCTGGAACTATCCGGGCAGGGTCGACCAGGTACAGATGGGAATGGCTCTGAAAGGTTGAAAGATCAATCCCAACTCTGACCAGAACGTGACATAAGCTCCAGCCTACCCAGTTAACACAACCTGAAAATCTTAGCCTCTTACATGCAAGTAATGATTTTTAGGAAATTTTTCAAATTTTAAATTTTAAATGATCATAAACCACGCCCACTTTGATCAATCATTACCATATTGATATTGTAGTCTTACGACTCTATAATAATGACAACCACTAAGTTTCGTGCAGATCCATTTAGCCAGTTCAACAGTATAATTTCTTCCTGTTTATAGCGCCCCCTATTGTTGAATCAAGCTGAAAATCAAGATATCCACTTGAATTGACCTTAGGTATGGTGGTTATGAATAGCTTTGAAAAATGTCCAAATCTTTTGAAGTTATGCTAAAAAAACAGTTTCATTCCCCCAAAATTATTTTAAAAAATCATATAAAAACAAATAAGCAAATTATCCCAAATCCCTTCACATCGTTTGGTCAGCCGCTCCTCCTCTCTTGTCAGGGAAAGTAGTGATGTGATTGTGTTGGACGGCCGGGAGGAGTTAACGAAAGTACGTTTGACTTACTATGCAAATTTCTACTAATTAGCATAAGTTAAAATTATTTTTTAAAATACTCATCTAAATTTGACTGAATCAATGAACATACTGGATAAGACCATTTGTTTTTTTACGAAAGTAATGGGGAGAAACATGCCATAAACATTTTTGGGGTACAACAGCGCCATCTATTGGACAAAATTCCTAATTTTTTCTGTGATTGTAGATGTCACTATGACTGATTTGATTTGTAACTTTCTGTACAGAATATATATTTTTCATGAGTAAAAGGGCGAAAACTTTTAAAGCCTATTTATAGCCTATAAGCCACGCCCACTTTTTAATCATTTTCGAAATATAGCGTAAGGGTCCAATGATAAACATTTCTGCCAAGTTTTGTGGAAATCCATCAAGCCGTTTTGCTGAAACAAACTTTTTGAATCTTTAGCGCCCCCTATTGGTGA
Organism: Nothobranchius kuhntae; assembly: GCA_006942095.1. Lineage (NCBI taxonomy): Eukaryota > Metazoa > Chordata > Actinopteri > Cyprinodontiformes > Nothobranchiidae > Nothobranchius > Nothobranchius kuhntae. Next base: position 1,643,883 of record SSNQ01000206.1, on the reverse strand, counting down.
ATCCAAACAAAATTGCGTAGATAGGGTTTACCGCTCATACTTTGTAAGGGTCTAGAGTCTCATCATGTTATCTTGAAAATTTTTGAAGATATAATCAATTAGGACATGTGCTAGCTAGCGCACTGATTTTGACATGGTGTCATTAACCCAATTTTCAATAATTCCGCGTTTTTCTTCATCACAACAACTTCTCTTCCTCCATAGATTATATGTTCAAAGGTTGAAGTTGATTCGACGAAAAATGACGAATAGGTGATTAAAACTAAGTTTTGCGTTTTTTGAGATCTAGCAAAAAATCTAGCTAGGCGAAAATGGGCGTGGCCAGTACAAAAAAGATGCAGAATCATCCAAGGATCATGTCCATATAAAGTTTTTTGACTGTAAGGCCTATGGTTTGGGAGCTAGTTGCTCAAACGTATTCACCTCCGCAATAGCGCCACCTAGGTGACTCGGGGTCCAAATTTTCGAACCTGAGTAGCGGTCAGGATTTTCTATCAGACTGCCATATCAGATTTTTCCTGGCAATTTCAGGCTCTTGCCCCCATACAGTTTTAGCGGAGAAGAATAATAATGAAAAATCCGTAGAAAAACAATAGGGTTCCAATGCCCTTTGGGCTTGGAACCCTAACAATAGGGTTCCAATGCCCTTTGGGCTTGGAACCCTAACAATAGGGTTCCAATGCCCTTTGGGCTTGGAACCCTAAATACAGTGCAGAGTTTTTACCTGACAACGGCACAACACTGACAGTTTTAGGCAGAATATTTAAATTTGAACTAAGATGCACTGAAGTGCCAAATTATTGACGACACGTGTCTGCAGCACGATTAGACACTCGTTTATTTAGTTTATCAGCAAAAAAAAAAGTTTATTTGGGGGTGACTTGCTCTTTAAGGGCAATTCTCATCTGTTTTGTTTGATCTCATCTGCAGACATTTATTATAATTGGGGATGTCAAACAACTTATTTTTCAACGTAATTAAACATAGGCTGTGAATTAATCAAAATTAATCACTATTTCCAAAAATGACTGAAAAAATACCAAATAAAACAAAAGTAAATGAATGCCATCCTCCTTGCGATGATGCCCTGGGCAACTGCCATAAAGTCACATCAAGAAATGCTGCTGATCATTCCAATGAACCCAAATAGACTCACATTAGGCCACATGAAAGCAACTGAACCCAAAAATATATTAACCAGTATATAACTGCACTCTCACACAACACGCCTGCAGCGAGAGTTAGGACTCCCTTCCTTTTAAAAGCGTTTTCGCTTCTGAGGACATTGTGGTTGTAAAGCCACATGCTAGTAGTCTGGCCCCGGTGTGATCAACCAGTTTCTGCGGGAATGTGACGGCGGAACCGGTTCGCAGCAGCGCGGGTCCCCTCCTCCCTCCCCCCCCCGCCTATCTAATAGCGTCGCGCTTACGATTTTATAGACTTTTTTTACGAGCTTAGGGCATGTCTAGCCAGTGCAATAATCCGGGGCTTGGGTGAATCACTTTTGAAACGTTTTTAACTTACCCGGGCACCGAGCTCTCTCCTTCCTCGCTGATGATTCTGACATGCTTGCGTTTAAGATGCTGCATCATCACCGTAGTACTCCTGTGCCATGCTAAGTCTGACCTACAACGTTGAAGGTAACGAATTTCTTCGCCTGATTTAACTGAAAATGCTCCCAAACTTTAGAAGTTTTTACTTTTTTGGGTCTTGCTGCTTCTGCCATGTTCCTCTTCCGAACACCTGCCGGCTCTCCCTCGCGCTGATCTGACTTGCTCCAGTCTGCGCGCCGCGCAATGGCGGCCGGGAAGGGGGGGGGGCTTTTGGAAGAGTTGTGCGACACAACGAATCGACGACGCAATTTGTTGCCAACGCTTTTAGTAATCGATTTTCATCGAATTTATCAATTCGTTGTTGCAGCCCTACAGCTTATAACTCCCTCAGGTTACGTCAGAGGTTTTAGAAGCTTTGCTGAAAAAGGCCACTTTTTACTTGTAATAAGGGGCTGTTATGTATTTTAAAACAAAACAAAAAAAGAGGTTTAAATAGTACTTTTGGACAGCATTTTATATGAAATTTAACCTGCAATTTGCTCTTTAAAGAGCAAGTCACCCCCTACCAGAGTATTACTCCGCTCCCACTTCCTGTTTGAAAAAATGCAACAAATGCTGTTGCCTAGCAGACCGAGAGGGCGGAGCCGCTAACAAATACACACACACACACACACACACACAGGCTCACAACAACATTGTGACATCATATGGTACCAGCTAACGTTCTAGGGTACCTCTTAGCCAATAGCGATGGCAGATTTAAATTCAAATGCAGTGCAGAGTTTTTACCTGACAACGGCACAACACTGACAGTTTCAGGCAGAATATTTAAATTTTAACTAAAATGCACTAAAGTGCAAAACTACTGACTACACGTGTCTGCAGCACGATTAGACACGCCTTTATATAGTTTATCAGGAAAAATAAGTTGATTTGGGGGTGACTTGCTCTTTAACCATTTGAAATATGAGCCACACTGATACTTTTAAATGTTTTCACATAAACATTTCTTTTAATCAATGTACTTCCTGAACACGTGTAACTTAATAGGCACGACGTGGACGAGTCCTCCTTTTTTCTTCTTATCTGAATGCTTGGCTGAAGGATCGGACTCGGAGCAAAAGAATGGAATCCCTAAAAGCGATGGATATAAAACTAGCTTGAACTAGCCGTTAGCTAATTGTTCTTCCCCAGCGTGCTTTTCGTGTTAACAAATAATATGGGAACCAATTTCTACACTTTTACACAGACATGCATCACAACGGCAGGAAAACTCTAAATGATGCTGTTCTCAGTTCTAAGTACCTGAGTCCATTCTGTACCACTCGGTTCTTGCAAGTTCTCCAGCAGGAACATGCGTGGTTGCACTCAAAGATGAGAGGCGGCTCCTCACGGCAGAACTCGGGAAGAAGGCAGCCGCTCTGGACGATAGAAACACGTGTGATTAAAGTAAATGACCCCAGCAGCTAACGTCGTGCACACCGTTGTCCTCACCTTGTCATACCAGCAGCGCAGACTGAGCTGTCCACACATGCAGATGCTCACTGAACAGTCCTCCTTACAAACACAGTACTGTTGAAACACACACACACACCAGAGAGAGAGGTTATGTCACCCTCTGGAACACAAACACCTGACAGCGCGACTCCCAGCTCACCTGTAGGTGTGTTATGTTCCGGTCTATATTCATGGGGGAGGTGACACAGTTTTCTGAGATGTATTTAAAGTCTTCCAGGTAAGGTTCGCTGTCCACGGAGTTCACACAAGGAACGGGGACTTGCTCCTGCCCTAAAGACACGTCACTGTGAACAGAGAGGGTGTTTCAGGTCAGAGCGAACGGGCTTTCCGTACAGACGTGTCCCGGCATCAGCACTGGTTTATTTTTACTGCCTGGGTGACGTTATGGGTGTAAATGTTTAGTTTTTGTCTCTCAGTGATGTTTAATCCTAATCTCACCTGTGAAGGAGCTTCTCCTCAGAGAGGCTGAGCTTGATGTTCTTGGCGTCCCGGTCCTTCTTGTTGGCCTGCAGGACGGCCCACGCCCGCGAGTTGTGGCTGCAGCAGTCCGGAGGAGTTTCGCCCTCATGGTTCTTCAGGAACACATCAGCTCCCCGAGACAAAAAAAGCCTGAGGAGACAAATTTTCACGCAACACCAGCCTTTTGTGCCGATTTAAAGAGGAAAGGCATGCCAGAGCTCCTACTTGACACAATCCAGGCGGTTTTCTCGGGCAGCAATGTGCAGAGGGGAGTCTCCGTGGACGTTGACGGCTCGCAGGCTGCAGTGAGCGTTCAGCAGCAGCTCGGAGATCTCCACGCTGCCAGAAAACGCCGCCCAGTGGAGACAAATGTTTTCCTCCTGAAGCACAGAAACAACAATCATCACTCATACATTTAGACACATTTTCACACTAGCGATGCTAAAATCTTTCCCATTTGTTTAAAGTGTAATTAACTGCTTGAAAAACATAATTATTAACAGTTTTAAAGGCTGTTTTAAAAACAGGAAACCAGTCCCTTGTTTCTATTTTCTGTCTTTTCCTGTATTCTGGTAAATTGAGAATTTGACTTTTTTGACAGAAGAACAAGAAGCGGAAGAAGATCATTTCTATAGTGCCTCTCAAGATAAAAATCAGGAGGCGCTTCACAAAAACAAAAAATGTAAAAATATANCAGGACATTTATTATCCCTCAAAGAAGACAAAGTGGGAAGTACGGGCATCTTTTGGATATCTGAAGAATGCCGAGGGACAGTTGATAGAAGACGGCTATCCTGTTTGCAGCACGAGCAGAAAAAGTGTCTGTGAAAGGCAGCAACGCTTCAAATCTCATGACACATCTGCGTGACCATCACCCACAACTCTACAGTCAACGCAAGGCAAGCTAACGTTAGCGTTTTAGATAAAATGCGTGATCCGAGGATTTGGGTTGAGGGAGAACGCAACGAGTGGCTATATAAAGCAGCCGCAGCGCCGCTACCTGCATATAAACCGTGTCGCGGACACCGCCATGTTGAAATGACGCCATGCATTACGGGGCTCCCAGGGGCAGATAAGAGTTGGTCTCTCTCCGAGAATAATTATGAATTTAACAACGATTACTGCCTGATGACATTTTCCCACATCTGCAAAGCTCACTGGAAGGACTCAAACCGAGGACGATATTTTCCTGATATAGGGTTTATTACTCAAGTAAGGGTAAAAAAGTATCTGATTACAAGGCTACTTGAGTACTGAGTATCATCTGGTCTAATATTTTTAAAATGATGACATCAAACAGACATAAAATAAGAAGTTATGGGCAAATATTGGTATTTTAAAGACTAAAGGGGAAAAAATGTAAACAAATAAACAACATAATTACAAAATAACACATTTTAGGCAAAATTTAGACACAAACTGAGGACAATATTTCCTGACATACAGGGTTTATTTAGTTGTGTGAAAATGTAACACGTTAAAAAAACAATACCGCGATAATACCGAAAACCGTGATAATTTTGGTCACAATAACCGTGAGGTTACATTTTCACACCGTGACAACCCTAGCAGACTGCTGTGTCCGTTCTGGCGCAGCTCAAGCCTGACGCGTGTGCGTGTGTGTGTGTGTGTGTGTGTGTGTGTGTGTGCGGTCCACAGTGAGAGACAGGGAAACAGAGACGGCTTCAGTCAGAGATGCTGTTTACGTCACAGCATCCAGAATGATAATGAATCGTGCATGCAGGAAGCCCCAGTCGGCTGATTCCATCCACCAATCAGAGGCTCCCCCTAACGGTGGGCATGGATATGAGTCAGCCAATCAGTCTGCAGTGGGTGTGTTGGACCAGTCGTGCGTGGGAAAAAATCCTGGCTAAGCGGATGTCAACACTTCCTACCGTATCCAGGTAGAGTAGAGCTGGCGCTAGTGTGGACGCCCTATTATAGTCCCAGGTCACAGCAGCAACTCGGACAAAAACACAGAGCCAGCTGACAGAGAAAGATACACTAATAAAGAGAAACTGCCAACAGACTACAAAACGTAACCCCGGCTTTCCACGGGAGCCGTCAGCAGCACGTTACTGCAGCAGCACGTCATAGCTGCTGATAGGAACCGCTGTGGTCAACAGAACCTTTTCCACTGGAGCCGCCAGCAGCGCGAGTCGGCCGCGTCTCAGGAGCAGCATGTCGCGTCGCGGCCTTTATGCGCCGGTTCTATTTTCTACGCGCGACGCCTCTGAAACGGGTCAAGTTTGACATTTTTGGAGAAGGAAAGACAGGAAATCTGATGCGGAAACGGGGCGAAGCTCCCGAGATTTTCAGAATAAAGAACGTACTGCCTTCCGGTTGCTTTACTTTAAAAAAGGTTACTAACTGTGCGTCCCCGTGAGAAGTTATCACCTAGCTGGCGGTCTCCTTTGTTTTTCAGGTCCGTATTGGCGATTATAAAACGGACAGAACATAAAACACAAACCATGTTGTTGTTTTCTCCTGCTTGTTGTTGTGTTTACTGACGAAGTCACTCGTGTGACTTCGTGCTCGGTCGGTGACAGCTGCTCCCCTGCTGCTTCGCGTCTCGTGGGAGGGGCCAAGCAGCGGCTTACGCGAGCAAGACGTGCTGCTGCAGTAACGTGCTGCTGACGGCTCCCGTGGAAAGAAGGGGTCAGGGTTCCTCAGTCGTCTGCAGCACCAGAGCTGCCCGCGGTAGCTACCGGTGTTGTGCAGCGAAAAGCGAGCCTGCCGGCCGTGGCAACCCATACCTGCCTCATCACAGGAATGTGCATCAGTCAACGCAGCCACAGATTTAAGAGCACAACGCAGGTTAGAGCTTCCTTTGAACAAATGTTCAGAGAAACCTTATAGGAACTCGATCCAAATAAAAACGTATGCACTCATTAATTATTACGCTCCGAGAGTTGTTTTGCTGAGACCAATTTTTTTTCTGCCAAACTAGACGTGACGCAGGCAGAGGGAGTCCTGACACAGGGAACTTTAGATGTTTATAATTATTCTCATGGTGGACCACAACCACAGTTCTGAGCCTGCTGCCTGTTCCAGAGAGGAGAGACAAGCCAGAGGGAGGAACCATGGATGAAGGAGAGATTTAGCTGTGGTGTCAGGAGATTCTGTGGAGCGAGCAGGTGTCTCGGTGAGCGAACGATGCTGGCTAGCTAGCTTTCTTAAACTCGTGTACATTGTACAGATTTCTGTCACGTACCAGACAATTAAAATATTATTGGTCAGTTAATATAATATTGATTCTTAACCAGTGTTTGTCAGCTGTTTCATACTCGTTAATATCCGTTCACGTAATGTAGTTTAGCACTTTAGAGAGGGAGGAGGGGGGTGCCTGTCATCCTATTCAGACCTGGGTGGGACCCACAAACCAGATTCCCTCGCTCACTAGGAATTATTAAAAGCCCCCCATCCTCCTCTGGAGCTCAGCGTGGACCTCCCTGACCTGGCTCCAAAGCTGTTCTGGGCTCTCGGATCCTGCAGGTATTTTTATAATCTCCGCCACGAGGTGCTGGAGGATGGGAGGCGTGCTGAACCCTCATCACATCGCTGGGATTGGAAGTCTGAAGTGTGCACCACAAACGGCCGTGCTCTCAGCTGCACAACACGCACTAGGAACGGAAAACTGTGCCGTTCACGCACGACTGAGAACATTCACCATCATGTTTGTTTATGTATTTGCAAACCCGTGGACTCGGTGTCCGGACCTGCTGTTTTTACAGCCTCCACATAATAGTTTACCATTTTTAAGAAAAATGAACGCAAGACTAAACTAGTGAACACACACGCCGACTCCACAGCACAACCTCTCTACCCGAAGACAACCTTGTTGCCACACTGAGCTTCAGACGGGACCAGCTTACAACTCCCTCAGGTTACGTCAGAGGTTTTAGAAGCTTTGCTGAAAAAGGCCACTTTTACTTGTAATAAGGGGCTGTTATGTATTTTAAAACAAAACACAAAAAGAGGTTTAAATAGTACTTTTGGACAGCATTTTATATGAAATTTAACCTGCAATTTGCTCTTTAAAGAGCAAGTCACCCCCTACCAGAGTATTACTCCACTCCCACTTCCTGTTTGAAAAATGCAACAAATGCTGTTGCCTAGCAGACCGAGAGGGCGGCGCCGCTAACAAATACACACACACACAGGCTCACAACAACATTGTGACATCATATGGTACCAGTTAACATTCTAGGGTACCTCTTAGCCAATAGCGATGGCAGATTTAAATTCAAATGCAGTGCAGAGTTTTTACCTGACAACGGCACAACACTGCCAGTTTCATGCAGAAAATTTAAATTTTAACTAAAATGCACTAAAGTGCAAAACTATTGACGACACGTGTCTGCAGCACGACTAGACACTCGTTTAAATAGTTTATCAGGAAAAAAAGTTGATTTGGGGGTGACTTGCTCTTTAACCATTTGAAATATGAGCCACACTGATACTTTTAAATGTTTTCACATAAACATTTCTTTTAATCAATGTACTTCCTGAACACGTGTAACTTAATAGGCACGACGTGGACGAGTCCTCCTTTCTTCTTCTTATCTGAATGCTTGGCTGAAGGATCGGACTCGGAGCAAAAGAATGGAATCCCTAAAAGCGATGGATATAAAACTAGCTTGAACTAGCCGTTAGCTAATTGTTCTTCCCCAGCGTGCTTCTCGTGTTAACAAATAATATGGGAACCAATTTCTACACTTTTACACAGAAACATGCATCACAACGGCAGGAAAACTCTAAATGATGCTGTTCTCAGTTCTAAGTACCTGAGTCCATTCTGTACCACTCGGTTCTTGCAAGTTCTCCAGCAGGAACATGCGTGGTTGCACTCAAAGATGAGAGGCGGCTCCTCACGGCAGAACTCGGGAAGAAGGCAGCCGCTCTGGACGATGGAAACACGTGTGATTAAAGTAAATGACCCCAGCAGCTAACGTCGTGCACACCGTTGTCCTCACCTTGTCATACCAGCAGCGCAGACTGAGCTGTCCACACATGCAGATGCTCGCTGAACAGTCCTCCTTACAAACACAGTACTGTTGAAACACACACACACACCAGAGAGAGAGGTTATGTCACCCTCTGGAACACAAACACCTGACAGCGCGACTCCCAGCTCACCTGTAGGTGTGTTATGTTCCGGTCTATGTTCATGGGGGAGGTGACACAGTTTTCTGAGATGTATTTAAAGTCTTCCAGGTAAGGTTCGCTGTCCACGGAGTTCACACAAGGAACGGGGACTTGCTCCTGCCCTAAAGACACGTCACTGTGAACGGAGAGGGTGTTTCAGGTCAGAGCGAACGGGCTTTCCGTACAGACGTGTCCCGACATCAGCACTGGTTTATTTTTTGTATTTTACTGCCTGGGTGACGTTATGGGTGTAAATGTTTAGTTTTTGTCTCTCAGTGATGTTTAATCCAAATCTCACCTGTGAAGGAGCTTCTCCTCAGAGAGGCTGAGCTTGATGTTCTTGGCGTCCCGGTCCTTCTTGTTGGCCTGCAGGACGGCCCACGCCCGCGAGTTGTGGCTGCAGCAGTCCGGAGGAGTTTCGCCCTCATGGTTCTTCAGGAACACATCAGCTCCCCGAGACAAAAAAAGCCTGAGGAGACAAATTTTCACGCAACACCAGCCTTGTGTGCCGATTTAAAGAGGAAAGGCATGCCAGAGCTCCTACTTGACACAATCCAGGCGGTTTTCTCGGGCAGCAATGTGCAGAGGGGAGTCTCCGTGGACGTTGACGGCTCGCAGGCTGCAGTGAGCGTTCAGCAGCAGCTCGGAGATCTCCACGCTGCCAGAAAATGCCGCCCAGTGGAGACAAATGTTTTCCTCCTGAAGCACAGAAACAACAATCATCACTCATACATTTAGACACATTTTCACACTAGCGATGCTAAAATCTTTCCCATTTGTTTAAAGGGTAATTAACTGCTTGAAAAACATAATTATTAACAGTTTTAAAGGCTGTTTTAAAAACAGGAAACCAGTCCCTTGTTTCTATTTTCTGTCTTTTCCTGTATTCTGGTAAATTGAGAATTTGACTTTTTTGACAGAAGAACAAGAAGCGGAAGAAGATCATTTCTATAGCGCCTCTCAAGATAAAAATCAGGAGGCGCTTCACAAAAACCAAAAAATGTAAAAATATAAAAGATTTTAGAAAATTATTAAAAATATATTTAAAATGAGCAAAAAATAGACAATTGTGATTAAAAAAAATTGTTAAGAAAGAGAGAGAGTGAACAGGAAAGAGGGAAATCAGTGGATCCTGAGGAAGGTGGAATAGGTGGGGAGAGCAGAATAAAGAGAGAGAGGTGAAGAAGGTCATACAAAAGCCAGCTTGAACAAGTGAGTCTTCAGCTGCTTTTTAAAGGAGACCACTGAGTCCACTGATCTCAGGCTCAGGGGGAGAGTTTTTACAGCAGCGGCCCAAAACGATCTCCTAACACATGGATCTGTCTCTTATNGTTCTACTTCCTGATCACGTGATGTGTGACGTATGTGGATGAAGATCGGCTTTAGAGACTTAAGTCGTCAACGGCAGTGAACGAGTTAAAAGTTGTATAGAACTTGTTGTGTTGAAGCTTTTTAACAACCAGAAGTTCCCCTGAGTGCTGCATGACTGTTGCAGGAGGCAAACTTTACATCGCTCACCGATGGAGCAAATGTTCCCAACAGCTGGCACGTTTGTTTACGTTTTTACTGCTAAGCATCTGCGTAGTGAAAAGGAGGGAGATGCTACGTTGCACACGTGGTCTCGGCAAAGTTTGAACTACAGGCGGTCGGTCGGGATGATTGGCACTGAAAGCCGTTGAATGGAATTTGCTGATCATGATTTTCGTGGACATCGACCAATAACGATCCGTGGACGACTGTTGTCGGTCAAACATGGTTCTGAACAGATTTGCTGGGTGAATTATTTCTTGGTCTAAACCCAAAGTTTAAGACTTGTGTGCTGACCTTATCCCTGATGCTGATGTCAGCTCCTCTGGAAAGAAGCAGCTTCACTTGGTCCACATGTTTGTACTCCGTGGCCCAGATCAAGGCCGTCCAGCCACCATCATCCTGCAGAACAAAACAATAAAAAACTGATTTCATCTCAGGCTTGTTCAAATGCACCATCAGGACCTTATTCCTCTGTCGTTCCTCGAGTCAGATAACAAATTAAATTCAATTCAATTCAAGTTTATTTATAAAGCGCCAAATCACGACGAGTCGTCTCAAGGCACTTCACATAATAAACATTCCAATTCAGGTCAGTTCATTAAGCCAATCAGAAATAATGTTTCCTATATAAGGAACCCAGCAGATTGCATCAAGTCACTGACTAGTGTCAGTGACTATACAGCAATCCTCATACTAAGCAAGCATTTAGTGACAGTGGAGAGGAAAACTCCCTTTTAACAGGAAGAAACCTCCAGAGAATCCTGGCTCAGTATAAGCAGCCATCCTCCACGACTCACTGGGGATGGAGAAGACAGAGCACACACACACACACACACACACACACACACACACACACACACACACACAAAAACAAAGTAATATGTTTATAGTTATATTGTGATTTCTTAGTAAATATTCTATTTGGTGAGAGATAAACTTTATTGTATTTATCCTAGTGGATCTATAATTAAACGGGTAAACTTGTAGTAGCACGTCCAACGTCAAGGAAAGCAAAAAGTTATTATCAGGAGAGGGAGAATGTTTAAGTGGTTAGCAGCAGTGTGCTAGACGATGGCCCCCTCCATGAGGCCACCACAGCTCAGCAGAACATCACTGAAGCTTCTTCTGGGGAGAAAAACACTTAGAGAGAAAATAAAGTTAACAGCTGAAATAGCAGGAAATAATACAGTTAAAGAGCAGATAGTAGAAGAAAGCAGTAGAGTGTGAAAAGTGGTCAGTGTGTCCTCCAGCAGTCTAAGCCTATAGCAGCATAACTACAGAGATAACTCTGGATAACCTATCCTATTTAGATGGAGGCATGTTGGAGTCAGGGCAAGGGTGAGCCGTCTTTACCGACTGTACACTCCACCTCCCTCTACTCCCCCACTTGTCCAGATTTAGGCTAACATCAGATTTTAACCATAGGCCCTATCAAATAAAATTGTTTTAAGCCTATTCTTAAATGTAGACAAAGTGTCTGCCTCACGGACTAAAGCTGGGAGCTGGTTCCACAGGAGAGGAGCCTGGTAACTAAAAGATCTGCCTCCCATCCTAATTTTAGAAATTCTGGGAACCACCAGTAGACCTGCAGTCTGAGAGCGAAGTGCTCGGTTAGGAACGTATGGAACAATCAGATCACTGATGTTGGATGGAGCTTGATTATTAAGAGCTTTATATGTGAGAAGAAGGATCTTAAAATCTATTCTGAATTTAACAGGTAGCCAATGTAGGGAAGCTAAGACAGGAGAGATATGATCTCTCTTTTTAATTCTCATCAGAACTCTAGCTGCAGCATTTTGGACAAGCTGAAGACTTTTAACTACATTCTGTGGACTTCCTGAGAGTAATGAATTACAGTAATCCAGTCTTGATGTAATAAATACATGAACTCATTTTTCAGCATCACTCCTGGAAAGGATGCTTCTAATCTTAGCAATATTCCAAAGGTGGAAAAAGGAAATCCTACAAACCTGTTTAACCTGGAATTTGAATGACATGTCCTGGTCAAAGATAACACCAAGGTTCCTTACTTTGTTCTCGGAGATTAATGTAATGCCATTCAGGTCAGGCGATTGACTAAGCAATTTCCTTTTCTGGATTTCTGGTCCAAAGATGAGAACTTCCATCTTGTCTTGATTTAAAAGCAAAAAGTTTAGAGTCATCCAATTTTTTTATGTCCTCAAGACAAGCCTGTAATCTACCCAACCGATTAGGTTCATCAGGGTCAATGGATAAATATAGCTGAGTATCGTCAGCATAACAGTGGAAGTTTATCCCATGCTGTCTAATGATTTTACCAATTGGGAGCATATATATAGTAAAAAGAATTGGTCCACGCACTGAACCCTGTGGTACTCCGCAAGTAACCCTGGAGTATGAAGACGATTTGTCATGTACATTTACAAAATGAAATCTGTCAGACAGGTAGGATTTAGACCAGCCTAACGCTGTTCCTTTGATCCCTACAACATGTTCAAGTCTTTTTAGCCAATTTGTAACTCTCACTAATGCAGTTTCAGTGCTGTGATACTCTCTAAAACCAGACTGAAATTCCTCAAACAGAGCATTAGTGTTTAAATGCTCACATACTTGGATGGCCACTATTTTCTCCAGGACTTTGGATAAAAATGGAAGGTTAGATATTGGTCTATAATTCATTGGGTCATCTGGATCCAGAGAAGGCTTCTTAAGTGAAGGTTTGATTACAGCAACCTTAAAATCCTGTGGTACATACCCATTTACTAAGGATAGATTGATTATATCTAGAATGGGGGCAGTAACCAAAGGAAATGCTTCTTTAAATAATTTGGTTGGGATTGGATCCAGAATGCAAGTGGAAAGTTTAGATGAAACTAATATTTTTGATAACTCTGAAAGCTCAACTGGATCAAAACGGTTCAAGCACAGATGAGGTTCTACAGTCACCTCTGATGCTGCCTCACTTACTGAGGAAGAAGAAATCGCATTAGGGAGGATGCTAAAGATTTTGTTTCTAATAGAATTAATTTTACTTGTAAGAAATCCCATGAAGTCATTGCTGCTGAGGGCTAAGGGAATAGATGGCTCAGAGCTATGATTCTGTGTAAGTTTAGCAACGGTACTGAAAAGAAATTTAGGATTATGCTTATTCTCCTCAATTAGTGCTGAGAAATAAGCAGTTCTAGTTTGTCGAAGCTTATTTTTATAAAGCACAAGACTATTTTTCCAGGATAGGTAGGCCTCCTCATGGTGCGTAGAGCGCCATGTTCTCTCCAATTTCCTTGAGTTTTGTTTTAAGGCTTGTAAATGACAATTAAACCAGGGAGCCAAATTCCTGTCCCTAATTAATTAGCCTTCATGTATGCAGCTCCCACACTGCCACTCACCATCCATCGGTGTCTTCAAGTCACTCACGCCTGAAGACTCACCCTGTTGTGATATTTATCTTTCCTTTGTTGCCGTTTTGATCTGCTGTTTGTCTGTTTAATTGGTATTTTATGTTTCTGTATTTATGTTGGGAGGCGCTTTGGTCAGCACCCATGCGGTTTTTAAATGCACCATATAAGTTAATGTGGTATGGTATGGCATTAAGAAATTTTACACACAAAACCCTCAGTTTGAAGTTGCAAGGGATTGTGGGAAAAATGAGGATGTGCTGGACATTTGTGTCAACAGCCATGACCTGCTGGAAGGCTTGGAGGCCCTCCCCACGGTGGATGGAGATGCTACTGCTGCAGCCACAACTCCCGACTTTAGGGAAGACACTTCTTTTCTTCTGCTACGCTGAAGAGCAGCGGAGAAACTCGAAGTGGACTGGCCCGCTCCTCTGCCAGTGCAGAACAGGTCCCGTTTAGCTGGTTTTTACCTCCCCACGGAACCGGCTGAGGTTAAAAACTTCTTACCGCCTTACCCGGACTTTGTGGCCGAGTTCATGTCATCTTGGGCAAAGCCACTGTCCCCTCGCATCGCGGTGCCGGGCTACAGGCAGTTTGTGGACCTCGACGGTGCCGAGAGGTTGAGTTTGGTTAACTTCCCCCTATGTAGCCCTCACTAGTAGCATATCTGGCTCTGACAGGTAACATAGGGGTGAAAGGTCCAGCAGTTTTACCCTCCAAGTGTTGCAGGTTTTCAGCCGGGCAACTGGAGAAAATTTACTGGACCCAAGACACCTCTGCCTGCGCGGAGCACAGCGCTCTATCATCCCAGGGCGTGAAGTGAGATCCAAGACCACCGGAACCGATCGACGGGCCTTTCTTCACCACCCCCACCTCGGAGGATGGTGTTGCCTGCAGCAGCGGTCACCCAGTACCGCGTCCATGCAGAAACTCGCCTAGGAACTTTTGTCCGCTGCACTTAAACCACGCAAATAAAAATTCATTATTAAACGGAAAAAATGAATAGAAACGGTTCAACATTCCCCGTGAACCGTTACACTCCTAATAGGGCTGCTCGATTATGGAAAAAATAATAATCACGATTATGGTGACTGAAATTGAGATCTCGATTATTTAAGACGATTTTTCAATTTATGTTGATTTTATTTGTTTTTATTCAGTCATAAAGTTGCTCAGGGCACAATCAGGACAAAAATAAATAAGAAACAAGATGATCACTAAAATAACTCCTGATTCCCAGTATAAAAAGACCGATATACTTACAGCTCATAGTCTATGACCCAAAGGCTATAGACCTTGGTTTAACTCATGTAAGTCTAACCAGTACAGACCCAAATACCAATATCTTGCAAATACTGACAGCAAGAATTATACAGTGGCATTTATAACAAATACATGCAAATTGATGTTCACTAAATTTTGCATAGCATTTATTGAGTCGTGTCAAGGTGCTGTAGGAGCGTGCACTAGCACCGTGTCCTCAGAGAGATTAGTTATTATTTATCAGCGTGAGGAACTTATTTCTACCTTATTTATAAACTATTTATTTACAGGTCCATCAGTTAATGTAATAATTGTCCCAACCACAGCTGCACCCCCCACCCCCCAACCCGGTCTCACAGCAATCGGGGCAAGCTGCACGTGTGTTTAGCACGCCGCACACGCACATTTAGCCGTTTTTAGCAGCTCAGGAGTCCGCAGGTGCGGTGTGTGTCACTCACTCTGGTTAATCCAACAGGAAACCAGCTCCGAGAGCTGTCTTTAGCGACTGACACATCACTACATCATTCCCTTTCCTAATGTCCTGAAGAACGGTCCGGAGCGCAGGCGGAGTGTTTAGCTAACCTGCAGGAAATGTCGACGACAGTTATCCAGAAAGTAGCTAAGGGTTCCCAGAGATGTTTCTGAGGTGTTTGCTAGGTACTTTTAAGATTTAAAAAGTCAAGAAGGGGGTCCGAGAAGCTGCTAGAAATAGCGTCAAAGTCGCCAAGTTGGCGACACTGTGGAGGAGCGCTTCATTTGCAACTCAGGGCAGCGCAAGTGGGAGGAGCAAATAATCGGCTATTGTTTTTATAATCATTCAAAACTCAGATCGTAATTGGGATTAAAATTCGATTAATTGAGCAGCCCTAACTCCTAATAAAACATCTACTAACTCAAATAAGGGAGCGTGGTAAGGTTTAAACATCATGATGGGCAGGGCACCCAAACCTAACAGTTACCTGCTCTGATCCTGCTTCTTTTGTGGAACAATTCAACTACTTCTTCGCCCGATTCAAAAGCCTAAGTATCACTTGGACCTCAGTAACTCCTGACTTTACCTCTGAGGCTTCAAATATTGATGGGCGCCTGGTGGCTGCCGTCCTGCAAAAGGTCAACCCAAATAAAGCCTCTGGCCCTGACAGGCATCGAGGCAGAGTGTTACAGGAATGTGCCATTCAGCTAGGTGGTGTTATCGCAAGACTGTTCCAACACCGTCTTGACTCCAGCTGTGTCCCAAGTCAGTGGGAACAGGCCCATTCCAGTGGAAATATTGCACATTCCAGGGTGGCCTTTTATTGTGGGCAGTATAAGGTACACCTGTGCACTACTCATGTCAGATCAGCATCTCGATGTGGCACACCTGTGAGGTGGGATGGATTATCTCAGCAAAGCAGAAGTGCTCAGCCTATCGCACATTTAGACTGATTTGTGAACAATGTTTGAGAGAAATGGTAATATTGTGTATCTGGAATGAATTTTAGATCTTTAAGTCCATCTCATGAAAAATCGGAGCAGAAACAAAGGTGTAGTGTTTATATTTTTGTTGAGTGTATGAGAAATCCATGGCACATAAGCAGAATTAGCCCCGTTGACTTGCCTTCGCCTTTTCCTTCTTCCGGGGACCCGTGGTCCAGAAGTAGATGGGCGTGACTTGGGCACCCAGTAAACAAAACGTTACAAATCAAAACCTTTAAAATGAACTTCACAATGTTAAGCCACTAAAAATAATTCTAGTAATATTTTTGCATCTTTTTGTGCTGTAAGTGGAATTAAATTAACTCCTGCCAATCAGACTAGTAGTTAGCTCATCAGCCACGGAGGATGTAAACTATTTCTCTGAATAGGCGACGGTGGCACAGGAGTTAAGTGCTCGCCCCGTAATCGGAAGGTTGCAGGTTCAAGCCCCGCTCAGTCTGTCGCTGTGTCCTTGGGCAAGACACTTAACCCACCTTGCCTGCTGGTGGTGGTTGGAGGGACCGGTGGCGCCTCTGTCAGTGCGCCCCGGGGCAGCTGTGGCTACATCGTAGCTCATCACCACCAGTGTGTGAATGTGTGAATGACTGACTGTGTTGTAAAGCGCCTTGGGGGGTTCCAGGACTCTAGAAGGCGCTATATCAAATTCAGGCCATTTACCATTTACCAATAGAGGCTGTTCAGGAAGCAATCTACATACAGGATAGGATTCATTCAGATTTTTATTTTAACAAATAGTCAAAAAGTTTCCTTTTGAAGGCGTTTGAGCTTCATTCATTCTACGCTGCTTCAGGCTGGTTTTGGTTCAGTCTGATACCAACCTGACAGTTGATGTCGATCAGTCCCGTGGTTAGAAGGTGCTCCACAACCTTGTAATGACCAGACTTGGCCGCTAGGTGGAGACACGTGAACCCTTCAACGTCCTAAAGAGAGGTTTGATCGTGTTTGAGTGATTCCATCATGTGTGACTTCTGAGATCCAGGCATTTTATTTTACCTTGTGTGTGGCGCTGGCTCCAGCTCTGAGCAGGTAAAGAGCCACCTCCATGTGGTTGTTCTCACACGCCTCCATCAGAGGAGTCCGCTGGTCTTCATCGCAAATGTCTAAGTTTGCTCCGGCCTGATCAGACACACAAACTCTTCCTGTTACAGAGTCACAACCTGAACCCAGCTCAGATCACATATCTGACCTTTACCTGAACCAACATGTGACAGATGTCGATGTAACCTCCTTCTGCTGCCGCATGCAGCGGCGTACGCTTGCTCTGGGACTCCATTTTGAAGTTTGGGTCAATACCATCAACTGGAAGGTAAATATAAATCTTAAAGCACCTTGTTTCTTTGTGATTTGATTCCAAGCAGCCAGATTTTATTCAAATCTCTTCAAATTGGCTCTAATTAATAGTAATCCAAAGTTTTCTAATGAAGGCAACTGGACTTCTATGTTTCTTGAAGACATTTCGCTTCACATCTCAGGAGCTTTGTCAACGTCTTCAAGAAACCAAAGAAGTCCAGTTGCCATCTAACGTCGTCAATTGCGTTTTTTAACGGGGTGGGCCTGAGAACAACCTCGCGCACCTTGAGAGTAAACATCACGGCTCTAAAGTTGATTTTCACCTGTGTGTGTCACTCGTCATGTGATCAAGAATCAGACAATCCATGAA
>SSNQ01000206.1:1602066-1621918 GCA_006942095.1 Nothobranchius kuhntae | reverse complement strand
CTGCTGCTCTAAACATTAAAATAATTATTTCATTTTCTGTTCCTCACTTCTGATTACCTTCAATGGTGTCTGTTTGTTGCAACCAGCAGGTACAAAACTAACTTGTTTTTATTTGACTATTTTTCTGTCCTGCCTGTTTATTATCTTCCTGCATCTCCTCTCAGTCCTAAAGAGAAACTGCTACCTGGGTTCATATATATTCACCTCATGAGTTACCTTTGAACTGCAGTTCTAAAAGATCTACCGACCGCTAAAACAGCGGAGTGCTCGCTGCTCGCCGGCCGCATCAGTGATCGGTGCGTCATTGGAGGACAAAACAGGTGATGCGCCCCGATCCACAGCAGCGAAACGCATCAGGCACAAATAAAAGAATAAAAGACAGAAAACATAAAAGGAAACGAGCCGACATGAACGATCGCGTGTTAAATTAGTTTTTGAGGTGGCGACACCTGATTTGATAATGTTACTGTGGCCGTGCTCAGGACGCAGATGTCTGGAGCGCGTCAACAATCAGAGCTTTGCATGTGCAAGCTGGTTAAGGTTAGGATGGGGGTGAGGGGAAGGTTAAATTACAAGAGGGTAAACGTCACAATTTGGTTAAATGTCCGTTTTACGGCGGGTGTCAGTACCGACGCTCTGGCACAGCGCGTCGCCTCAGCCTCGATCCAGACGCGCAGGAGATCGTCACCTGCTGTCTTTTCCGAGGACTGCATCTTGTCATTATCACGTGACAGCGACTAGTCGATGACAGGCATAAAAAGTCACTACAGAGCGGTGAGGTCGACTAGTTGATACAACCCCTAATCTGTAATGGTCAACGCTGTACTAGTCTACAGAAAAAGTGAAAAGCCGTTTTCTTTAACTAATCTTACAAGATGTTTGGAACACAAAGTCCAACTGGACAAAAAACATAAAACGCGTCGGCATCAAAACTAAACAGACCTGGGTAAAAACAGAACTAGCGGCGATATTAATCAGGGTTTTTCCTGCCTTCAAATTTGCCGTTCTCAGCTCCGTCTTGTCAAACGCACCACGTACGTTACGAAAACAGTAACTTTAAATATTCAACCGAAAAAGAGGCGAGCTGAAGAAAGCCCAGGGAGAACTGAAGAAGCGTGAGCAACAGTGAAGCAAGCACAGAGAGATCCGTTACTCTGTGTGTGCGTGTGTGTGTGCGTGCGTGCATGTGTGTGTGTGTGCGTGTGTGTGTGTCAGACACGGACTGAGCTCCTGGCTGCAGTTTTGTGTGTAGGGAGGGGCGGGCGCTCTGTGTGACCGGCCAATCACAGAGCGTGAAGACAGTCAGTTACCCAATGAGGATTTTCCTTCAGCACGATTACAGATATTTACGAGTTTTACTCGTTTCATGCTCGTACTCGTCAAAAACGCTTTATCCGTACCGGGTACTCGTCTGAGACGAGGATCCGGCTCATCCCTAGTTTATACCTAATTAAAAATTTTCCTGTGACTTGAAATGAAGCTTTTGACTCGAGTTTGTGGTCAGATGAAGCGGGCTGAATGCCGACTCCTCAGACTGAGCCGTGGTGTATTATCTCACCTTTACTTTGTGGCGTCCTGTCGATGCTGACGGACTCCGGCGGGAGCACATGTGTGTGTGGCTCCTCATCAGCAGGTGCTGAAGTGTGAGGCTGGACATCCGGCTCCGATTCTGAACAAAATCACAATAAAACGGTAAGGAAAAATGATCCACGAGCACATTTGTAATCCAGTTCTGAGCCGGTGCAGTTTGACAACCTTTGTGGATCGTTCTCCTTTTCCTCTTCCTGGGGGGTCTGAGCCACGCGCTGTCGGCTTTTGTTTTCTTCTTCAGCTTCTTCTTCAGACTGGACTCGGAGCTCTGAGGCAGACATGTGGCTTCGGTTACTCCAGTGACAACAATTCCAACAGTGGACCAGATCAATCAATGAGAGGCCTTACCAAGTCCGACTCCGTTCCCTCCTCCTCTCCCTCATCCTCCTCAGAATCGTAGGACTCCTGCTCATCTTTCGCCTCAACCAGGAAAAAAGAACCAAAGCACTTTACATGCAGATGAACCCAAAAACAGCTTTATTCTTGTAGAAAGTCCAGAAAAGTTCCTGAATAAACTCAAACTCCTCCCTGCAGGAGGAAGCGCAGAAACCAGTTTTCCTCTCCCACCTGATCCGTGGATCCAGAGGTCTCCTGGAGAGCAGCGGCAGGTTCTGTGACTCGTCGCTGCCGCTCCTCCTCCGACGACTCCACATCCTCCCACTCTTCCTCCTCAGATGCATTCCCCACCTTCTCCCCGTTGACGTTCACCATCTCTTTTATCTGAAAGGCAACAAGTTCGTTTTCAAAACAAATCAATCCGGATAAGAAGCCCGGTCAGGCTTTTCAAAATAAAACTTAAAATAAAGCTTTGAAAAGGTGCTCTGGCGTGCCGTTTTCATAAATCTGGAGAAATTTGGGTCGGTGTCGCGTTAAAGGTGTGGAACCATTCATAATGATTATTTCTGATTATAATGGGTCACTCTGAGCGTTTCATGAGGACTCGACATAGAAATAGTCTCCTACACCCATCTCCTGCAGTAGCTTCTGATAGAAAATGGACAATGATAAAACGACAAATGACCCACACCTGTGCAGCGTCTTTCAGAGGACTCCAAAGCGCTTTACACTACAGTGCATCATTCATCCCCTCACTGATGGTGGCAATGAGCTGCGTCATAGCCATGGCTGCCCTGGGGCACACACAGCAGAGAGACCGACATTCCCCGGAGCCACCGGGCCCTCCGACCACCACCACCAGGCAAGGAGGGTGAAACGTCTTACCCGACACGACAGCAGCAGCCTGGGTTCGAACCTGCAACCCACCGATTACAGGGAGAACCCCCGAGCTTCCCCGCCCACAAGTGTGTTTAATTTGCTGGAAAATGGCTGACTGGAACAGAGAAACCAGCAGAAGGTCGTGTAATGTTTGTCGTTCTGGTT
The DNA here is from genome assembly GCA_006942095.1 of Nothobranchius kuhntae. NCBI lineage: Eukaryota > Metazoa > Chordata > Actinopteri > Cyprinodontiformes > Nothobranchiidae > Nothobranchius > Nothobranchius kuhntae. Next base: position 1,618,948 of record SSNQ01000206.1, on the reverse strand, counting down.
TCTTACTTCGGGGACGGCTTGCTCTCTGGTGCTCCTATTTTCAGGTGTTCAAATGTCGAGATTTCCAATCTTCCGGGTTTGTTTTCAACATTTTTGCTCTAACGTGTAAAAACGTTCTGGTGGCTTCAGAGTTAAAATTTTGCTTGAATATTGAACTTATCACTAAATTTGAAACGTCTTTTGGTGCTTTTTACCAATTCTGTAACTGGGAGTGTTGGTGCGTGTGTGTTGGGGGTGGGGTGTTACGAAGTGGACATCCAGAACCTGTGGGCTCTTGGACTGCTGCTGTAGTTCCTTAAACATCTCCAGGACAGTTCTCTGCTTCAGCACTTTGGTTTTCTTCTTAGGAACCAGGCTGTACGTTCCCATCCTCCTCTTCTTCTTCCGAGATGAAAAGCCTGCTGAATACGGTCCTACGGGACACATGAGGATGTGAAAAAACCATCACCAGATACTGTTACTTCCGTCTGAATCCTAGCAGCCCCGTCTGGCGCTTGTGTCTCACCTAGCTGGATCTTAGTAGGATGTGGAGAAGGTGAGGGAGCGCCTGGTTCTGTAGAAGCTGCTGGTGACGCCGTCTGTGCTGAAGCGGGCCCGTCTGGTGGACTCTGAGGTAGATGGTTCTGAACAGGCAACAGCTGAGAAGATTTCTGCACATCCAACTCAACTTGAGACTCCAGTTTGGCACTCTTCGCTTGCCGTAACTCCTTGTTCAGAAGCTGGAGGGATGATAATGCATTTCATACCTTAAGATCTTCAATTTGTCACATTATTAAATAAAGCATAATCTATCCTATTTAGATGGAGGCTAGCTGGCTCTGTGACGGATCACTGTTGGTAGGGATGAAAGTCATCCCACGCTCTTACCGATGAGATGATTTAGCGGAGCCAACACTGGTGCAGCGCTCACATGAGCCGGAACTACAACTAACCAGAAAACGTCACGAATCGTTGACACAAACATTTGAGTGTTAACTCTGAGTTATTTGTAGCTAAAGCTGAACAATTTCAGGGAAATATCAGACAGAAAGTGCAGTTTTAATTTGATTCTTGATTTTCTTCAAACCAAGCTTCATCACAACATTCACAAAGTGCAGTAACACTTACAAACATGACAGGAAATGACATCCTTCAATCAAAACATTTAAAACTATGACAAAGATGGATATTATCAGGTAAAAAAAACCTTATTTGTGTCAGGGTTTCCCCCAGCGCTTTACAAGCCTGGCCACCCGCCAGGCTAAGCGTCATGCCCCGCCCCCCTCCCCGACCCTACCGTGTCCGCTGACACGAACGGCGCAACGAAACTAGAGCCCTCCATCAGCTGGTGGGAAACAGGAGCGGAACGTGTGCAACCCCCCACCCCCGCTCTCACAGAGGAGCGCTGCGGGACGGAGCCTCGGTAGATCAGGAACATTGGAACACGTCTTGGCGGCTTCCGATGACGTATCTCCTAGGCGACTGGGGCGGGGCCAAGACATCAAGGCGAGGTTCCTTGGCATTGAGAAACGCCCACTGTATCACCAGAATCTTGCTAATACACCCCTACTCATCTGCATAAGATGATGCAATAAATTATAAATATTCTTCAGGAACAAAGCTTGGAATAAGAATAGATTCTGCTCTGAAGATGGATGCTCAGGTCAATAGCACGGTCAGGTCCTGCTTTTACCATCTTAGACGTATTTCAAAATTAAAGTCCATCCTGAGTGTTCGTCTTCTACAATCTGTGATTCATGCGTTCATCACTTCTCGGTTGGATTATTCAAACTCCTGTTTGTACGGTATCAGTGAGGCGGCTTTGTCTAGGCTTCAGCTTGTTCAGAATTCTGCAGCAAGGTTCCTGACTGGAGCTGAAAGAAGACACCACATCTCACCTATTCTTAAAACGCTTCACTGGTTGCCCGTAAAATTCAGGATCAATTATAAAATTTTACTTCTCACGTTCAAATCCTTGAACGGTCAAGCGCCTCCCTATCTGTGTGATCTCCTTCATTACTACCACCCTCCTCGAGCTCTTAGGTCTGAAGACCAACTCCTCTTAACTGTCCCTAAGGCACGTTTGAAGACTCGTGGGGAAAGGGCTTTTTCAGTCTGTGCCCCAAAGTTATGGAACTCATTACCACTGCAGGTTAGGCAAGCTTCCTCTATCGCCGTCTTTAAATCTCGTCTGAAGACCCTCTACTTCACTTACGCATTCGATCCCTAAATCCATAACTCCTTAGCTCATCCATTGTCCCTCCTAGACAATTCAATTTTAATTTTGTGTTTTTATATTCTGGTTTTATTTGCTTTTACTGTTAATAGTCTGTTGTTTTTATTTCTTTTGCTCCTTTTTACATTTTCCATCTACCTGACTATTTTAACTTGTGTTTTCTTGCTTGTTTTTTGTGCAGCGCTTTGTATGGTTGTAATGCCGTGTTGAAAGCGCTCTATAAATAAAGTGGTGTGGTATGGTAAAGCTCAGCTTATGCACTTTAGCTAACACAATATTAACTTAGCTTTTTCCCAGAATTTTTCAGACACTAATTTACATTTTTTTTCTTCATTTTTGCACCTCTAGATTTTCCCAAACAGACATAAATGGTGCCGACACGGTTGTAACAACAGCATCTAAGCCAGGGGTCTGCAACCTGCAGCTCTGGAGCCACTTATGGTTCTTTAGTCCCTCTGAATGATGTCCCTTTGGTTTAGACTCACTATTACTTTAAACCGACAACAGGAAATGGTAGTTTCAGCCATTTTAACATCCTGATTGTCCTGCACGGAGGTTCTGCAGCTTCAGGAGAACTAGTTTCTGGTTTCTCTAACCAAACATTAACATACAGCTTCCTGTTATTTTAATACAACAATTAAAGGCCTCAGGTTTCTAACTAAAATGTGTTGAAAGCGAGGGAACAGTTTTACCGCTAAGCTAACACAGAGTCCGTACAGGAGCTTGAGATCCTTGAAAGTGCTTGAAACTGTTACAGAAGTAGTTTTTGGCACAATGACAATCATGAGACAAGGATGTCCAATTGCTGTTTTGAGCATAAGTGTGAACTTTAAAAAATGTGAGGCGCTGGAAAATCCCTCGCCTGTAAGGTCTTTGAAAAGTGCTTGAACGTGATTTTGCAGAAGGGGGGATAACGTTGGGTCTGCCTGGTTTAGAAGGAACAGTTCGGAACATAAAAGGTGGCGTTTTCCCATAAAGAGCGATAAAGTTTATATTCTTGCTCGACGTTCGACGCGTGAACCGCGGTTTGCATTCATGTAGAGAACAAAAACATTTTGCAAACATTTCATCTTCATTTTCTGGGCCAAATAGATCAAACTTAGGAGGAATGTGAAGCAGCTCTGATTCGTAAAGTCTGCAGACGCCTGGTTTAAAACACAACTCGTTTCCCAAAGCTTTACGCAGCTCAAACGAAGCTACGTTCAAGACCAATCATGGCCGTCTACACAGTCTTCCTGTCACCAGCCAAGCTGAGCGAAGCATGAGAGGCGTGGAGCGTTAAGCACAGCCTTGCTTTGAAGCTGCAGCTCTGATGCACCACCGCCAAACGGTGCTGCATCAGAGACACCGCTCTGGGAAGCATCAACCAACACAACTGGAGGCCTCTGCAGGAATTTCCTGCATTATATGTTACATATTCTAAAGATTATTAAAATGATTTCCTGAATTCTTGGGCTGAAATCCGACTCGTGAAAGTTGATTTGTCAGATGCAAAAACAAAACAAATGTGTATCTCTACCTTCTGTGCCGGGCTCACAGCCGGCCTGGACATGGTCTTTCGAGCTCGGTGAACGGTGATGGGCGCTGTAGTTGGGACGGGGCATGAAGCGGGGCCATTGATAGTGTCTGGAGTCCCCTGTCCCAGTGTAGTCCCAGTAACGGGGGCAGTCCTTAAAGCACCTGAGCTCAGCACAGAGCCCGAGTCGGGGACGGGTTTGGCTATGAGTTCCCCCGTCGGCGAGCCCGAGGGGGACCGGTTAGTCCTGTGGGGGGACGCTCCTGAACCCAGAGAGGCTGTAGCTTCCTGCTGCTGCAGTGGCATGGTGAGAAGGAATCCATTGCTGCCAGTAACAGAACCATGTGGGGGCTCCGTGTCTGATGTGCCATTTTCATTCACCAACAGTACAGTCTTATTGTGGCCTGTCAGCAGGTTCTTGTGCGTGGTGATGTCACCTTCTGTGCCGTTGAGCATCACCTCCGCTGCGAGGGGAGACGCCAGTCTGGCTGCAAGCTCGTTGTCTCCATCTGGTCAAAAAAAAAACACAAGAATGAGGATTTAAAATCGACCGATCAGGAGAGAAAAACCTTCCAAAATGATGCATCTCACCTGACTTCTCCTCTTCATCCCTCAGGGGGTCGAGTCCCTCTACCTTTGAGGATGCAACCTCATCCACGGCTAAACCAGCGGGCTGATGGGAAAGGAGGTGACAGAAGCTTCAGCTGCTGCTAACAATTACCGTCACTTATCACATTTGTAGTTCATACGTTTGGGTTGTTTTGCTCAATAAGTCAAAAGTATTAGTTGTTCTAAAGCTTAGAAATGATGGTTGTGCTGGACTTTGTGGCATTCAAAAACACTCAAAATAAACAAATACTACAGGAAACCGGTTCAATTAATCAGCAATACATGTGCTCAAAAATCCATTTTTAGCTTTTCAAACAAGATTCACGGTTTTCTCTCAAGACACACGAGGGAGGAGAAAAGCCGTTTGCTCTGTAATACCAATTACGTTGTGCTTTTTCAGTAATGTCATCTTGACTGCAGAGCAAGACAAGAAAATGGGGCCACCCTGTGCACCTCATTGTTTGTTCTTCCTAGGCACGCAACAGAAAAGCATGAAGGCAGCTTCAACGCCGATCTCAGGCACCCATCAATCTGTTTCTGTTTTTTTACTCTCGGGGGATAAAAATCAGGAAATGCAACAACACGCCATCGTCTCGATCACACCGAGGGAAAACAGGCCTAAAGGAAAGTGGAGAGCTCGCCTCGCTCTTTGTTGCAGACCCTTCTATGTGAGGCAGTGTTTCAAAGACAATATCAAAGGAAAGCAGACTCCCATCATGCTGACTCTGAACAACATCTTAACCAGAATTAGGAACAAATAAAACCCTCCTCAACCGTGTGTGGGACCTGCACTGGCAGAACAAAGGCCGGTGTGCAGAAACAACCTGAATGAGGGGTGGCCTCGCATCTAGAGAGAAGTACCCTAACCCTATCCCAATCAGAGGGCCTAAGGTTCCTCCTAACAGTCTTCTGACTCACCAGACAGTGTGAGTCCTGCTTGCAACCGAGAGCCCAACATAATCAACCATCAGGACAGACTCCCAAAATCAGCCTTCGAACATGTGCTTTGGAGACTGGAGACAGACAAGCACCCCGTCAATCAGCAAGCTCAACAACTGCTCTTCAAGGACAAAAACCTGGATCCCAACGACCATGTGGGCTGTGTGGTGTTTGACCTGTGAGCCAGAGCACAGGAAGAAACCTCCAGCTTCCTCTTGTTATTGATAGGAGAGCCAGTTGAAAAGCAAAGCCTCTTCTCTCCCCCTAGTGGTGGAAAGTGGAAGTGACGCTGAAGACAGAGGGAGAGATGGGGGAAGGGAGGCAGGGAAAGCTGTCTGCAGATCGCCGCCATTTCACAACCAGACTGTTTACTGACACAGCACGGCCATTGCAGCAGTTTTCCACTAGATGGGGACTGAAGGGGTCTGGAAGGCTGTGGATGGGAACACCGATGCTACTGAACAAAGCTCCAAACGTGAAGCCAAAGCTCTCAAAGATGATCAGCAGTCTTAAACGGCTCATTAAACATAAAAAGATGTTAGACTAGGCAGAAGCTGCAGCCAGGGCCTTGAAATACAAAACCCCAACGGTTGTTCAGGAAACACTCAGACACCACCTCGTCTGTTGTTCTCGTCATATTCCTGAAGCTTTACTCAATCATCCGCTGTCTCTACAATATCATGTGAAGCTGGTATGTGAAGGCCTGGGCGTTCACGTTAATGTGACCTATCTTTAGATCTGCTCCAAAGGACCTGAAAACAAGTCAGAGCTACCAGAACACAAGGTGTAAAAAGCCTTACAGTCTGCTCTAACACAGTCAGACACGGGTTCTCAAGGAGCCAGCCACACAATAACATCTAGAGTGTTTATTTTCTTTGACTTGTTTAGCTTTATTTGTAGCTTGTTAGCCTGAGAAAAAAACTGCTGTCCGTATAACCAGAGAGGACACACGACCAACTCAGGGACTGGTCCTAAAGACCAAGAGGAAGCTAAATGAGCTGAAGCCCGTTAGTTTATCGACTGAAGCTGCAGACGGTGTGATCAGAATGATCCCAGTTTGCCGTGTCATCATTTCTCCACAACTCCACCTCTTCTTACCTTCATCACCCTAAACACGAAAAGATTAAACAAAAGTAAAGCTGGATATAAACTCTCAAACCCCAACAATCTCTGACTAATCTGCAAACGAACCCCCCCGTCGGTAGGTCTGGATGGAAACGACGTTCTTCTATAGATCATGTGCAGGTTTTAACCACGTTGGTTCAAAATCAAGGCTGATTAAATGTGACAGGAGGTGGATGCATGAGACGATGAAAGGATGAACAGAAACAGAAGTTCACACAGTCATGTATCTTAGTGACATTAGTACACAGGCCAAAGAGAGCAGCGAGCCACAGGCGGGCTGTAGTCTCCAGATCTTCAAGAGATCTGACTCATCTTCCCATACGAGGAGACACGCAGAAAAATGTTTGTAACACAGCTGGTTTATTCCACGATGAGCTCGCTCCACAAACAAGAAGCAACACGCCGTGCTCTGATGTCCCTTTGATAGATTTGCACTTCTTCCTCACAGGAATCACTGGTTTCACAAAATAAAGACACCCGCCTCAAGAACCGAGAAAGTGCATCTTACAAACTGAGAAACCACAAGACTGTGAACCTCCTGAAAACCAATTAAAGCCAACCACGAGTGAAGACTGGGAAGCTAACAGGTCTTTTCTCTTGTGCATCTCTAGGAAGCATCATACCTGCTTTCTTTTCATGGCCTCCATTGAGAAGAAGAAGGCGTCAGAGAGGGAGTGAGGGAGGAAGCGTGCGTGGGTAGGAGATGGGGGGGGGGACCGAGAGAGAAAGGGAGAGAGAGTGCCAGAATGTGCCGAACAGCTTGCTCCTCTTTTCCTTTTCTTTTCCCCGCATGCACATTCACCTCGCTGGTCATGTGACCTGTTGGCTCCCTCTGTCGGTTCTCCTCTTTAAAGGGGTCTCCACAGAGCATGCTCAGTCAGTTCAAACTGTAACATCAATCCGTGTCTTTCAACTGGTAGGCCTCATGGCCACTGAAGACATTCACCGAAGCCAAGTCACCGTGTGAAAGACCGACTTGGTGAGGGGGGGGCACCATGGTTGTAAAATCAATGCATAATATCGATCTCTGGGACTAAGAAGCTTTTTAAAGTTTAAAGTTATACTGTAGACCCAATTATTACAGGACAATATATATTATTAAATTATTATTTAATAACAGAATAAAAGGCCCTGAACCAAACCAACATCTGAACAGTCCCGTCTTCACTTTGGCTCAAGAAACCTCAGAGGCCCAGGGAACAAACTCAACACCATCAACTCAAGCTAAACGACAGAAATTAGCTCACAAGGCTAAATCCCATCAAAGAGATTGAAAATATCTGTTAGTTAAACCAATATGTATGAGAAGAAGTTGTTACTGGCTTCATTTGTCTTTAAAAGAGAAAAATGGGCTCAATCCTTAAATATCAACGTGAACATTCATGATGACTAAATCTTACGGCTCAAAAAACACCATCAACTTGTCACAGTTCTGTTTTCCCCCGAGGGGACAAATTAGAGGGGTAGGAATGCAGATCCTGAAATGTCATGGCTTCTCCAGTTTCGGTCCAACGAACACTTAATACCCACCTGAAAGCTTAGCTTTGCGCATTAGCAGACAGAATTTTACAAAACGTATAAGAATATACAGATACGGTCGTGTGACTGTAGTTTTAGTTCCTGAGCCAAATTACAACAGTCCGGACTTACAACACAAACCACTCCAACTCACACTGCACACCTTTCATCCATTACTGGCTATTATGTCTAGTTTTTCCATCAGCTTTAGTTTAAACATTCTATCAGGCTATGAACAATTTGTGGAGATCACCTTAAAATGTGTCTTCCACGTTAAACACATGTTGAAGCCCTTTTATTGTAACAGGTCTAGGGCTGCAACGATTCGTCGACGTTGTCGACAAATATCGACAATAGAAATAGCCGGCAATGAATTTCATTGTCGACGTTGACGCCAGACGTGTTTTTTCCGACCGAGTGACGCATCTCACTTCATTACAATCTCTGCTGAGAGCCGCACGTGAGCAATAGCGTCTCTGCTGAGCGCCAGCTAACCAGTGTTGCCAGATGTACGATAATTATCGTATTTGTACCATAATTTTGGGCTCTGTACAATGTACGATCAATAGTTTCAAAAATCCTCAAATGTACAATAATTTCACATTGCATCTAGTAACACCGTCTTTTGCTGTGGCTTTCCCAAGTCAGTTACATAATTTTAAACTGTTCTGAAGTCAGATTTCACCTCAGTGCTTACAGGTTTATGCTATTGTGTCTATAACAAAAACTGACTCTGGATCTGTACAATAAATAGCCCAATCACATCGATAGGGCCTACTCTCGCGAGAAACTGTAAGGTTATATAATGTGGCAGTGGCCCGCCAGTTTTTGCTGTTTGCCCACGAGCGCGCCGAGTTAAGTCTAAGCTAGGAGGACAGAGCGACGAGACAATGGCTTCTAATCTTAAAAGAAAAACCAGAGAAGGGACGGATGAAGGTTTATTGTCCTGCGTGGGAGTTGGACCCTATTTTCAAAGGATGGCTTGCACCTGTTACGGGGAACGAAACCAAGGCTTTCTGTCGTTGCTGCAACATCCAGATGGTATCAGAAATCACCGTTCTCTAGAATCATGCAAAGGGAGCTAAACACAAAGAAAGGAGGTGAAATCGGACTTCAGAACAGTTTAAAATTATGTAATACGATAATAAAGAAATGCATTGCGCCAAACCAGACATCTATACTTAAATGTCTCCAGCAAACTAATGAAAAAGAGAACTTTGAAAATGATGTGAAAAATGCTGAAATCAAGCTGAGAAGCACAGACCACTTAGTACAGGTGATTAAAAGCATTCTGCTGCGACAGACAGTGAATCAGATGAGGAGATCGAGATCAGCAACTAGGTGAGTAGGCTGCTTTGTCATTTATTGGGTCAGTTTTTCCACTGCTGTGATGTTTTGTCGCGTGCGTTTAACCTATGTAGAAATGACATAAATAGGACTGCGCAAATGTGCATACTGTGTCAATGCGTGGAGGTCGGAGTGGTGCCGACACACTCTGCACGTTTATAGGCATTATATTACTGGTTTTAAAGATGTTTAATTAAACAGGGCAATATAAAACACCTTCTTTGTTATATTATATTGGGGAGAGAAGTCGTTTATAGAACGTTGTTATCAAATTTATAATGTACAATAATTTGTACTGAAAAACGATAATTTAGGCCTCTCTGTACGATATTGTGGGATTTTGGATCTGGCAACACTGCAGCTAACAGAAATGGCGGCGTCCGACACGGCAGCTACGCGTACCGAAACATCTAAAGTTTGGGAGCATTCTAGCCGGGATTCGGCGAATAAAAAGTTTACCTGCGTTATTTGTAAAGCAGTCGTCGCGTATCACGGCAGCACCTCGGTGATGCATGAACACTTAACGAGAAAACACGTCGGACATTTGAATGAAACAGAGTCTGACTCACCTCGAAAGCAAATACGTTTTGTTTTGGATGGACATTTTTAAACGTTTTTTCACTTTTAAAAAAGAGATTAAACGTTATGTCCGACTGTGCCTGACAGAAGTATTTTAACTTCATTTATGCATTTATGTCTGTACTGACTGAGCACTGTGCCTACTTGGTGTCAGACATTTTTATTTACTGTTAGTATGAATCGGCCTATCAGCAGCAAAGTTCAATAAAATATGCATTTTCCACTGAAGTACCCATCTTTCTTGTGTTTATTATCATTGTTCACATAATTAAAGCAATCTCCTGCTAAATTTAAGAAAAATTTAATAATTATCTGATTAGTCGACTAATCGCTTCAATAGTCGGTGACTAGTTGACTATTAAAATAGTCGTTAGTTGCAGCCCTAAACAGGTCTAAACTTTACATTTTCATTTGAAAAAGGAAGGTATATGAAAATAAAAGGTGCCATTATTGTTCCAACTCGGCTCTCCTAGCTCATCCATCTAAAAACAGCGCCTCTTGCAGGAAACCGGCAGTGACATCGCTTAAGGAAAACATTCCTGACCCTGCTCAGGAAAAAAAATAATAAGGGATTTGCAGCACAAAGCTACAGATTCTGAATCCGAACATACATTTATGTTAAATACTGAAGGTGCTCAGTCATACAGTTTTGAGCCAGCAGCAGGAGCTGGTGGGAACAGGCTAAACAGGAATCATTCATTTGAACAGTGACAGAAGAGCTGATGAAGCGTGGGAACTTCAAAATGCACACAGACTTAGAAACGCTAACTGGTAAGAGCATTTTTTTATTTAAATATATTTAGACAGAAACTTGTCCCTGGACATATTACATAAAACATATTTCCATAAAAATTATTTTTGTTGTCTAATTTACGAATTTCTAAGGTATTTAAATCATAATCGCTGCTTTTTTCCAACTCTGAATACACCGCTATGTTGGCTGCCTAGTTACTAAATGCGAGCATGGCATTGGTCTAAACTAATCACGTGAGTGCTGCTTTACTACTTACGCTCAAAAGAAAGAAGCCCCACATTCAAACAGCTATCGAAATAAAAAGCGGGTCTACTTTAGAAGAAGAAAGTTTACTTTTAAAATCAATAAGAATGTACTATGAAACAAACAGCTAGCTGCCACAAGAGAGATGTAACGAAAACGAAATACGTAGAGGTGATGTTTAGCGCTGGAGTCTATTGCTTCGCCGCCATTTTGGATGGGTCCGTCGCTCTCCAAAACCTAATCAGTCAACGCTGAGTGAGCAACTATGCCTTTTGTGCAGTTTTGTGCGACCTACAGTTCCAACAACTGACGTACTATTGAAAACAGATTATGTAAGATTACTTTAGACTTTTCTTACACAATTATTGCACTACGCGCAACTGGTGACTCATCCAACATGGTAGCCCCCAGTTTCATCAGCGTTAATAGAGAGCACCAGCCCATGTTTTCTCCAAGTGTCTATGATCTGATATCTACGCTTCTCATATTCATTTTCTGTTATGGACATCGAACACGATGTCCAGACAAACAGGAGTTTGCACAACCCCAACATACACAAACAACCATCATTAAACTGGATGAATTGGTGTTACCTCAGCAACTAAAAAACCCCGAGTCAAGCACGTCTTCCTCTAAGTTTACCTTGATGTGTCACGTGACTCTAAATCAGCGCGTTTTTAGGGAAGCCTGCCTACTTCCCTTAATTTAGTATTTTCAAACACCTGCTAGTTACCCGAAAATCTTGAAGGAAAACCAAAGTAACCTTTTGACCTTAGATTATGCTTTTCTACCATTTTAAAGAACACAGAAGATGTCCTTTAATACCCAAAAGTAAGTGACCCACAGAGAGATGATATCCAGACCCAAACTCTGGGAACTATTAACTCTATATGAAATCCATCTGGTGGAACATGGGATATTTTGCCTAAAGGCCAAAAGAGTTCACTCCAGCAGTCAATGCCAAAGTTTAATGTTTTTTTTTTTAACTGATTTAACATTATTGAAAATATCTCTGGTTTTGAACAAGAAACCAAATGACTGCTAAGGTTTAAATTTATATAAATCAGAGTTGGGCAACGAACTGAAAATTTTTCAATACTGAAATTTTGACTATTACCAAAGTTAATTTACCAATATCGGTATTCTGTGCATCTATAAAAAGGGAAAGGTGTGTGTAGGTTGACAATGTTCATCTCCCTTTAAGTGTCAAAGACATGTGCAGATTTACAATTGTTTAACTAGGAGGGGAAAAGGGTCATTACATAAGTACATTACCTCTGAAGCAAAGGTAAAAGCACAGAAAAAAAAACAGAGTACTTAGGATACATGACGCCACCTCTCTCCTTGCTTGTTATTTAGTGACCTCTTAACATTACACCTGATCTCGCAATACCCCTATCCCCGTGGGACCAGCTGTGTGGAACACTTTTTCTGCCGTTTGGCATCTGAAATGCTCCCAGTGGGAAGGGACATGCTGCTGAACTTAAACTGTTCAATCCACAACTATTGTCCAGAGACCAAAGATCTTTTTGTATGTTACATGTCAGATACACTAAAATATCTATTATCTGTTCGTTATTAGAGTTTGCTAATGTGCCATCACCAACGTTCCCCACAGGGATGGGTCAAATGTGTCCTTTGACCGTCTTCACTCGCTCACACCACACTTCCTAGTCCTCACACTGATTAATAAAAACAGCTGATCTGTCTGAGCTAAACGTTGCAGGGTACTGCTGTTCACACTCCCCGCTGCCGATAAGATTATGGGAGTTCATTGTATATCTGTCTTTTTTTATTTATTGATATTAGCACCTTTGTTTCCAAGACAAAGCTGAATTTTATTCGACTCCCACGGGAGAACTTTGTCTCTATTTTTTTTAAATCTCAGGAATTCTAAAAACAAAGTTTAAAAGCCACTGTTAATGTTCAATAAATGTGTAAAATTCTAATTAAAGATTGTGTCAAAGTGCTTCTACTAGTTTATAAATCACTCAATGGCATGGGGGCCAAAATACATGCTGGATCTCCTTACAATATATAGACCCAGCAGGGCTCTGAGGTCCTTAAGAAACCGTCAGCTGGTAGAACCTCGGGCCAGAACCAAACTGGGTGAAGTTGCTTTTAGCTACCAAGCTGCACACAGATGGAATCAGCTTCCTCATGACCTCAAATGTTCCCCAATTATACTAACTTTTAAATTAAAATAGAAAACTTTCATGTATTCCTCAGCCTTTGAATGAATGTTTCTTATGTTGAACCTTCTGCACTGTAACTGCTCACCTATTAACTTTGCCTTTTATCTGATTCTTAAATCTGAATATAATTTGTGAATTAAATTTGACCTAAATTTGTGTTTTTTCATTATGCTGTTGCATTGATTTTGCTGTTCTTGCTCCTGGAAAGCACATTGAATTGCCTCCATGTATGAAATGTGCTATACAAATAAAGCTGCCTTGAATAATCCAGACCCCAATTTCAATCAAAATAATTATGATCATCACTTCTGCCATAATCAAACGGCCCTAATATATTTTGTTATGTATTGTATTTAGGGTAATATGATAAATTTTTAATATTTGTCAGTCCAAAAAATGACCATGGCTGACGTATTTGCACAGGAGATATTTAGACGTTTGTGGGCTTGACACACTACACGCAGCACTCCACCAGTCACAATCCTTCTTACTAGTTAGCGGGAACACGGCACAAGTGTTTTAAAAGTATTAAAAAAAATGGAAGGATTTTATCCCTCTGTCACAACACCACTGGATCAGAGACGTTATGCAAAACGTTAAACCGGAAAAATAAATCAGATGTACCTTCAATGGCTCCATCGACAAGTTCCACGAAACATGGGACCCTTTAAGAGCTCGTGTTGATAACCTACCTGACCTGGACCTTTGAAAACTCTCATCTGCCTCATGCCAGTCTTGTAACTAGTAATGTTTTGTGCCCTTTTTTATTCCTCCCTTTCTTAATTAATCTGAATTGTTTGGTCTGTCTTTGTTAATGTTAATATGTTTTTTTTTTTCAGTTTTGAAGGATGACGAAAGTCTTCATAACCAAAGTTGGTACCGTTAGTTTTATTGTGTGTGCGTTTTATCTCTGAGCTGGCTGATGGGTTAACATAGCAGCCAACTACGCTAGCCTCATCAGGCTGTGCCAATATAATTCAATAATCTACAGAAAAATAAATCAATGAGCTGCCAGTTTTACCGCTGTGTAAATACTGATCCAACGCTGGAAATAATTAATCGATAGCTTACCAAAATAACTTCTCCTGACTGGCTGATGCTACATCCCGCTTGTTAGATCCTCCTGTTAATTTTGGCAATAATCCAGAAAGGCACGGACGTTCTACCGGTCTCAGGAGGATCTATTGTAGGAATATGTGGATCATCTTTTCGATCCGACTTCTGAGTGTCGTAGCTTTCTCAAATGTCCTATTTTTTAATTACTGGCACTAACACTGTTAGCCATGCAGGAATTCAGAAGGACCAGTAGTGGTTCCAGATGAATTTATAGTTGCAATATGTAGATTATTATTTTAGATTAAACCCCTGAGCGAATAGCCCTGACCAGCTTCTGTAGTCTGTGCATCAATAATGGTCAGATCTGAAGAAAGCTAGTGTTTCTACATTCCTCCTCACAAACTGATTTAGGAATTTAATTTTGCTACGTTAGTTAAAAATGCATGTAGGACTCCGACTTATGGCTCTGACTTTTGGCTGCAGCTGGAAACCTTAATCATTGAGAGCACAAAGTTGAACTAAATACGGCTAATCGCTCAGTGTTGGCAGCATCAGCTGCCCTGTAAGACATGTTTGAGAGAGCAGGATAGGTCTAATGGGTATAAGGGGAGGCGGCATCCACGTAAAACACTTAAATATGGGTGAATGGTGGCGCAGTTGGTAGCACAGTTGCAGCTTCAAAAACTGGCCGCAGACTTTCTGAATGGCATTGGCATGTACTCCCCAGGGCCCTCATTTATCAAACGTATGTAGAACTGTCCTTTAACTTTTCCTAAGAAAAACATTTAGAATGTGTGTACGAACCTGACTAGGCGGTGGCCTCTCGTACGAATGTTCCTTCGCAACCGGCTGATGATAAATCCCACCTCTCGTGTTTGTTCACAGTCATTTACATACAGAAACGCCCTCAATTAATCATATTTGGTCACTCTACAGCCTCAGCACGTGAGGGAATTTCTGTTTTATTCCCAGAAAAATAAGAAAAACTTTATTGACAGCAAGATCAAGACACTGGTTGCCAAAGCGCAGAAGAACCAAATAAGTTGCAGAGGTTATAAATGCGGTCAGGACAGAGAAGAGGTTCCTATCAGAAATAAATAAAAGAATTAATTTGAGCTGGGCAATAAATCGAAAATGTATCGTTATCAAAATGTCTGACTTTATAGAGATCATTTTTCCCATGTCAAAAGATTTGATAATAAATGAAAAGATGTGTGTAGGTTGGCAACATTCATGTTGGATTGTTGGCATAAGACTTGTGGTCTAAATATTTTGTGAGTATTTTATTGGACCCCTGTTTAGATTTAACAAGACCATTCTTGACGTGGGATAGCTCTGATATAGGGCTGTGCAATAAATCGAAAATTCATCTTTATCAAAATGTCTGACTTTTATCGAGAATTTTTCCCATGTCAATAAATTTGATAATAAAAATGAAAAGATGTGTAGGTTGGCAACATTCATGTCCCTTTAAGAAGCTCTCCCACCTTAAGGCACGTAAAAATGTGACTTAACGTAATACACGTGACAGCCCCATCTAGTGGACAACTTGTTTCTGCGCATACCTGTAGTTATCGTCCATACCTGTAGTTATCGTCCATACCTGTAGTTATCGTCCATTCATCTAGCCTGGCCTGCCAGACTCCTCTGTTCAATTCTGCACAGAGAAAGGGTCTGGGAACTCTCCTATTCAAATAACCCCAACCCGTGCGAATTCTAACCGAGCCAATCAGCACTGAGCAGCGTCCGTCACACACCACAACGACACGTTTGTCATAAACATGGCGACTGAAGCAAAATGAGGGCCCAGGCATGTATGGATTTCCTCCAGGTACTCCAGTTATCTCCCACTGGCCAGAAATATGCATTTTATGCATGCAAGCTGCATATTAGTGAAATTCTGACCCAAAAAAACAACATGTTGATCTGCATCAACAGCCTGCTGGAGCTAAAATTTCCCCTTTTATAGAAATGCAATACGGAGCCACACAAAACCACTCAGAGGGATGCAGTTTGAACATGCCTGCCCAAAGATTCCTGCTTGATTTGTGACCAATATTCTCCAGTTTCCTTTTTGCCGTGTTGAGTCCAATTCTTGGGGACAAGAAGGGCCATTGAAAACTCACTATTTACACCTTTCAAGTGGCCCTCCATTGTAGTAAAACATTATCTGCACACAGAGATGATACTGTACTAATGTCTGGTGTGTCATTGTTTCCATTCAGGGATGAAACGGTTTTAAATGACAACACGTTGACCCAAAATGAAAGATGCTGGAGCTGCAAAGCTCCGTGAGTCACTTCTAACGCTGCTGGAGCGACCTCTGCTGAACACTTCACATCTTCACCTACATTCTTTAATTTTGTGGTTAAAAATAATATAAAAATTTTGTCAACTACGGAGCATCAGTGTGCCCTCGTGTAGAAATAGGTCAGTTAAACGATATTTGATGACAGGTCTTTCCTTTTCCATCTAATCCAGAACCTGAACCAGCCTAGAGTTGCTAACTCTGGACAAAAATAATGTGACAATAACCGCATTTAGCCCAAACACGCGAGCGTGTGGCGAGGACGACTGAAGAGAAGTTTAACGTAAAGAAGTAGAGAATAACAACCGGTTTCAGAACTGGCGCCTTCATTAGTCGGTTAGCAGGCAGACTGCAGAGCAGCACACACAAGATAGCACCTCAAACGCGCGTTTGACCCACTGTAACACAAATTTAACAATAACTCGATTTGCTAGAATTAAACTGGATAAAAAGAAAATCCCTCCACCGTTTGTGTGTT
>SSNQ01000206.1:1589861-1602056 GCA_006942095.1 Nothobranchius kuhntae | reverse complement strand
ATAGAAATGCAATACGGAGCCACACAAAACCACTCAGAGGGATGCAGTTTGAACATGCCTGCCCAAAGATTCCTGCTTGATTTGTGACCAATATTCTCCAGTTTCCTTTTTGCCGTGTTGAGTCCAATTCTTGGGGACAAGAAGGGCCATTGAAAACTCACTATTTACACCTTTCAAGTGGCCCTCCATTGTAGTAAAACATTATCTGCACACAGAGATGATACTGTACTAATGTCTGGTGTGTCATTGTTTCCATTCAGGGATGAAACGGTTTTAAATGACAACACGTTGACCCAAAATGAAAGATGCTGGAGCTGCAAAGCTCCGTGAGTCACTTCTAACGCTGCTGGAGCGACCTCTGCTGAACACTTCACATCTTCACCTACATTCTTTAATTTTGTGGTTAAAAATAATATAAAAATTTTGTCAACTACGGAGCATCAGTGTGCCCTCGTGTAGAAATAGGTCAGTTAAACGATATTTGATGACAGGTCTTTCCTTTTCCATCTAATCCAGAACCTGAACCAGCCTAGAGTTGCTAACTCTGGACAAAAATAATGTGACAATAACCGCATTTAGCCCAAACACGCGAGCGTGTGGCGAGGACGACTGAAGAGAAGTTTAACGTAAAGAAGTAGAGAATAACAACCGGTTTCAGAACTGGCGCCTTCATTAGTCGGTTAGCAGGCAGACTGCAGAGCAGCACACACAAGATAGCACCTCAAACGCGCGTTTGACCCACTGTAACACAAATTTAACAATAACTCGATTTGCTAGAATTAAACTGGATAAAAAGAAAATCCCTCCACCGTTTGTGTGTTTAAAACGTATGCATTCTGCTAACTACTGCTAGCATAGCCGCTACCTAGCTGAACAACGTTCACATTTTGCCTCCAGTTAGCCGCTAACAACCGGGTCAGCTGAAAACTCTGAATAATACTGGGAGGGAATGCAACCTTTAATTTCTGCAGCACGTTTCGAGCAGCTAAAGCTGGACACAGCTAGGAGAATGACATGAAGATGTACCATGAATGAACGACTCCCACAGAGAAGCAACCAACGCACAAGCAGCGAACATTCAGGTTCCGGGGCGCAGCATCTTCCTGCACATTCAGTTGTCCTCCGGTACAGCACAAAAGCACAAGTCTCGGCGCTGGCAGCGGCCACTCGGCGCCTGAAAAGCACCTCGACACCGACAATTTACCCGCTTACAAACCGGCCCCGTGGCTGCGCGAGCCTAACGAATGTACCGACGCGCCGAAAAGAGTGTGAGTCGGGAAGAAGCTTGGCGAAGATAAAGCTCTCATACTCACCTCGGTCTCCACCGAAGCCATGGTGCCTGGACGTTGGCTCCGCCCACTCCCGGTTGCGTCACTTTTATTGATCCGCAATCTGGAACACCACACCTTAGAGTTTTTATTTGTTATAAATGAGCATCTTTATTGATCATGGTTGTGGTGACAACCTTTTAAGATAGCTAACCCAACTATTTCTGTAAATACGGAAAAAGATTAGGGCCAGTGAAAAGAAAAAAAGAGATTTTTCTCAGAATTCTAACTTTAAAAATCCTTAGGAAAAAGGTCACAATTTTTAAAGTAAAATTTTTTAGTCAGAGTTCTCATTCTTTTCTTTTTCTTTTTTTTTCTTTTTAGTGGCCGGGGTAAAAATCGGGTGTAAAAATCCACGGGAAAAAAGGTCTAAATAGTCATTGAATTTCTGTCTTTCAAATAAAATTTCATGTATTTATTGACACGTTATTCCTCAAAAATAATAAATTGAGTTGGGTCGATTCTCACTACTCAATGCTTTGCTTAAAAAGCTGAACAGGTTTTCTAAAATGTCTTCATGTAGTGAATTACCTGTTGATCTGTGTTGATTATACCCAAATAACCATTTTTCTATACATTTTTGTTTACATGAATGTAAGAATTTGCAGGTTAAAAAATTGTTAAAAATTAAATATCAGTAAGCCCTTCCTTTTTAATTATGATGGTTGTCCTTTTTTATGCTTATCTAATGTTGATCATCCACATTCAGGCAAGAAGAAGAGTGACATGTGCACGTGATGTTGCTTTAATGTTATAATACTCTGATGATGTAAAACTGTTGTGTGTTGTATACTGAAGTTGTGCTCATGGGGTGCTCTGATATTAATATAAGGATTGTAAATGTGTACATTAAGTTCAGGATAGGTAAAATAAGCTATGCTACATTCCCATTTTGAACTGACTCAGTTTACGGTGTTACTTTGAGACAAATTAAAAGTCTTATATATCAATGCAATTTTTGTTTATCTTTATATTTTTACTATTATTTTTTACTTTAGTATGTTTGTTGCTTTAATCTTTTTCTCTGCACCTTTGTGAGTTCGATGTATAATTTAATTTTGCTCAAAATGACTAAAGTTATATATAAAAATGTTGATCATTAGATGAAGGACAAGTGCAATAGAACGTATGTGTGAGAGGAGCACATTGTTTTAAAAAAATGCATTTTCTACAGCGAGCAGTCGTTGTGACCTTGGGCAAGGCACATACCCGCCTTGCCGACTGGTGGTGGTCGGAGGGGCAGGTGGCGCCTGTGGACGGCAGCCTAGCAGTGTGCCCCAGGACAGCTGTGGCTACAACGTAGCTCACCACCACCACCAGTGATGAGTTGTATAGTGCCTGGAGGTGGGGGGCGTATGTTGAAGAAGAAGAAGATGAAACAATCTTTTACATAACACCTCTCAAGATAAAAATCACAAGGGCTTCACAAGAACAAAATAAAAAATATTAAAAATAACAAGATTGAAAAATGATTTTTAAATATCATAAAACTGGGAGAAGTTAAAAAAATTGTGATTAGAAAAAAAATGTGAAGAAAGGGAAAGTGAATAAGAAATAGATTATGCTCGGCAACAACTGACCGAAACCCAAGACCAGCTGACAGCAGCTCAGACAGAGATTTCAAAATTGTTAGAGGACAAGAGTCAGCTGGAAGAGAAAAGTACCATCAGGGGCTGCAGCCATTTTAGCCCTTCAGTTTGATTATATCTTTACGTAGTGCAGTGTGTTCTCCCATACGCTATAGGGTTCTATTGATTTTATTCTTTTTCGCACCACTTTTTGCATTACACGTAGAGAGTTTGCACCCATTTCTTTGCTTATTTTAATTCACAGAATTCCTACACATAGTACTTGCAGGTACTCATAGTGCTAGGTTTATTTTTGTTTGTTAATTTGCATGAGATGCCATTTTGTTGTGTGTACATTGAAGTGCCCTGTGCTGTGCTCTCTCTCCTCTGCTGAGTTTGTCGATGATCCTGCTTCCTGGGGGTGGATCCGTGACTCGTCATCAGAATCTACTCCTCCTGATTGGTGCTCCGGCTCGTGGGACCTGGACGTCCGTTTGTTCCGGCATGACTGCGGGGATACTTCGCTCGCTGGGACAACCTGCCTGCTGCTCTTTCCTGTGCTGGATTACGATAAGTGCTATTACAAAGATCAATATGCTGTTTGGAAGTATTCCAGACCCGTGGAGATATAAAGTTTGCTGCTGCTTCAAATTATTGCTTCCACGGAAATATCTGATAATCTGCTGACTTGTGTGCTTCCCGAGGAGTATGCAAGACTGTTCTTCGGCGTGGGGTTCGTACCTCACCGCTGTTGGCCTCTTCCTGTGGGATTGCACCCTGCTCTGTTGTCGGAGTCCTTCATGACTCTGGTTTGTTCAATGACCAGGTGGTCTCTGAACGGACCACCGTGCCCTTGAAAAGGGGGGTATGTAACGTGATGAAGGAGCTATTCTTCCAAGGTTATTTATCCTCTATCTACTGTTCCCTTTGACACAGTGCCAGAGTGCATGAAACAGCCTCAAGGTCATGCATTCGCTTCTAAACTGTTTACTTTCCAGCAATGAAGACAGAAGATGGAGACTCTTTTCTTTTATTAAATCAAAGAACTCTATTTTCAATAAAGCTAATCAAAACAACTGTTAGTCAATAATACAATGTGACCGATCTGTGAAATCACAATATTATGATTAATATGTTTCAATAAGTAAAATGACTTATTCTAGTCACTAGACACGCTGACACACGTAAGGAAAACAATCACATGACACATTGCTGTTGCTGATGCAATCAGAACCTTCCTAGTCTGAAGCGTGGCGAGTCTCTGTGGTGTTTATAAATCTGCCAGCTTTGATTCGTCCAGAATCAAAAACATCCAGATTAATAAAACAGTTCCAACGCCATCTTAAGTCCAGTTCTCAAGATCCCACGGAGTTCACCGCATGCTAAGTGAAGTATCGGACCGGCCATCTATACTTCTGTTTTTAAGCTGAGAGCCGTCAAGCTGGGAAAAATCTGTTGTTTTTACCAACTAAGCAACGGTACCTTTCAGAATAAAAGCTGAACTCGTTGACCCAAGGAGGGTCCCCCTTTTGATGCTGTGAACCACCTGTCGCTTTTTACCTGGAGACAATCCAAGGACTAGTTTGTCATGCTGTGACGCTGTACCATCGGCTCCAGAACCGGAAGGAAGGTCCGTGGGCCTGGCATTCTGGATCCATCATTGGAGGTCTCACTGAGGGTATGTGTGGATGCGGCAAAATGGCGTCTCATGTGTTTATGACTACCAGTCTCAAACTCTGATAAGTTAGGAGCAAACATCATCTCCCACTCAGACTTTGTTTCTCCAGGTACGAGGGTTCTGAATGACACTCATTCACACACACCATCCATCTCACACCTCATTCAAACAGAACATCCACCATTAGAGAGTTAGTCTTGTTTAAATTGTTTAAAATTATTTAGTAATAAACTATCTTAAATATTTGAAGGTCTCTCTCTCTTCTCTTGTCTCTCAGTTAATACAAGGTGTCATCTAAATCCCTGCGTTAAAAAGATCCAATCTTCTGATTAAATAAACCAGTGGTCCGCAAGATGGATTTCATACTAGATATGAAATTTTAATGTCTTGTGGTCCTTAATTAAATGTAAATTAAGAATGCTACACACCTCTCAAGATAAAAATCACAGGGGCTTCACAAGAACAAAATAAAAAATATTAAAAATAACAAGATTGAAAAATGATTTTTAAACATCACAAAACTGGGAGAAGTAAAAAAAAATGTGATTAGAAAAAAATGTGAAGAAAGGGAAAGTGAATAGGAAATAGATCATGAGTGGAATGCTAGGAAAGGCAGAATAGGTAGGATCAGAATAAGGAGAGAGTGGTGAAGGTCACACCAAAGCATGAACAGGTGAGTATTCAGCTGCTTTTTAAAGGAGACCACTGAGTCCACTGATCTCAGTTCCAGAGTCTGGGGGCCACAGCAGCAAATGATCTGTCACCTTTGACCTTTAGCCTGGTGTTGCACAACCAGTAGGGTTTGGTCACTGGACCTCAGGGACCTGCTGGGGGTGTAGGGACTAAGAAGATCACCAATATATGATGGTGCTTGTCCATGTAAGGCCCTATAGACCAGAACCAGGATCCTGAAATGAACCCTGAAGTTAAGCGGCAGGCAGGCTACCATAGTTTGTACCTTCCTGTTACCCTGGCTAGCCATCCTATATACAGTATCTTTATTTACATTTATACTTCTGCTTTACCATTAACGTTTGTATTTTTCTGCTGTATCCTCATCCGTGGTACTATTATCTTTTTCAGCCACACACACACACACACACACACACACACACACACACACACACACACACACACACACACACACACACACACACACACACACACACACACACACACACACACACACACACACACACACACACACACCAACAACAATAACAAATGTTTGGATCTGATGCGTCATTTCTTTTCTAGTTTCCTGGTCTGTAAAAATCAGCTGCTGGATTTAGTCAAGTTTTATGAAGGCTGTGTGTGTGTGTGTGTGTGTGTGTGTGTGTGTGTGTGTGTGTGTGTGTGTGTGTGTGTGTGTGTGTGTGTGTGTGTGTGTGTGTGTGTGTGTGTGTGTGTGTGTGTGTGTGTGTGTGTGTGTGTGTGTGTGTGTGTGTGTGCGTGTGTGTTGTACCTACAGGTATTTAGAAATCATTTTATACAATCAAGACTTAATTCATTTCAATGGAACTTTCACAATACAATAAAGAAGTTTTGTGGCCAGCAGGATTTTCTGTGTGGCTGTTTGTCCTCAGCGACCAAAGTCTGGACATCAGAGACCTAGAAAAATTAATTATCTGCATTTACTCATTAATTTATTGAACTATTCACGTTTGTTTGTTTTTTATTTTATTTTATTTATCACAAAAGGAAATACAATGGGCTTTGTTTTTGTTTTGTGGAGCGCGCACTTCACGTTTCATCCACCAGGTGGCGGAAGTGAGTCAAACCCGCTGTTTAGCTCCGACGAAGAAGAGCTCTCAGGGGGAAGCCCGCCGTTGCCTGATGAATTAAACGTTTCGCTGAACGGAGACACATTTCCCTCTTTTAACCTTTTTCTCTCTCAAGATTTATTGAGTTCGCTTCAGTCGACCACGTTTACCAGGATGACTCAGCAAGGCGCCGCTCTCCAGGCCTACAACAACGAACTTGTCAAGTGTAAGTGACTCGTTTGAAGGATTAAATACTTTATTTCTTGATTTAAACTCATAAAATGTTCGGAAAATAGCTAAAGTTGCTTCAGCTCTAGAATTTAATTACATTTTAACCAAACGCCACATTTAAATGTATGTAAAAAGTATCTAAATTTAACACTGTGTGTGTATTTTAGTGTTTTAATCTGGTTTGTTGTTTTTTTACATGTCTGCTTTAATCTGGACCACCATCAGATTAACCCACATGAAAGCTGAGCATTATTAAAGCCATATGATTAAAACGTACTGCTTATAGCTGCGTTTCTTTAATGTCCTCATTTAACCCTAAAACAACTAAAAATAGCAGCATAGCGGAACTAATGTGCTTTAAACGTTCCTACCCGGTGGTTAATCCGTGCGGCCTTCCTGCGGCAGGTTTTTAAACTTTCTGCCTGGTTTACACAAACAGTTTTCTTTGTTCTGGGGAGCCATCAGAAATGTTAGATTGATGTTTTAGTTAAATAAAGTAAAGCTAAGCTCGTGTTTCTGGATCAGAACCACTTCAGGTGTAATAAAGCTTTCATTTTCCTGTCAGGTATCGAGGAGCTGTGCTCAAAGCAAGAGGAGCTAAACCGACAGATCCGTCAGGAGGAAGATGAGAAGGAACGTCTGGAGCACGACATCCGTGTCCTGTCTGAGAAACTGAGCCGGGTCAACGAGAGCCTGGCACGAAGACTCTCAGCCCGTACGACACTGGACCGCACCATCGCTGAGACAGAAGCTGCCTACGCCAAGGTGTGTCCTGGTTCCGTCTACATCAGGGCTCTCCGGCTCTGCTCCCTTAGGACTCTGATCCAGGATGTTTCAGTTGTTTTCGTGCTCCACCACACCTGGTTCCATGGTTTACTCACCTGTTCGGCAGCTCATGAGGCCCTACAGAAGCCTCCTGATTAAAATCTGATGTGTTGAAGCAGAGAAACAAATCAAATCGGCTGTACGGTGGCCCTGGAGGACCAAGGCTGGACATTATTAACCTGAACCTGATGAGGTTTTGTAAAAGTTTTTGTTAAAAATGAGAGGAGCGTAGCTTTGATTTACCAGAATAATTTCAAATCCCAACAAGTCAACGAGCTTAATCGTGTAGAAGGGAGATAAATTCAACTCTGTTTCTTCACGATTACCAGGACAAAACGTGTTGTCATGGCAACGTGAGGTTGAAACAAGGCTAGCCCCATCGAGCGATGATTCCACGTGACTTAGAAGAACATTTCAGACATTTGTTTCGTTGTCTTACTGTAGATGGCCTTCTGCTGTTCAGAGGGATAGAGGGGCTAACGGCTAGTCTGAGACAAATTCACAGGGTGCAGCTGTCTTAAAGCAGTCACGTCAGTTCCTGTGGTGTTCTGTTTTACCCTTTAAGTGCCAAATTCCTCTGATAATATTCCAGGAAATTAATCCTCTCGTGCAGGAGTGGGCAACTCCCTTCCCAGATGGCTGGTACCCGGCCTGTTTTTGTTGTTTCCCTGCTCCAGCACACTCGAGTCACCTGCTCAGCAACTCATCAGGCTCTGCAGAAGCCTCTTAATCACCTACTGAATAAAGTCTGGTGTGTTGAAGCAGGGAGCTGATTAAAACATGCTGGGTACCGGCCCTCGGAAAAAGGACTTTCTCCCCTCGCTCTTGTTTAAGGTTTTATAAAATAATGCCGCATGAACCGCTCTGGAAGTTTAGAGCAGTTCTAAGAAGAAGAAAGAGTTTTTATATGGATAAAATCACAAGAAAATCAGGAAAATGATTCAAAAAGGTGAGTGACGTAAACGCGGGAGTCCGAAAGATGCAGATTTAGTAGAAACACCAGCCTGAACAGCGTCTCGATCCTTGGGTCTGGCGTTTAATCCCGTAACCGTGTTTTAGCGTCTGAATCAGATAAATCAGGCTGATCAGACCAGATTAAGTCCCCCGCTGAAGGTTCGTCGTGTTTCTGTGTTGTTGCTGAACTCCTCCACCTTAAACGAGTGAAAACACACTCCTGCTCTGCTCTAATTATAAAACAACAAGGACATCCGCAGCCCTTCTCTCCTCCTCTTCTCAGCGTGAACGGGTTTTACTGTTGATTTTTATCCTTTTTACAGATTTTAGAAAGTTCCCAATCACTTCTGAGCGTTCTGAAGCAGGAAGCAGGAAACCTCAGCAAGGTCACGGAGCCTCAGAGGAGGGACCATTAACAGCGAGGCGACGTCGGCAACCACAGAAAGACGTTTTTGCACATTTAAGGACTCTTTTGTACCGCTTTTAATGTTTTTTTCCTTCTCCAACATAATAAATGTATTTAACTCTCGTTTAGTGACAGAATAATAAATAAGTCACTGACTCGTTTGTTCAGGTTGTCGTTTTATTCAGCTTTCCTTTGTACAAGTATGACATCATCTTTTCAATTTGCCCCAGTTACTGACAGTTTACAGGTAAGCACATCAGCTGATGGAGATCTGCAGACATGGGGGGGGGGGGGACGATGGATGAGGCGGAGTTTCTACCACAGAGTCCAACATAAACACAGAAGGTCCGGGTTCTGGTTCTGCTGAAGTTCTTGCTGGTGTCAGAAAAAACAATCAGTGGATTTTTGTGATTATGGGGGGGGGGGTTACATGACCACGAGCGGAGCCGCCACAGCAGGTCCAGATAACACCACAGCTACTAAAAGCTTCACATCGCTGCTGATATATCAGACACTTCAAGTAACGATTGATTATCATTCTGATCATCGATGAGGCCGAACGTTTTATCGCGCTGGCAGCAAACGCTCCGCCTTTTTATGACCGAGGCACTGAAGTCCAGATGTTTGAGTCGAACTGGAGCTCAGAGATACTTCCTGCTGGTTCTTAATGTCAGAAATGTGTCCGCTTGACTTTTAAATTATCGTAAAATCAGATAAAGACTGCATTATTAATCAAAACCACCTTAATTCATTACGTTTGGCTGCTGGAAGGAAAATCTGAAGAAACGAGGGATGATTAAAAACTGTTGGATCCGTAAATAAAAGCAAGTGATGCAAAACTAATGAAAAGAAAAGATTTCCTATTTCTGGATAAGTGTCGAATAAAAATGTTTTTCTCTTCTAAAACAAAAAGAAAAATTCTATATAAATAAATGACTTGTGTAATTTCTTATAAGTTTTTTTTACTGAAATTTAACAGAAACATTAAAAAGTGATTAAACCTGATAAGTGATCAAACATTTCCCCTAGATTTACAGACAGCACCCATAGCTATGTGGGCTGAACGGTTAACGTCTCACCTGCTGTACACAACACTCTGAATGGCCTCAGCTGGGAGAAACAGATTAGTTCTGATGGCATGGACGAGCACCGACACGGCCAAGTCTCTTAAAACAGTTTATTCTAAAAATGTTCACAGCAGTTTAGACAGTTGCTGATGTGGTACAGAACTTCTGCCAGATTAAGGATGATCCCGCCAGAAGTGCTGCACTAGCTAGCTCGTGGGCTAATGTCACCTGCAAATAATAGCAATACAAACCAGCAATAACATATATGGATGTTTTTACTTCAAGAGTCATAAAATTACAGTAAATTCAAGATTTTAAACTTTATAATTTGTTAAAAACTGTTAATAGACTAAATCTGTCAGAAATTGGTATCAGCAGAATCGGTGCATCTCTACAAAATAACAGAAATCATCGTAACTGACGATGAAATGTGAAATTTATGATGGTGAAAGTGTTACAAATTAAAGTTGGCAGGAACTGCTATGATTTGGGCGATGGTGGTACAGGAGTTAAGCGCTCGCCCCGTAATCGGAAGGTTGCAGGTTCGAGCCCCGCTCAGTCTGTCGCTGCTGTTGTGTCCTTGGGCAAGACACTTAAACCACATTGCCTGCTGGTGGTGGTCGGAGGGACCGGTGGCGCCAGTGCTCGGCAGCCTCACCTCTGTCGGTGCGCCCCAGTGCAGCTGTGGCTACATCGTAGCTCATCACCACCAGTGTGTGAATGATTGTGTTGTAAAGCGCCTTGGGGGGTTCCAGGACTCTAGAAGGCGCTATATCAAATACAGGCCATTTACCATTTAGTTTTATCTGAACCACGTGTCCAGTTAGATATAATCTGTTTCTCCAAACTGAGGCTGTTCATAAGCTATGTCATTTTTCTCTTTAACACATTTTCTGTTCTATCCCTTTAAGGAATTTTTTACATCTTTAAAATTTTCAATCAGACAATCATCCATCCATCCAATGTCTGAACCCGCTTTGTCCACGATGGGTCGTGGGGAGGCTGGTGCCTATCTCCAGCACACCACACACACACACACACACACACACACACACACACACACACACACACACCAATCAACCTAACAGTCATGTTTTTGGGCTGTGGGAGGAAGCCGGAGTACCTGGAGAGAAGCCACGCATGCACAGGGAGAACATGCAAACTCCATGCAGAAAGATCCCAGGCCGGGAATCGAACCCAGGACCTTCCTGCTGCAAAGCAACAACTCTAACCACTGCACCACTACGCAGCCGTCAGCCAATCAGCTATTTAAAAATACATTCATGAAAAAACTAAACAGGAACACCAATTTAAAAAGCAGCAGTGACGTTTTAGCAGGAAATTATAACGGATCCTTCAAAATAAAAGCCAGAAGGATTTTGGGGATGGTTTGGGACAGAGGTGAAGCCGTGGGTGTGAGGGGAACCGGCACGCTGCTGCTGTTTGTAGTCACAGTGACAAGGCCAACAATCAGACGTTTGTTACAAGGCTGTGGCAAAAGTTTCAAAATAAAACAAACATGGCAACCATCGGCAGTGCATTCATCTGGTACAGCTGAAGTTTTATTTCAAAATGCTCTTTAGTGAACATCAAACAAACTAAATGTCAAACGGAGCCGTTTTAGTGGTTTTTACATCGACAGAAACAAACTCTTCCAGGAGGCTTCTTGTTCTTTAAGTGCACATTTCCTCTGTCGCCTTATTTCATGACTCATGAGGTGCAAAACGCAGCTAAAAGCATGACAGTGCAAAAAACATTAAACATCCAAGACAAATAATCCAGACAACAGCTAAATCCAGCTTAAAGGACTCCACGAACTTCATCTGATCCAAGAAAATCTATTTGTTTTTGATAGATCTCTATTTATTAACACGAGTTGGAAACTGTACAGAAATACTGGCTGTCGGGGGGGTGGGGGTGGGGGGCAGAGAGCGCGGGGGCCGCCGCAGCAACACTTTCATCTGTTGGCATTTAGAGACCAAACAAAAACAAACATCTTTTTGCATATATGTATAAAAAATGAATCATCTTGATAAAAAAGAAAGAAGTCTCTGAAACCCCCGATGGTGCGTTGCTCTTAGAGACGATGGCTCCGAACGGCGCGCTCCGCGGAATGCCAAAAGTACGCGAGGTCCCAAACATCCGGCGGGATGCCACTCCTCCAACGCCAGCGAGTGTTCATAAACAAAAACAACAACAATAATTCTTCAGACATGCAGAATAAATACAGAAGAAGCCCGATGAGCCGCCAGGCCCGAACAGATTTACAGTCACTAAAAAACTCACAGACATTATTATTGGCCAAGGTCACTTTTCTGGTCGTTTCATAAGAAAAGCTGCTACGGACCCCCCCCCCCTCCCTGGGGTGCATAAAC
>SSNQ01000206.1:1574142-1587034 GCA_006942095.1 Nothobranchius kuhntae | reverse complement strand
GCTACTGTATTAGCAGCCGCACCCGCTACTGCATTAGCAGCCGCACCCGCTACTGCATTAGCAGCCGCACCCGCTACTGCATTAGCAGCCGCACCCGCTACTGTACTAGCAGCTACACCCGCTACTGTATTAGCAGCCGCACCCGCTACTGTATTAGCAGCCGCACCTGCTACTGTATTAGCAGCCGCACCCGCTACTGTATTAGCAGCCGCACCCGCTACTGTATTAGCAGCCGCACCCGCTGCAGCCGCACCTGCTACTGTATTAGCAGCCGCACCCGCTACTGTACTAGCAGCCGCACCTGCTACTGTATTAGCAGCCACACCCGCTACTGTACTAGCAGCCGCACCTGCTACTGTACTAGCAGCTGCACCCGCTACTGTATTAGCAGCCGCACCCGCTACTGTATTAGCAGCCGCACCTGCTACTGTATTAGCAGCTGCACCTGCTACTGCATTAGCAGCTACACCTGCTACTGTATTAGCAGCTACACCTGCTACTGTATTAGCAGCCGCACCTGCTACTGTATTAGCAGCTGCACCTGCTACTGTACTAGCAGCAAAACAACAAACTGCATGCATGCAGTTTCTCAGTGACTTTAAAACATCACCTCCACCATAAAACTTTTTCTGATGCTCCAAATACAAAAAAACATCCCTTACCAGGGTTTTTAGAATAAAGAGTTTAAATGTTAAATAATAGTTAACATCACTTAAATGCAACAGCAAATTCTCTCATTGCTACTGAACATTCTCTCCACTTATGTGGTTATGATATAAGGCTGTTGCTGCTGTTGGGAAGAGAACTGTGCTGGGCCAAACTAGGAGAATATTAAGATTTTCTGAGGGAAAGAGAAAAACAATTGTCTACCTTTCAGAAGAGGAACTGGCAAAAAACTACATGGAAAATACGTGAAAACGTTTGTTTTTAACCCCAAATTGAACACGTTTACCTAGATCTTAAAAAGAGAGATCATATCTCTCCTGTCTTTTAGTTATCAGGCTCCTCTCCTGTGGAACCAGCTCCCAGCTTTAGTCCGTGAGGCAGACACCTTGTCTACATTTAAGAATAGGCTTAAAACATTTTTATTTGATAGGGCCTATGGTTAAAATCTGATGTTAGCCTAAATCTGGACAAGTGGGGGATTACAGGGAGGTGGAGTGTACAGTCGGTAAAGACGGCTCTCCCTTGCCCTGCCTCCAACATGCCTCCATCTAAATAGGATAGATTATCCAGAGTTATCTCTGTAGTTATGCTGCTATAGGCTTAGACTGCTGGAGGACACACTGACCACTTTTCACACTCTACTGCTTTCTTCTACAGTCTGCTCTTTAACTGTATTATTTCCTGCTATTTCAGCTGTTAACTTTATTTTCTCTCTAAGTGTTTTTCTCCCCAGAAGAGGCTACAACGATGTTCTGCTGAGCTGTGGTGGCCTCATGGAGGGGGCCATCGTCTAGCACACTACTGCTAACCACTTAAACATTCTCCCTCTCCTGATAATAACTTTTTGGTTTCCTTGACGTTTGATGTGCTACTACTAGTTTACCCATTTAATTAGAGATCCACTAGGATAAATACAATAAAGTTTATCTCTCACCTAATAGAATATTTACTAAGAAATCAAAATATAACTATAGACACATTATTGGTATATATGGTGTGTGTGTGTGTTTGTGTGTGTGTCTGCTCTGTCTTCTCCATCCCCAGTGAGTCATGGAGGATGGCTGCTTATACTGAGCCAGGATTCTCTGGAGATTTCTTCCTGTTAAAAGGGAGTTTTCCTCTCCACTGTCGCTTTATGCTTGCTTAGTATGAGGATTGCTGTATAGACTCTGACACTAGTCAGTGACTTGATGCAACCTGCTGGGTTCCTTATATAGGAAACATTTTTCTTTTCTCAACTGAATTGAATTGAATTATTGGTCATAATTAACTCATGCATTCCACTGCAGCATCTATCATTCATTTATCGTTATCGAAATCCTCATTATATCGTGATAATGATTTTAGGCCATAACTCCCAGCCATATTTTGGATATTTCCAGAGCTTAACTGTGAAAATGCACATGGTTTCTATAAATCTGTCCTGTTCCAGCTCGTATTTGTTCAGCAGCCCAATGTTTCTTCTTCTGTCCTCCTGATGAGTTCCCTGGTTTTGTAAGATCAAACTGCACAGTGGGCCGTCGTTATGTTCAGGTGCAAAGATTAAAAATGGGTGAAAACATAGATAGAGATCAACAACAACCTGCAGGGACGTTCATCAGATAAGGTTTATGAATAAAACTAATCATTCCAAGTTTCTGTGTGCCATATCAGATACAATCTCACAATAATTAACCGATAAAGGTTCAATAGGGAAGGTTGACTGAAACGATCCCATCATTCATCTGTATGCTGAAGCTTGGATCAGAGAGGCTCCAGCAGGGGGCGCTGTGATTCAACTCATTTAAACCACCAACTTGGCAAAGAACGGATTTTAAATGTAAATCCAACTTTGGAGCAAAGAGAGCTTCTTCTGTCCTCAACGGTTTCCTTTAAAGACGTTTTCAGTGGCAAGCTGAATAAAAACTAAGAATAATTTCCTGCCGAGTTATTTTGTTGTGCGTTGACTCAAAACCGATTCCTTCCTTGACGTTAGGAGTCTTACTTTTAAATACTCGAGTGATTCATAAAAAACTCAAGCAACCAAACAAGAATAAACATATTGACTGAAAATTACTTTTTTTAAAAGAAGCGACCAAAGTCCAAGATTATAAACCTTCTGCTTGGAACTTTTGACACAAATCTGTTTCCTTATTCTAAATAAAGTAAGATAATCCTGGCAGCTCTCCGACCAATCGTTTCACCCGTTTATAGCACCTGTAAATCCTGCACAGGTGCGTCACAGTTCAAAGGTCGTCCGAGAGGACAGGAACGGTGTGTGAGGTAGTAGGTAGCTCCGGGCCTGGAGGGTCGGTGTCCAGCAGGCCTTAGTTTTAAAGCTGCTGCAACACACCTGATTTCAACCAGCAGGTGATTAACAGGCTTCTGCAGAGCCCGATGAGCTGCTGCACGGGTGACTCAACCACTGGATCTAGTGTGTTGGAGCAGAGAAACCACTAAAACGTGCTGGACACGGGCCCTCCAGTTCCCCTGCTGTAGTTTACATTCATGGTTCTGAAAACTGTTGCTTTAAAGCGGTTACTTCAGTGAACCCCAGGGTTTGTGGTTATTCTAGGACGTCCACTCACTTCAGGCCTGCTGAACGGGCTTTGTGTCTTAGAGGAAGTCTTCAGATGCCAAGTTCCATCGATAAATCAGGCTGGCCTCTGGGCTCGCTTCCTCTTTCAGTCTTTTCACTTTTCCTTCAGCCCGACCCAGCAGCTCCGCTCTCATCCGAAACCCTTCTGCTGCAGCGCCGATCCGATCCAACTTAAAACCTGTTGCAGTTTTAAGTCTAAAAGAGGGCCATCTTCCCCGCCTAGAGGCTCTGTGAGAGCAGACGTGATCGGCCCTGCTTCCTGAGGGTGTTGGGGGGGAAACCGGCACCAGATTTAGGCCTGCTGTCATTCTGGGTCACCGCAGGTCGCTCAGACAGGATGCTGCAGCGTGGGCACGGCAACGGTTCCTTTATTACTCAGCCTTTGTTTTATATTTAACAGCCACCCACAATGCATTGCAGCGTGAGGCTTTGGCATGTGAGTTTCTCACAATTTTTGTGCAAACCCTGCAGAAATGATGATTCGGAAACTCTTCTGCATCCTCAGAAATGACCGTTTTGGGGATTTTTCTTTCTAAAATAGTCATTTATCTAAAAATTCTTTCACTTTCAGACAATTTATCACTTTGGTGTTTTAATATTTTAGTGATTTACAGATTATATTTGATTTCATAGGTAAAAAAAAGAACATTACTTATTATTACTATTATTTTCAAGTAATATTTCAAATAAAAAATGTTTTTATTCATTATTAGGGGACAGCATCACAGTTTTGTTGCTTTTAGCCGAATTTTCTACATTATTTGTACCACAATAAAATAGATGTGAGGGAACATAAAAAAGATCAAAAGGAAGATCTCACAAAGTAGAAAAGCAGACCGATCTGCTCGCCTGGCAAGAGCTGGGTCTAGCTCACCGGGCTATGATGTCTGGCTGAAGGAAGAGAACACGGTCGGCTAACACACAACGGCTGGTTTCACACAGCAGGAACCGAGGGGACGACCAGCTCAGTAAACATTTCATTTGTCGTCCCCGTCTGATAAAACGGCGAGAGGACGATGAGAAGTGAGTTCTGGGCAGCAGACGAGAGGAGAGCACAGCCAGGAATTTATTCCAGGCCAACCAACACGTCCTGGATTGGAGGCGACGAGCGCTTCCTAACGAACGAGGCTCCCTGACCATTCCCATCGGATCACCGAGGAGCTCAAACAGCTGCTAAATAAATGTCCGAGGTGAAAATAACAGACGCCTGTGTTTATAATCGTCTCAGCTGAGATACTGAACCCGGTGGCGGGGAGCGGTCGGCGTGACAAACCCAGATTGAGCAGGTGCCTGATTAGAGGTAATCTCCAGCCAGGTGGATGACATTAGAACAGGAGCGCCATGATGGGGCTGAGGAGCTCAGCTGCAGCTTCATACCCACTCTTAATACTTTACCTCAGGCCTTTTCCTTTCAGATGTACATAAAAGATCATTATAACCCATAGCAAGGCAGCGGGATGTTTCTCTCAGACTATGTAGCCGGTCTTTGTTAACCCTTTACCGGACGAGTGACTGGTTTTAGTTATTTACAGACTTCCAGTCTTGATTTGCAGCCTAAACCAGAAACTTTTTATTAAATTAGAAAAAACAAGTCAAATGGGAAAAATATAACGGGAAAACAAAGTACTAGAGGTCCACTGATATTAGACTGAAATTCTGCGACTGTACTAGGCTGCCCAAGGATGTGCCTGACTACATTCAGCTTTACTAAGGACAAATATCGGCCGATGTACAAAATATTTTTTTTCTTCTTCCGGCTCTTGGAGGGTGCAGACGCTTCTCTTCTCCTCTCCTCCATGTCTTATCCTCAAGGCCGTTGTCTGCCTGTGGGTGCTGGGTGCACGGCTGCTTCTGCATTTTTTCTGGAAACTGAAATTCACTAAAATGGATCTCGTCAGCTGGTCTCTCAACGCGGTTGATAACATTTTTTCAACGATGAGAACGGGAGAAGGGGCTCCCGCTGGGACAGACCAGCTGTCTGCTGTCAGCTGTGGAGGACTCTGAAGACGTGTGGATATTTGTGGTGTTGGTGTCAGGTTTCCTGCTCATTGGCCTTGGAGGCTACCTGGCTTACTGGAAAATTAACGAGCTGTCGAGGAATATTGGCCTGATCCCGGAGCTCAGAGATGGTTTGCACCGCGCTGTGAATTCAGACTCACATAATTGTCGAGATGAATCGTAAGCTTGGGACTTTGGCCGAGATTCATTCATTGGCACAGAAGATGGATGCCATCAAGGAGAGAGTGGACGAATCAGCACGGATTGGGATAGATTAACGTCCATTATTGGGATTCTGAGAGGTTGAGGACCAACAAACTGTAAGACAGAGAGGAAATTATCTCTGTCTGGCCCCAAAACTATTTCTAATCGGAGTCTGGCGCCCTTGAGCCTGCAAGCCTCCAACGAAAATTCCCCCTCAGAAGATATGTGGAATATGCCGTCGCTATGGCACCTCAACTCTGTGTCCTTTCCCAGCCTGGGCGGGACTGCGGGAAGGCCGCTGAAACGTTCCAGGGTCACTGCAACCCTCCAACCCTCAATGCTCCTCCCCCTATCCACACTGAGGTGACATGCGCTGCTCATCGTGGCTGCAGGAACTGACGTGTGGATAGTCCCAACCCACCACCCCACCTAGTGGACACTTATGTTGTGTTGTCTGAAGTCTGTTGCATTTCTGTTGAGGTGTTTTTTTTGCTGAGCAAAGCTGCCCTCCTGAAGTGCCTTNTTTTCCTCCACCTGAACCAATCCTCATGTTACCCTCTGATCTCTATTAAGGTAGCACGACTCGGGTTGCGAATGACCACAGTCACCAATTCTTGTCATGTGTCTTGCCCATGTATGTCTGATCTCTGAATTGTGTGTACTGAAACTCTAATTTCCCTCTGGGATTAATAAAGTGTCTTTGATTGATTGATTTTGATTGATATTAAAAGTCTGATATATCAGTCTAACCCTAATGGGTACGTATTCTGCGAATCTCTCACGTTGCATCCTTTGGTGCTGCTTCCTCTGTAAACACTCCAAACACGGATGGAAACTATAACTGTCCATCCCTTTTCTGTCACGTTTTGGTTTCAGGAACTATCTGGGTCGTCTCAAACCCCAGGAGTCGTGGCGGATGACTGCTCACTGATGCAGGTTCTGTTGAGGGTTCTTCCTGTTAAAGGGGAGATTTCCCCTCGACACAACAAGTCAGTGACTCCATGCAACCTGCTGGGTTCCTTATATATGAAACTTTACCTAACTGGCATAATAAACTGAACTCAATTGGAATATTGGAATTACCTTGAGATGACTCTTGTTGTGCCTGACCTGGTCCCGACCTATGTGGACCGGGTAGAACGGGTCCAGACGCTGACCCTGCTATAGCTAAAGCCCTCCTTGATATCAGAGCTTCACCTCACAGCAGCCAATCAGGGGGTGGGTGGGCGTGGTCAGAACCAGCCCTGAAACGGCTCATTCTGGAAGGTACTGAAACTGTCAAGAGATGGATTTAGCGCAAAGAACTTTGTGAACATGTTTCATACCGAATGTAGAACTGGTGTAAATTTGAAAAGAAGTCATAAAACGTCTGTTTAAAGACTAAAACTGGAGGTTTTTAAGATTTAAGTATTTCAGCGACTTCCCTCTGAAGGGTTAATAACAGTTCACGTTTCTGTCTGATCGTTTAAACGGTTTGTAAGTTGTAACCAGATAATGAGAGTACATCTAATCAGTGGTGGTGGTAATGCTGAAGGCACACAGCAGCTGAGTGTCAATAAGACACACCCACAGAGACAGGAAATCAAACAAAGCCCGAATCTGACCTTTACAGCCACATTAAACAGGAACCCAGAGCTGCTGGAACGTCTGAAGTCTGTTTCCTTCTGGATTTAAGAATCCTGAGGTGGAACCATTTCAGCATTCAGATGGAAGAGCTCCAGCGTACGGAGGAGGCTGATGATGCGGGACACACGCTATGAAACCCTGTGTTTAAGCTGTGGGATCCTGAGTTTGTGTGAGTCCGCCTGATAATAGTTTGCTCTTTGGCCTTCTGCGAGGATTCAATTGGACCGATCCACCGGTTTTCAGGATGAGAGGCGGCGCGTGCTTCCATAACACGCTTTCATCAACCATCCCTTATGACGAGACTCGGGACAACATCTTCCATTCTCATCCTGTCGGGAAGGGTTTCTATAAACGTGACACCAGCTGTTAGGTGTGTCTGGAAAAAGCCACAACTGAGACGGAAGTACAGAATCCCAGGCTGGATCCGGGTGGAGCCCATTTCTCCAGGGAGGATGAAAACTCCATCAGAATCAGATTAAAAACCATCAATAACCATTACTCCATCGTAATGGTTTGTGTGTGGACCATGAGGGCAGCCAGAACCAACAAAGGGCTTTTGTCCTACTGGTACCGAGAGGCTGTCCAGCTGACTGGGTTCTGGATGGTGATTAGACTTTGGGCCAAACTTTGGGTCAGTGATGCACACTGGCAGGCAGCAAAGTGGAAAAAAGGTCACATGACAGGGAAGGTGGATGGTGTTCACATCCAGGACAAAAGCAACACAAAGAAAACCTCAAACATCAAAGCTTTAGTGTCCGACGGGAGGCGATACTAGGAGCTAAATCGCTTACATGTCCTCCTAAAGGTCTCTGGGCTGGTTAGAGGAGCGACCAACAGGCTGGTTTCTCTCAGAACGCCGAGCCTGAAGACCATCGTATTCCACTTCTCCCAGTTAACGCCACTAAACACAACCTAGACCAGCTGAACAACAACGAATCAAGAAAATCAAGAAAAATCTACGAAGAAATGTTTTGGCAACGCTTTTTGTCATCGAATCGTTGTGTTGTGCAACCTTTATGTAACGGTCAACGCGCGCAGCTCATCTGTAAGCAGCAGCAGAGCAGAGCAGACCGAGGAAGACATACGGCAGATGTCGCACGTGCAATGAGAAAAACTCGTGCAACATCTTTTCAAGTTACTTTGTCCCCCAGAAGTTTTGAACAAAGGTGACAGATCATCTGCTGCTGTGGCCCCCAGACTCTGGAGCTCGCTCCCCCTGAGCCTGAGACCAGTGGACTCAGTGGTCTCCTTTAAAAGCAGCTGAAGACTCACCTGCTTTGGTGGCCTTTGTCATCACGCTCTCCTAGTTCTGCTCTCTTAGTCCCACAATTCCCAGGATCCACTGATTTCCCTCCTTTTCCTCATTATTTTTAATCACAATTTCTATTTTTTTGATCTAATTTAAAAATGTATATTTTTTATTTTAAATATATAGATTTTTTTTGTTCTTGTGAAGTGCCTCATGATTTTTATCTGGAGAGGCGCTGTAGAAAAGATCATTTTCTTTCTTGTTATTGCGTGAGGAAGATGTCTCTCACTGGCCCACAGTGTGCTGCTCTAGGTGCTGTGGAGGAAACCAGAGAAACCAGCAGACACGGTCCAAAGTTTGGGATCAAAAGTGCAACTGTGGGCAGATTAGCCAATGCTAACAGGTAGCAAGCTCACCTTCAAGCGGGATTCAGAGAAACCTCGGTGGTTGTGAAACTAAGAACATCTAAACTCTACAAGCAGAAGAAAAGTCGCCATCAGCCTGTTTATCATTAGCAGGGTGCAGCGCTGCGGAGCAGAACCAGAACCCTGCTTCCGGTTCGAGTCAGCTCTGCTCAACGCTGCTGCAGCATTAGGGCAAGCCACTGTAGCATGTAAAACACAAACACGTCTGTCTGTAAGCATAATTTAAACGTGATCATTGCTAAGCCGTACATAATAGATATGTGCTATTTCATTTTTAGCAGTAGAAATTAAATGTTATTGGCACTTCCAGTAGCTTACTGAACATGTTAATGAAATACATTTTATTTTACTGATCCTAGTCTAAAGAGCAAGTCACCCCCTACCAGAGTATTACTCCGCTCCCACTTCCTGTTTGAAAAATGTTGCCTAGCAGACCGAGAGGGCGGAGCCACTAACAAATACACACACACACAGGCTCACAACGACATTGTGACATCATATGGTACCAGCTAACGTCCTAGGGTACCTCTTAAGCCGGGCGGACACTGTGCGACTTTTTCACTCGTAGCACTCAGCTTCAGCTCAAACTGTACGACTTCCTCGCAGGGCAGATCTCACGAGCCAGGGGCTCACACTGCACGACCCAGTTCTCGGATGCGACCTGACTGCTCACACTGTACGTCTGGTAGAAACACGTCGGCCCTAAAATATGCTAAAAATAGCAGTTTTTACACAACATGTCAGACTTTTTTGTCTTGTTTTGCCTGTTGTCCTTCGGGAGTGCTGCAGGAGGACACACAGGGATTTATGGGGGTTGGATGAGGAAAACGAAATAAAGAAAGTAAATCTGTGTTTTGTGATCAGTTTAATTTGACATGAACACGACAAACACGCTTTCTTGACAATCTTTGTGAGTAAAAAAATGTGTAGAAATAAAAATGAACAACGTGTGTTATTAGGGAAATAGCGGGTGAGCGGTGTCGATGCATGAATGCGCATGCGCCGTGAGCGGTTCTGATACATTTTGGGTCGCAGCTGCTCGCAGCGCCGCTTCAACAGTGCGATACCCTCACGAGGGACGAGCAAAATATCAAACATGCCAGACGTCCGTGCGAGCTTACGATTGCTGATCGGTAGCTGGTCACATGGTGTTAATCGCCTCTCGTAACCCCCTGTACGCTACACGACGCTCGGCGCAAAACTCGCCCCGATGTCGTGGATTCTCGCACGAGTGAAAAATCGGCTCAAAAAAGTGAAAAAGTCGCACAGTGTACGCCCGGCTTTAGCCAATAGCGATGGCAGATTTAAATTCTAATGCAGTGCAGAGTTTTTACCTGACGACGGCACAACGCTGACGGTTTTAGGCAGATTATTTAAATTTTTACTAAAATGCACTAAAGTGCAAAACTGTTGACTACATGCGTCTGCATCACCATTAGACACACATTTATATAGTTTATCAGGAAAAAATTGATTTGGGGGTGACTTGCTCTTTAACTATGGATATATTTAGGTGATAGCATGCTGTTTTGCATGCTTTTGAACTGTTTTTAATCATATTTTGTTGTTAAAGTAGAGAGAAAAAATGTTTCCTTAAAAGTTTGAAAATTTTCCTGTTTAAACCGGTTAATAAATGATCCAAACAGTCGTTTGTTGCAGCCCTGCTGACCTGCCTGACCCTTTGCTGGGTTTTCCCATTCAGGAAGTGAAATCTTACTCATGAATGGTTTGTTCGTGTGATTTAGGAAGTGGTTGTGGTTATCAGAAGAAGAAGGTTTATTTTTTATTTTTGCCTGGTAACGGTGCATTTATGGGCCAGGGTTAAAAAATATATATTCATTTTCAGACTGGCGGCTCACCGATTAGGTGAATAATGGCTGATTCTGATCATCAGCCAATGTTTTGGGTGCATGTTTGGAGTCCAACAGGGATTGGAATTGATCCAAAAAAACAAAAACAAGGATTGATGCACCTAAACATCATTTAAGTCCTTTGAAGCTTCCAAATAAAATGCAAGGTTGTCATAAACCAGAAGTCTGAGCTGTTTGAATCCACACCCACAAAACCACTGATTCGAGCTTTTACCAGTTACAGAAAATGGTTTCTACGTCTTTATTGAGCCCCGTTTCAGATTTCCTCTCTAGCAGATAAACGCAGCTCGTTACAGCACCGATTACAGAATCTACAACGTCCACGCTGACGTCAAAACGTGCCTGAGAGGGAGGGGGAGAGAGAGAGAGAGAGAGTCTATCCTCGAATCCTAATGACAGGATAGAATGGCCGTGGCTGGAGTTGCCCTGGCAACCGGCGCCATGGATATGCGACAGAGGGAAACGAGAGTGGAGCTGGAGACAGACGGGCAGAGAGAGAGAAAGAGAGAGAAAGAGAGAGAGAGAAGGAGAGAGAGAGAGAGAGAGAGAGAGAGAGAGAGAGAGAGAGAGAGAGAGAGAGAGAGAGAGAGAGAGAGAGAGAGAGGCAGATGAAGCAAACAAATGATCACTAACATCAAAAGCAAATATGAAGTGGAAAAACAGCTATGGGATGTGGAGGTATAAACCAGAAACATTCAGGTGGATCCATCACACACACACACACACACACACACACACACACACACACACACACACACACACACACACACACACACACACACACACACACACTCCAACAGGAGATCATTTGAATAAAATTTACATGAGGAACAAAAAGTACACGACACAGGTCCCTGCTTGTGTAATCGAGGGACAGAGGTGGAAGTGTTCGGCTACTTCCACCAGCTGAGTGGGTTTTACAAACAAATCATCTTTTCTTTAATCACCACATAACCTGAAATCGGTTCTGGCAGATGCAGAACAACATCGGAGGTAACATGTGACCTCCTCCTGCTCCTTTCACTCGCCCACTCCGCTTCTTTTTATAAACCTTCCAGAAAGTCTCTCTCTCTCTCTCTCTCTCTGTACACACACACACACACGCACACACGCACGCACACACACACACACACGCATGCACACACACACACTGAATTAACCATGACTATGATAGTGGGGCTTAGCTGACTGAATTCTAATTACAACTTTGCCGGCTGCTGTTTGGAGGCTGTGTGAGAAACGTCTGCAGCTCCACGTGTGAACCCTTCAGAAGAGCCACACTTACAGGAAACGCTGCGTTTCTCACCAGAAACCAGCGTCGTTCTCAGCCACCTGTACGGTGTAAACAAAAGCACACCTCTCTGGTCCGACTCGTTACGTGCTGATCCTTTTATTTGTCGACTCAAACCAGCCCTAAACTTCACGTTTAGAAACGTTCCACACAGCGACGCGTCATCAACCCCATAAAGGGTCATTTTAGCACATACGCCCTCAAGAAAATGGTTTCAATCTCTGAATTATGTGCATAGAATGGCTTTAAGCAGCATTGTGTTTTCAGGAACGTCAACACAAATAAAAGGTACTTCAATGTTTGAGGGAAATAAAAATAAAACACACTTGGGAAAAGCGTTTAAAGAGAAGGAATATCTACTGAGGAATCAGCAAAATAACAAGATTTTAGGCTCATTTTTGAAGTTATTGACATCACTGGAGCTTCTCGTCTTTCGTTTAGCCCGAGTAATCCTCATCTTGTAAGTTTCATACAGGATTTAAAAACAGGGATTATTTTTATCACATTAATCTAAATAATGTTTACATAGAAATGCATAAATGTGTCGTTTTCCAATAACAATTATCCGATCACCACCTCCAGAGATAATAAAGGAAGAACTGAATCTCCTTTGACCAGATTCAGGAGGTTGTGTGTCACATGATCAGTTGTACTTGTACAACCCTGAGGAACCCCACAGATGCTGGCCCAGCACAAACAACATTTGAACTAATGTATAAAAACATGCATAAAATGTTCATTTGTTTATAAAATGCATTTATACAATTATAGAAAAGGTTTATTAGTTATTCAGGATTATTACGACTCATCGCTGCCAAATTATGAATTTAAAAAACAAACAGGACTTGTAGTTTTGTTTAAGTCAGAGGAGAACTGAAACTACAAACATGTCTGCCATTTTTGTGCAAAGGTCCATCTCCTGCTTTTACTTTGAAAGGACAGGACGAGGCAGAATGGTGGTAGGTTTTCAGGAAGTGGAGAGCC
>SSNQ01000206.1:1541105-1560699 GCA_006942095.1 Nothobranchius kuhntae | reverse complement strand
TGCAAAAATGTATCGATATTCAAAAGTAGCGTAT
Organism: Nothobranchius kuhntae; assembly: GCA_006942095.1. Classification (NCBI taxonomy): domain Eukaryota; kingdom Metazoa; phylum Chordata; class Actinopteri; order Cyprinodontiformes; family Nothobranchiidae; genus Nothobranchius; species Nothobranchius kuhntae. The sequence goes on along the minus strand of SSNQ01000206.1, from coordinate 1,560,665 downwards.
CTAATTTTTGGAAGAATTTACATGGAAACATTTCTTTTCTTGAGGTGCAATTCAAACACCGACCACTAGTTGGCAGCAGTGTGTAATGGGTTTTGTTTCCACCAGTTAAACATGTTAAGTATCAGTTTGGACTGTTTATTGAATTTTCCTATAATAAATTTAGTCTAAAAAATCGCCAACATCGTCTGACTGAATGTATCGCAATATATCGTGATATATTGTATCGTCTCCCCTGTATCGTAATACGTATTGTATCGCCAGAATTTCACCAACACACATCCCTAGTTAGAACCAAAGATGCATCTAAACGCATCAGAAACCCCAGCAAGAAGACAAAAAGTGATACAATCTCCCTTTCCCCATAATAACCAGTTACAGGGCACAGAAACTTCAAAACAAACTCTAATGGCTCCCACATCCCGCTGCGAGCCACATCTGAACGCCGCAGCATCAAAAAATAAAAGCTGCCAGTTTGCCTGAACCAAGTCAGGAGAAGCCACACTTAATCAAACTCCACAAGGAAACAGCGTCAGTCCTGGCTGGTGTTTCACTAAAAACCCGGAGCGATTTTATGCAAATGCAGGAATGAAACGGTCCAAGAAGCTGCTCTTGACCTACATAGCTCCTCCACAGTTCTGTTCCCAGTAGAGAGGAGATCACAGGAAGCTGGAAGCCAGGGGATAGGCTTATTAACCACCACTGCACAGGAGTAAAGCCGTGCGTGATCAGCGGCGGAAAAAAACAACGGAGCGTGGAACGAGATTAATAAGGAGGTCTGAGCTGGAGACGGTTCAGCAAAACATAGTAAGACTAAAAACCGTTTAGAAAATCAGAACCTGCAGGAGGAAAATGGAAATCAGGACGCTTAGACAGGTTCTGAGTTCCTGGTGTGGATGTTCCTGGGCCAAACTCCTCATATAAATGGTTTCATGGAAAAAGGGAGTGCTCCATAGAAAAAAAGTCCCAATAGCCAGCAGGAAGTCTGAGCTGCGGCCAGTCTTACGGGCTGGTTTTACACAAAAAGAGCCATGAACAGAAATTCCTCACAGATCATGCGGACCGGGCCAAGCCTCGCTGCTTTTGTAACAGGCGGTGGGTGCGACCCAGTCCAGCGGAGAAGAATTAAATACATCTGAGCCCTGATGGGACCGAGCGGACCAGAAAGGCAACAATAGAAACAGAGAGTGTTTCCACGTGAGAAGGACGAGGAACAAAAAGGACAGGATGTCCGCATGAGTCACCGAAACCATCAGTCAAATCTGAGGAACGCATCAGAACCATCCCAACCAAAGTCCACAGCCTGGATGCCATTAAGAACCTGCAGAACTTTATCAGCTCTGCTGGTTTACAGTTTAAAGGTCTCGTTCACCGAGAGGCCGTGTAATACTACGATTAGTCACTCCGAGTTTCTGCTTCAGCCGCAGACAGGAAGTGTTGGGCAAGTTACTTCTAAACTGTAATGCATTATTTGTTACTTGTTACCCTCATTTTAATGTAACTGATTACATTACAATATTACTGATTTTAAAATGTAAGGCATTACACTACTTTTGCATTACTTTAAGTTACTTTCACCAAAACAATTTCAATGTGAATTAGGTCATGTGACGCTCAGTGAACTCATGACACAGCCAGTGGAAGGTGATGTGCTGTCTGAGCTAGGACTGCTGTTAAAACATGCTGCATGGTGGCGCAGTGGTTAGCACTGTTGCCTCGCAGCACGAAGGTTGCAGGTTCGAAACTCGGCTGCGGCCTTTCTGCGTGGAATTGCGTGTTCTCCCCATGCATGCGTGGGTTTCCTCCGGGTACTCCGGTTCACAACATGCCCTAAAGGTAATAAACTGTAAGTTGCTTTGGATAAAAGCGTCTGCTAAATAAATAAACATAAACATAAAAACAGTCAGATATAATAACAGTTCTTTATTAAATAAAAGCAACAACAGTCTGTACTCTCAGCACGCTGCCATCTTATAGGGCCATCTGAGCAGGAAGTGAGGTGGTGGGGGCTCCAAGCCTATTTTGCCTTGGTCCCCAAATGCCTTGATACGGCCCTGGATGTGGGACTAACTTCTGGGGTGATCTGATTCTATTACATGTATAAATATTAAATATTTATATATTATTGCTTTTCACTGGTAAAAATGTGTATTGGAGATAAGCAGAAAGGTCGTGTTGCTGTTAGCCAATCAGAAGAAAGAGGTTTGCATATCATGATTATTAACGAGGACGACTTGAAATCCAGTCGTTCTACATCCTCACCACTCCTCTAAAACACTTCTACCCCTGAAACAGGAGCGCCAGAGCTTTTTTTTCTTACTGAAGCATTCATTTATACTAAAGAGACCACTCCAGATTTATAGATTAAATGAGTGAACCACACCTTTAAATTTGTGGAACACTGAAAAACCATTGATTAATGATTATTTATGATTCTGAACATGAAAATAGTCTCCTACACCTCTCTCTTGCACGGTGAAACTCTAGGATTAGAAAATCCTGACAGATCTACGTCACACTTAGCATTCGTGGACTCACCCAACTTGACTCGCAACAGGGAAGGCTGTTGTTGGTTTAGCGCCCAGGAAACACCAGAGAACGTCTCTGCTAGTAGAAGCTAACTGTTAGCATTAGCAATTCCACCACACAGCAGAACTCCTCCAGGCTTGTGTTATTGGTGGAGATAAAACATCAACGTTGCAGAGGAAACAGAGTCAGTGGTAGAGTCATGTGGTTGTTAGCCAATCAGAGAAGAGATGTCCAAATATCAGGAAATAAGACTCCAGATCCTGTTGTCTGAAACTCTGCTCTGATCGGGCATTCTGCTAGTTCCTCAAACAGGCACATCTGAGCTAGAGGCCGACCGACACCGATTTTTAAAGAATTTTGTTGTTCATGGCCGATATCTAAAGCCGATTATTAGACCGATTATATAAATAGCAGTTGCTAATGGTTAGCTTCTACCAGCTAAGATGTGCTGTATCTTCAGTGTGCTGCTACATATACATGCATACATCCATTCTCTGAACCCGCTTACGACCCTACGTGGATAAAATAACAACTGAACACTCACTGTGTGCAATATAAATTAAATAAGTCAATAAATATCTTAATATGTATACAACTTTATAATATTTTTTAAAAAACGGTGTGTTGGGGTCCTTCGGGTCCTTTCTTCAGTTTAGTCGTGGCGGCAGTTGACCACACAGGTGCCTGATTTTTATTTTTAAATTGACTTTACAAATAATTTCGGCAAACGTAGAAAAAATTGAATATTTTGGCCGGCCTCTAATCTGAGCGCTCACGCACGCACACACACACACACACACACACACACACACACACACACACACACACTTCCCCTCAAAAGTTTAGACTTCATGACCACATTCTGAGTCCTGCAGCGGGTTTCCTACGTAAGGTCGAGGATTAGGGAGCATGAAGGAAACGGGCCAGTGGGCCAGTCTGAGACGTTGTAACTGGCCCAGATTAAAGCGCTAACGTGTGCGTTTACAGGCCGCGTTCAGTAAAGGACAGGTCACTGACAGAACTAAGCTCACGATGCATTCTGCACTCCTCTGCAACCAGAACAAACGTGTTCAGGATGTTGTGGGGGAACGTAGCTCAACCACTGCAGTGCAGATTAAAAATAAGAGCTTTAATTCAGCTTTCACTGCAGATTCAGCTCAGTGAAAATCATGCATCACACACAGGCTGATCCAGTGGCAGCAGCCTGAAGTTACAACAAACTAGCAACCATCTCTGATATTTGATTTATCCCAAAATGCACAAGAAACAGGAGCGACCTGCCTGAGCAGACACGCATCAGTTCTGTCTGATCTGGATCCTTGCCTGGAAGCAGAGCTTGAGCTTTTCAGGAAACATGCTTCCGTAACCCGGCAGTGGGGTTAAAGCTGCCCTGAATTCCCCAGGAACCAAATACAGCCTTGATGAGATTGGTTGGTCAATAGGCTTGGAGAGCCACCTAAACCATTAGTGAGCTCTGAGACACATAACACGCTTTAGTGGGACAGCGATCCACGAGGAAGAGCGCACGGCGTGTTGCTGAGTGGCTGTGTAAACACACGCTTTTAATCCACTTAAAGATAATGGCTGCAGCAGGACGAGAGATTGGACGAGAGAGATTTGGAGCAGCTGAATATGAAAACGAGAGAGGAGGGATAGCCAGTCGGTGCCGGCTTGGTTCCAGGAGACAGGTGCACAGAACCAAACAAAAACACGGATACTCCAACTTCTGGATTTAGACCACAAGAAACACGCATGACCTTAAAGAAATTTAAAACAAGAGCAGTGTGTACTTCTGCTGCGTTGAAAGGTCTGGTTGATGCACCCTCCAGAACAACAGTTTTCAATGATTTCAAACAGAAGTAAGAAGCTTGGAAAACCAAAACCACCAACATCAAAGACACTCTCGTAAGAACTATTGAACTTGTTCCCACCTTTTTGCCATCTGAGCTGGTTTTGGAGAGGCAGGACTTTGCTAAGGACAGGTAGCCACCGATGACTTCGATCTCTTCCACGGCGGGGTAGCGCTTCTTCAGCTGGGTGCCCAGCCGAGCGAAGGGAGCCGGCTGTGGCGAGGCAGAACCAGGTGGGGTCTCGCTGGAAGCTTCCGGCTCAGGTGAGCTTTTCTGGGGTTCTGTCGAACGTTTGGGCACCACGGTGAAGGTGTTGCCCTTTTTCCTCTGAGCCACGGGGCTGGAAACTGGAACACGCTCAGAGGGTTCCACCTCGATGTCATCTATGTTGGTTATTGGCAGCTGATCCACGGTGGGTCCATCTGGAGCAGCAGGGGAAGGAGATGGAGCAAAAGAGGCTTGTGGGATGGGGGAGGAGAGTGGTGAAGGTGGGGGTGAAGCCAGGACAGGTGTAGAGGGAGGAGTTGGGGCTGAAGCAGGAGTTGGAGACGAGGGTTCAGGGGTTGGAAGAGGAGCAGGACTTGTGGCAACAGCAGAAGGTGGTTCAGGTTCCTTCTGCTCCACCGGTTTCTCGTCCTTCCTCTTTGTGGTTTTTGGGAAGCGGGATGTTGGCGACCCTGTTGAAGAAACGCCTGCTGCTCTGTGCGAGAGCGACGACTTGACACGGTCCGGTGGTGCTGGGTTGCTGGATGATGATGGGGACTGGGGGCGACGCTTGGGGACCACTGTGAAGGAGTTTCGAGACTGCAGCCGTAAGTTTGCAAGGGCTCGAGCTTGGGTGTCTCCATCGGGAATTTGGTTGAGGTCAGGCTTCTCACAGGGACGGATCTCAAACTCGGGAGAGGAATGCAACACTTTGGATGAGACGGGAAGTAAAGAAGACTCGGCACGGGCACTGCGGGTCTCCGGAGAGCATGGCACCTTGGGTCTGGGGGGCGTGTCTGCACACTCCCAGTCCCTCTCCCTGGTTAGCTTGTTCTGTCCTCTGTCGGACTCGTCTCTGGGGGCGACTGCTGCCCCGTTTACCCCACGTTCCTCAAACCTCTGACGAAAAGAGGACACAGACTGCTGGGGCCCGGGATGGCTCGGAGGGCTGCCCAGCTCCGATACGGCAGGTTGTGGCTTTGGTTTGGAAGACCAGGAACTCTGGAAGACAGGTGATGCTGGTTGGCTGCTGACAGACAGACCTGGTCTGGGCTTTGGCACCAGATCTGGCTGTGGCTTGGACCAGTGTCTTGGCCTGCTACTGGCACTACACTCCAGGTCCAGCAGGTTTTCTGTGCTGTGGGACTTCTTCTGCAGCTTCCCATAGTTGCTGTCAAACTTCTGCAGGATTCTACTGACCCTCCCGTGACCCTCACCATCATCACCTGGGACATCAGGGTCCGGGCGGCCCAGGGTGCTCAGGTTCTCCTCGCTCTTGCTTAACGTGGTGTCGTAAATGACCACTTCCTTGGCTCTGATCTCAGTCACGGAACTGCCTCTCCGGTCGAGAAGGTCGTTCAGGGAACTGTAACTATCCACGCCGTTCTGCTGCCAGCTGGCCCCGGCTTTAACCCCTCCAGCCTCCGGGAAGTAATCCGGATCCGACTCGATGATGATGATGTTCTCAGCGCGGATAGTCCGTATGCCGGGCACGCTGCCGTACAGCTCCAGGATGTGCTGAACGGGACGAGCGGCGTCACCTCCTCGGTCCTGCCGCCTCCTCCGCTCCTTCTCCAGCTTAATGAACGGGTTCTCCTCCAGCGGCCCCAGGCTCTCTTGGAGCACCAGGCTCTCCCGTCCGTCGTCCTCCTTCGATGCCGTCCGATCAGCTGCCGGCGGCCGCGACTCTTTGTTGTTGGAGAAGTGCTGGATGGCCGTGGTGATGGTGTAGTTCCGCCCGGACCCGGCGCTGGCTCCGCCGCTGCCGAGCTCCGTCGGCTCACCGTTGAGTCGCTGCGAAGCCCCGCCGCCGCCGCCGCCGGGGCTAGCGGGCTCTGGGGTGACGGTGCTCCCCACAGAACCGCCGCCCTTCGCCTTTCTCCTCTCCAAGATTTCACGCTTCCAGGCCGGCATCCTCGGGCTCTCTTGCCCGGCCTCTTGCCGGAGGACGCGAACATCTCCCCCGCCGGACATTGCGCTGGGTTGATGAAACGGAATGAGGAGGAAAGAGAGACTCCGAGGGGGTCTTGCCGCGGCGTTAAACGCAGACTCCGGCTCTGACCATACCAGCAGGACCGATAAACACACGCACGATCATCCCTACCTCCTCTCCTTTTCACCCTCTGCCACAGCGCTGGCGTTCTCCTCACGGATCCTGAATGCGGCCCCGCCCCTTCACCGCTGCACGCGCGACTTTGGCAGTCCCACCTGGATTCTGATTGGTGTTTATTTGCATGATCACGCCCCTTTGATTCTGTAAGACACGCCCATTTCTATTGTTGAAAAGGCAATGGAGGTCTGTCAATCAAAACAGTTGCATTCAAGTTCCGCTCGTTCTTTCAGGTTTTCACAACTATAAACATTTCGAGCGCATAAACGGGGCATTTAGTCGTGTACTCATCGTGTGGTAATTTAAATAGTACTTTTTACCGCTATTTTTAAAGTTTTAATACATCCTAATCTGAACAGAGGCCTGTTTATTCATCTGGCATTGATCCCGGATTGGCATGAGCTCATCAGTTTACAGCACATGAATTCAGCACTATGTGGGCTATTCTCCGGAGCTGTAGGCGATAAAAATATGTATCTATGTCATAGTTAAGCATGGCATGACTTAAGAGGGATGAAGACGAAGATCAGATGTATTACGCAGCATATCCTCAATCAGACTTTAAATTTCTAGAAATAAAACTTTTTATGCCAATTAAAAAATCTGGGAATATTTTCCTGAGACATAAGAAGCCATTTGCTGCTTTATCTAGAAACTGACCCAAAAACTGGCTGACAGGATTCGGTAAAAAGCATTTTTAACTCGAGGCTTCATTCTCATCTAATAGCGCCACCTTGTGGCCACCCAACGTCTGCGACCACCAGCTTCATTGTCAAATTACTCATAAGGCCGATTTTATTTACACGAACAAGATGACAAACATCCACACAAACAAATACAAATAAAAACTTCCATCCAAATTCAACATAATGACAGAATTTTACAGCAGGAGATAAATTAACGAGGCAATAAATACATGCAGCACATTTACATGGTAAACAAACCAAACACATTACACGGTGAAAATAATCAGCAATTCGTTAGAGAAAATGTGTGCAGAGGATCTACTGCGTGTGGATTTCACCACAAACCATTCTAATGGTGGGGGGAACAAGCTGTGTGGTGTCTGAGCAACACTTTCAGCAACAGACACCAAATAATGCACCGTTTACCAGCGAGCAACGTCCCTCTGGGGAGGGTAGAGCAGTTTCTCAGGATCTCGATCCCAAGAGTGTCCTCGGATGTCACGTTTCACAAATGTGGTAAACTGACATGCTTGTTAAACGTTAAACATACAGCACTGTGCACAAGTCTTGAGCCATCGCTCTTTTCCTTTAACGTTTGCTTCAAAACAACAAGACTTGGTAGGAATTTATCAGATCAGTGGACAAGAAACTGAGTAAAGAACACATTTCTGTAGAAAAATCTGAGGTTGAGCAAGTTTTTGAGCAAACATTTGAACTTTTCAGTTTCTTATGGACAACACATAATCAGCTGATGGTCCTTTTCATGCATGCCACTCCTTAACTAAGATTTAAATCACTATTTTTTAACCCTTTTCTTTTTCTGTATTTTTCCTATAGACTCAACTATTCAAAGAACTAATTATCTTCACGACAGGTTGCCATTAATAGAAAGCCTAAAAATCCAACATATTCTTTGTTATGAGATTAGGTCTTAGAAAATAAACAATTCTCCTAAAAATTGGCTTTGTACGGACTAAAGCGGCCGATATTAAAACAACATTTACTTTGAAAAACCTTCAGAAATCCTGTGAAAAGCTCTAAAGAAAGTTTGGCTGTTTTAAAGAAAAAATACAGAAATGAGGTCTGGTTTAAAACATCTACACAGTACTGTAACACTTGTTTATTAAATGTATATTTTTCTCTATGGCTCATTGTTTACTGTTGATTGCACAAAGTAGAGGCACTAAAATGCTCCAAATCCACATCGGAGTGACAGCCTGTCCTCAAAAGGGTCCCGCAATAACTTAGTGTTTCTCTAAAAAAAAAACACACACCGACAAAAACTGCAACAATAACCAGTGTAATGATAACTAAAGTATTGATCTTACAGCTTTGAAAAACTCTGATTGTAAAAGGAGATCATAGCGTAGCCCAGAACATAAAACTCTTATATTGTACAGGTGGGAATGAGACAGAAAAGGAAAATCTGTTGTAATTGTTTAAATCTCTATTGGCAGACAGAGATCACTGACGTGAAAGCTGCTTCTGCTCAGTTAACCCGGCACGCTCGTATCATCAGCAGCTGCAGCAGGATGAAGAGCGGTGAAACGATGAGGCCATACCACAGGTCTCTGGCTTGGTCTTGATCGTCCAGCTTCTGGCACAGGAGAACCTCACACACCAGCTTCAGGCTGAGCACCGTCAGAACCCAGAGGAGCCGCAGCACCGCCAGCCGCTTCTCGTTCTCCTGGTAAAGCCGAATGGACACGATGGCGGTAAAGTAGGTGCTGAGGCCGTCTGCAGCAAACAGAGGGACAAAAACCAGCCACCAGCTCAGATGGAGGCTCGACAGGTCCACTTTCAGGGCGACCATCATGCTGAAGACCAGTAAAGCAAGCAGGTGAAGAAAGAGTTCAAAGGTGGCAAAGCCCAGCCACTGAACCAGCTCCCTCAAGGAGAACAGCATGGCTGAGTGCAGAGGGGCCTTCCTCTGAGGACAGACAGCCGGAAGGCAGCAGAGCTGAGCGCAGGGCAGCCCCGGTTAGGGGCTCCAGGGCTGAGGAAGGGGCCGAGTGGACAGGACAGAGTGGAGACGTCCCACCTTGATGGCTACATCTTCGGTTACAACCTGTGGATGACGAGAGGGAGACTTGTCAATAGAAGTTCTTTCAGGAAACCATTTTTAACATTGTTATAAACAAGACATGAGAGTATAAGGCAGTGTGCAGCAATTTTAAAACTTGATGTGAAAGACATCGTGTTTTAGAAAAACATGGCCTACAAACATCCTTCGACCGTCATGTCTAAGCTCGGCTAACGTAAACTTTTCACCAAAAATAGTTAGATTTAAACTAGAACTGAAACCCCTTAAATCAACGTTTCAAATCCAAGTTTAATCTTTAATCGACAAAAAAATCAAACGATAGCCGAATGTTATTCTACACTGCTACTTTATGCTAACTTAAGAAACGACGTCTCCTTACAAAAAGAACGGTTATATAAACATACGTGTTCAGAGATTCACCGACTGTTATACCAAGTTAATTTACCTTAAAACAACCAGGTGCTTTTATCATCCATCCAGTGAGAACAGCCAGAATACAACTATGCTAACGACTAGCTAAAATGTAGCTTCATCGTTACCGTAAGATCTTCTTCGTTTTTTTGTCGTAAGCGTTCGTCTCAAGAGTCCCGCTACTGTCATCTGCTGGGGAAATACTGTTACTACAAGGTCCGGTAATAGTCAAGTAAAGAAGGCTTTATTCCAGAGGCAGAAAGACAGATAAGATCAAATTAAATGAGCACAATATGACACGCTAAAGCCTAAGACACAAAAGAGCCATGAGAATAAAAACACTAGACAATAACAACAGTGGTGTGAACATAAAGTATTGAAACTCCCTGGAATCTAAAAAAATGTTTATTACCTTGACTGTTTACTGTATTTTTTCTGTAAGGTGTAATTTTAACTGTGACCGATAAGTGACAGCAATGTTTACTGCCTTTATTCTGATGGAACAACAAAATCTCACAATAACGCAGGATGTCTTGGAAGTGTCTGAAACTTCCAATCCAAAATATTATCTGACTTCTAGTATCACAATATATGGCATCATGTCCCATGCTGACTTCTGTTTCAGTTTATTTATTTATATAGTAAATGGTCTGTATTTGTATAGGGTCTTCTTAGGATTCTTTACAACACAATATGTCATCCAACCATTCACACACACACAAACACACACACACACACACACACACACACATTTTGGACCCGTACCACCACAGATGTAACTTTTTTGAGACCTTTTGAATTTACTAAAATTGTAAAAATTGATTTTGCTGCATTTAAATAGGTGTGTCTGAGGATCAGATGAAGCCTCGTTCCAGGACAAAAAAGGAAAGTGTACTTTTTACACAGTTAAACTTGAAAACAGGTCAATTTTGACCCTAACACAACAGAAGGGTTAAAAGAAACCTGAAAAACGTGAACTTATAATAAATCTTGTTGCATTTGTGACACTGTTGGATTTAATATGTATCTGTTGACTCAAGCATTGAGGTAATCTTATTAAAGCAGAGTACATAGGATAAGCATATGTGTGCCTTGCCTGGGTATGAAGTATTATAACACTGCCCTATTTTGCCCAGCTGTGTGCAGCAGGTCTGTTTCTCTTGTAGAATAATGAAAACTGGTGAAAATAGGTCAAAATCATAATCAGCTTTGCATTAAATGTTGATTAAATTATTTGACCACATTAAAACAGATGATGAGAGATGTGTTTTTACTTGCAAACAACCTTAACCTATGAAAGTGAAGATATAAAATATAGTAATAAGATAATCCCAATGCTTAAGAGCAAATATATATAAAGTCAATTTAACAGTGTGACAAATGCAACAAGATTTATTACAAGTACAGATTTGGCATTTTTCAGGTTCTATTATGAAAGTAACTGAAACTAGTTTGTTGCAAAACACGACAGAATAGTTATTATAGCGCCAAGTTCACGTTTTCTTCAACAACTCCTCAAGATCTGGCTGCAGAAAAACGCTGCAGCGAAGGAAGATGTTTGCTGTTACATGAAATTGCCAATCGTAGAGAGCCCTTCCAGCCAATCAGAAGAGAGAAAGGCGGGGCCTTCCTTGGACATCCTATGATTTGAAATGACTCGGCCGGGCCGTCGCATCTCTTGGTCAGTTTCCCCCTCCCAGAATTTACGCTGAAGTTCCAACAAATGCCCTTTCATTCCATTCATTCCCATCAGAGACCACTGCAGATGTATTAAATATACGTAAAGTTCATCTTTAAAAAGTACTCCATAATAAATAAATAAAAAAGGGGGGGGGGGGGTGATATTTTTGTCAAGTTATAAAAGTTCTCTGGTCTCACATAAAGTGATCTCACTGGTTTTATTCTTGACAGTTTCAGTACCCTCCAGAATAAGCCGTTTCAGGACTCTGGCACTTTAATGCTAATAAGCTGTAGCTGGCCACGCCAACTCATCACCTTATAGAGCTCCGTACATCACGTGATTCCCAGAGTGTAGGCGCCATGCTGGCAGGCATCGATGTAGACGAAATGAATGGGACCGGCATGGATTTTACTTTGTCGGATTTTACTTCGCATTTTGAAATCGAAGATATGGTTTTATGTACTCGGAAATTAAATAGACTAAACATCTCCAATCCTTACCATGCCCCTGGGATACTTTTTAAAACTCCAGAAGCCGTCGGAGCTGACCTTTCACCGGATTTGAGATACCCTGACTTTTACAATTTCCTGATTAGTTTCCCCTCGTCCGACTCCGAAGCATCGCTAAGAACATACAAAAGCCAGGAGGGATACAAAAGGAAAAAATCGGGGTTACGTAAACAGCAGCATGCAGAAATCACAAAGGATTAGGCAAAGTTTTACCTGATATTTACTTGTTGCTATGAGAAGCAAGACAGAAAAAGTCATGTCCAAATAAATTTAGAAAGCCCACTAATAATCGTAATAAAAGCATTTAAAATAAATACCATGTACAATTGAGGAAACGTTGGTTTAACTACCTGATATGAAGTGGTCGCTGCGTATGCAAAAGCCTTTGCTCCCGGGATCCCACAGTTTCATTTTAGCCCGGTCACTAACGTGCTTTATTGCGATGATCCAGTGTTTGTTGTGTTCTGGATCTTGGGGATTTCAGCTCTTCCCTTATCTCGTCCGTGTCTGTTATGGCATCCTGGGGCACAACAGGTATCTATCATATTTCCCGTTTCCCATTTTTCTGCAAATAACAATAGCTTAACTGCGGGCGACTGCCTGCCAAGATGGCACCGTTCGATTTGAACTGCTGCATGCAGGGAGAAACGACGTCAACTCCAGGAGCTCAGTTGGCTGCTGTGAGGTGAGGAACTCAAATATCTGGGAACGGTAAAGCTGCTGCTCCTCCAGCGTCAAAAGGGGGGAGGGGATCTATGCTAATGTTCCTTATTATGACATCACAATAGGGGAGATAAATGATTCCTGACACCAACCACTGACAGAAAACAGTTTTTTTTTTAGGTTTGGAGTGTTAAAAGATTAGAGACCCACAAAAGGATGGAAAAGGGGAGATTTGTATAATAAGTCCCATTCAAGCTGCCATTTCTCTTCAGTTTGTTAAAAATTATGGACATTTATTGCTACAGGATCATAAAGCAGTTCCTGCATCCTAGGTTTCAAAGGCTGACAAGTTTTTCCCGGCAACGCTGTTTGTAATAGATAAAACTAAAAGTGACTCATAAAAGGATAATTCAGCAGGTGGGTGGAGAGAAGCATGAAGGGAAGTGGTGAGGATGCTCTACAGACGCTGCAGCATTCTGGCTCCTCATTTCTCCTCAGCTAAAGATCAGACAACACCACTGCTGGTTTCCTGACCTGCACTCCACTTCTCAATCCCGCCACTCAGGTAGGACCCGTTGGTTTGTTACACCTCAGGTTTTGTACTTGTACCTGAGTCTGGGTGTTGTTTGTTACACCTCAGGTTTTGTACTTGTACCTGAGTCTGGGTGTTGTTGTACCTCCTGCTGTGAGCGTTCCAGCCTGTTTGTGTGCTGCCTGCAGGGGAAGATAATCTAGATTAGATGACAAGAGGAAACTAGCATCACTTCCTCAGTCACAGAGAGAAAACCCAAAATTCTTATTGCTTTGTTATTTACATGCATGCAAAAGGTCTGCAGTGTGTGCGTGTTGTGCAAGAGTTAAAGCAGGTTAAACTGTATTTGCCTTCTTTAACATGGGCCTGCAAAGTTACACCGTGCTCTTTATACTGTGTTTACAGTAAACGCCCAGCTTAAAGTAGTGGTGTAAGTCCTCTCCACTGCAGGGTCACCATTTCTACTGTGTATAGCAGCTGTAAACTGGTGGGCAACTGTGAGATTCAAGCCTTTGTATTGAAAAATATTTATTTATATTGATATTAACATAAGTCTGTGAGCTCCTAACAACTGTACCAATGTTTATTGTTGTGATAATGCCACTACAGATATGGCGTCAGTTCCAGGGACGGTTGCGACATCCGAGGATTTATTGTACTGAATGAATCCAAGGTTTAAGGTTGAAATTTGATATAATGAGAAAAACAAGTTGAGATTTGTTAAACTGACACAAAAGTACATGAAAGAATCAAACTTCACAAAGTCATAAATGTTTAGTTTTATGGTTCAGATCTTCTATGGTGGATTTCTATAGAGACTTTAAGAGTTAATACCTCATCTATTGCAGATAGCATGTTGAATGACCTCAGTTTAAAGTAAAACAATTACCTTAGACCAGACTGACGAGACAACCTAAATAACTGTCACCTTAATACGGCTCCAGTTTTTTAAAAGTCCGTGCAGTTCTTGCTAACTTTTATTTGAGTTCACCATCTTACACTTTCATGTCTACAAAGATTCTAATGATCCCAAACAACATGCAAGGAAAATAACAAATCCTTTGTTCACTTTATAAGAATACATGGTGTTTAATGGTTTTGTTCACGGAGAGCCTGCTGTGTAAAACTGAGAAAAAATATAGTTTATTCTAAATGGGAACGAGTTAGTAAATATTAGTTTACTTCACTTTGACTTTAGGCACACATATGCTTATCCTATGTACTCTGCTTTAATAAGATGACCTCAATGCTTGAGTCATCTGATAAATAGTAAATCCAACAGTGTTACAAATGCAACAAGATTTATTATAAGTTCACATTTTTCAGATTAAAAAAAAAAAAAGAAACAGAAAGAAACTATTTTGCAAAACAGGACAGAATGGTTATTATAGCGCTAAGTTCACATTTTATTTACAGAAATCCCCCAAAACAGCTGTTCTGTTGGTGCCATAGTGCATGCTGCTAAATGGTATAGCTAATTGAAATAGAGCCCTTCCAGCCAATCAGAAACGATTAATGTAAGTTAGTGACTAAAATATTAAAGAATAAATAAAGTTTGGGCTTTAAAGAAAAGAAATGTAGTTTTTGTTGCCTGTGAAGTGATTTTGACCAGTCTTAGGCTACAGCTGACTGCTGCTACCGCTAGCTGTTGCTACAGCTAGCTGCTGCTACTGTTAGCTACTGCTACAGCTAACTGCTTCTACAGCTAGCTGCTACGGTTAGCTGCTGCTACTGCTGCTACAGCTAACTGCTTCTACAACTAGCTGCTGCTACTGTTAGCTGCTGCTACAGCTAGCTGCTGCAACTGCTGACTGCTGCTACAGCTAGCTGCTGCGACTGCTGACTGCTGCTACAGCTAACTGCTGCTACAGCTAGCTGCCGCCACTTCTAATGATCATAACTAGTTAATAATAATTTATTGCAAGAACACTGTTTTATTAACCCATCAATTTCTCATCACATGGCTTGAATTTATCAGCTGCTAGCTTTATAAGTATCTGAACATAAGACATGATTATTATCTGTACATGAATAGTTTTGTATTGTGAAACTAACACCGGTGAGATGTCTTAAATGTTCCATGAACCACTATGAAGGTTTTGAAATCTGAGTTATTTTAAAATGGTAACAATCCACTTTAGCTGTTAGCTTGTCGACTCATCTGTTTTTCCAAAGTTAAGTTGTTCACTTTAAACAGACTCCAGATACTTTTCAGCAGTTTAACTTTTTATTATTTTACATGTTGGAAATGAGAACAATTGAATACACATTGCAGTCTGATATGATTTGATTACTGAATAGAATTATTTCAGCTTCATGAAACAACACAATACAAAAAGGAAATTCTCCAAATCTCATCATTTTTTTTAGGTTTGGCTGATTGTTAAAATCGTTATATGATTAGATTGAGGCATTTTGACCTTGTTTATTGTTGTTTAAGTTTTATATCTTAACCAGAATCAGAGCCACGTGTTGTTTTACGTCTCAATTTCTAAAGTTGAGTCACCTTTTAGCTACAATCATCTGATGTTCATTTAGCTTCAGAATCAGTCAGATATTTTGATATTCTTCCCTGATGAGGTGTTCCATTTTCCTGTAAAACAACATGATAAAAAACTTCCTCTAATTCAAACCTGAAGCGTGTTCTTCCACACAGTCCGATGTGACTCGTTCTGTTTGCTTCCCCATGATTTTGCTTCTGGTTTTACAGCTTTGTGACCATTTGTAATGCCAGCTGTACAGCTGGGGTCACAGTAGCTCAGATGAGTCTAAAGATGAGCGGTCACCATGGAAACACTGTTGATGGAAAGTCAGGCTGTAGATTTGTTTTGGGTTTCATTGGAGAGGACGGTCCGTCAGCCTGAGCTCTAAACCAAAACCTGAGAAAGTCGCTATTTTTCAATAATTAACTCTTTATTCAAAATCAAAAGTTCTCTAGTGGTGCAGGAAAATGCCACATTGTTGAGTTGGAAACACATAAAAAAATTATCTTTTTGTTTTATCAAAGAAGAGTTTTAGGTCCCAGATTTAGAAATCAGCTGCATGGTGGCACAGTTGGTAGCACTGTTGCCACACAACAAGAAGGTTGCAGGTTTGAATCTCAAAGGCAGCTTTTCTGTGTGGTGTTAGCATCAGCAAATTTAATTAGCATAAACTTAAATTCAAAAACTTTTATTGTTTTCTGTACCACTACTTTTTTGTATAAAAAATAAATGTATGAATCTGAGTTTATAGATTTTAGGTTATTCTGAAAATCAAACCACTTCTGTACATAAAGCAGATGGAGCATCAGGATTAGTACCTTCACCAGAAACCTGACATGTCCAGCCATGTACTGGTCTACTGCCCCCTAGTGGAAGATCTACAGGTGGCGAAGGCCTGTATGCATATTGTACTATAATTACATAATAAATGAAACTGATATGATTTGTTAACATCAACATTTTCAGTTTAAAAAAGTAGATATTTGGAAATTTATTATTTCATATTTTATTCTTTTAAGGTTCAAAGTTAATGTCACAATTTTATCCTAATGGACAATTACTGATAGCATAGGTGCGTTTCCTTTACCGGAACTTCAGGGTAAATGCAGCGAGGGGGAAATTGACCAGGAGATCCGATGGCCCAGTTCTCTTAGCTGTCATGTCTCAAACCTGAAGCGTGTTCTTCCACACAGGAATGTGCTTGGATGCCAGCACACTGCAACCACTGCATTGTGAGTGATGTCATCGATTGGCGCAGAACCCACCAACAACAGTTTTTTTAAAAAAATGCCCACCCCGTATGCATTTCCTATTTCCTACGTCGATGTACGACGTCATTTCTGACTGAGTTACAACCAGTTGGTAGCATTCCCACCCACCACTTGCACCGGGCCTCCTATGGGGCACTCCCAGTACCTACCTCTGAGCAGAAACTCAGAAGGTTCCTGTAAACGTCAAGTGGAGATATGTCAGGAGATTCTGGTGAGTTTACCCTGAAGTTTCGGTGTTGGAAACACAGCCTTTGTTTGTATGTTTAGCATTTTTACCTGAATTTCTTGTTTTACTTGACTCTGAATATTCCTTTTAAATAAAAATTAATAAGAATTGAGGAAGAAAACCCAAATAATCAGTTCATTTAACCATAAGATAACATCTAGTATAAAACCAATCTTCAGCTGATCTCTTTAGAAAAGCTAATTTCATGCCGCCTAGCAGAAATATTCTTGAAAAACAAGGTTTATTTTTGCAACCCCATATAACCCAGTTCAGTTCTCCTCTACTCAGACCACAATACCACATCCTGAGCCAGAGCTTAAAATAAACTGGTTTTGTTCAGTTGTGCAGTATTTGCAAAAGTCTCAAAAAGGAGTATTGATTTCCTAATAATTTCAAGAGCACCTGGCTGCAGACCTCCACTGTCAGGCTGCTTCCGGTCGATGCTTCACTGTCAGGTCAGGACGGGAAATGCACGGGATACATTACAAAATAATCACTCCTCACAAACGCATTTATTTTTTAATATTACGTAAAATCTATCAATTATTTCTCTATAGTTCATATATAGTTGTCATTTATTTAGTAAACCTTAGTTTTGTTTGTCATTTTTGTTGTGTGTTTTCCTGTTGCACAACGTGGTCATTATGATATATTCTGTCATAATCTAAGACGGTGGGGGGTCCATGTGGGTCCATCATGCTGTGGGCTGTGTGGACAGTGCAGGGACTGAGAATCTTGTCAAAGTTGAAGGACGCGGATTCCACTCAATATCAGCAGATTCTGGAGACCAATGTACAGATATCTGTGGCAGCTGAAGCTGCATGGGGGCTGGATCTTTCAACCACCCTAAACACTGCTCAACATCTACTAAGGCGTTTATGTAGAGGAACAAGTAGAACGCTCTGAAATAGCCACCTCAGTTCCAGACCTGGATATTATTGAAAATCTGTGGTGTGAGTGAAAGAGAGCTGTCCGTGCTCAGAAGCATCAAACCTGAACGAACTAGAGAGGTTTGGTAAAGAAGAATGGTCCAAATGACCTTCCACCAGAATCCAGACTCTCATTAGAAGCTATAGGAAGCATTTACCAGCTGTTATTTCTGCTAAAGGAGGATCTGTGAAATATTGTGTTCATTTCTTTTTTGGGGTGCCCGCATTTATGCACCTGCTTGACTTTGTTTAAACAAGTATTGCACACTTTCTGTAAATCCTATAAAATTTGTTTCACTTCTCACACATCACTGTGTGTGTTTTCTAAATTATATGTTTCACTGAATTTTTGTATAGTAACAACCAACGATTTATACAGGAAAATCACAAAGATCAACATGGCTGCCCAAACTTTCACATCCCACCGTAAATATTTGGTCACAAGCCATTGAAACAACCTTGTCTTTCAGACTGACTCTGCACACAAATTGATAGCGCTAGGATCCATCAGAGCAGTGGTTCCCAAACTTATTTAGCTGCGTACCCCCTTCTATGTCCCGG
The DNA here is from genome assembly GCA_006942095.1 of Nothobranchius kuhntae. Classification (NCBI taxonomy): domain Eukaryota; kingdom Metazoa; phylum Chordata; class Actinopteri; order Cyprinodontiformes; family Nothobranchiidae; genus Nothobranchius; species Nothobranchius kuhntae. The sequence goes on along the minus strand of SSNQ01000206.1, from coordinate 1,541,979 downwards.
CCATGTTGACGCACCCCCCAGCCCCACACCAGGGCATGGCTATATATATATATATATATATATATATATATATATATATATATCAGACGTCACGCTAAATCAGGGGTCGGCAACCTGTTCCCATCAAAGAGCCATTATTACCCGTTTCCCACAGTAAAGAAAACACCGCAGCAGCCGTGGCGTTGTGGGCGGGGCCTACCCTCAGACAGCAGAGCGCTGCTCACAACAGGTGACAGCAGCCGGTACCGGTCGCTCGTGTACGTCAAAAGCTGTCTTTCATAAGACGATAATCAATAAAACGATTTATATAAAGTGGATCCAGAAGTTGTAGCCCGTCTCTGCCTACAATATTTAGGTATTTTTCACCCTGTTGGTGGTTTTACTGAGCAGGTGCCACTTTTGTCATACGTTTCTTTTTAAAACATGTTTAGACTGTTCAGAATACAAATCCAGGCTCTGTCACGTTTGATTGTTGTAATTAAACTTTGTAGGTGGGGAAGGTCAGAAAAGGATCCGATCATTTTGTTTTTCCCTCATTTACAGCGACGGAGATAACGGTGCAGTGCGCCTGGCTCTGGTGGTAATCAAGTTAAATTTTATCAATTTTCACAAGAAAACAGAACAGTTAAAAACAGGGCTTGTGTTGACCGGATAGTTCCCGTATTTGACCGTTTATTTTGACGGAGAAAGAATAGAAAGAATTACCCCGACGCATGCAGACGAACTGACACTTTATTCTATGCAAATCGCAGATGTAGCTAAATCACTCAAGAAAAGATTTCCTTCTGAACATCTGAGCTGGACATTGAGCTCAGCGCAGCTCATTGTCAGAGTGTACTACATAAGGTGCACAGCGAGCTGAAGATGTGGAGAG